>JAJOZX010002691.1:0-507500 GCA_023014485.1 Bathynomus jamesi | reverse complement strand
TTAAGAATCAGTAATTTGAATTTATAAGATTCACTATTTTACTGAATAACAACATAGAAGTGGAAAGAGGTGTCCGATTTTGCAGTTAATGATCAAAGTGGTTCTTTAAATTTATCTAGCGGATTCACTCAAAATTTCGAAATGTCTCAAGGATGAATCTGGAGCCCTATTTTTTTTTTTGTGTGTGTGAATGGACCGAAGATGAAAGCGAACGGTCTGTTAGGTTTTAATGTCGTCGTAAACTTTGCTAAATAATTGTATTAAATATTCGATCTCCATTTAGTTTTCTGCATTTTCTGAGATATATAAATAATCTTCAAAATCGAAGATGATGTATTTTTACGATAAACGGGGTGTTCCATAAGTCCAGTCTCGTAGGGAATTAATTTTGAATTAAATTTACAAAAGTAATACATTTAAGTTAAAACAACTGTTAAAATTGATGTCTTGTTTTGGGACCCTTTTTTTTTTGTTGCAGGTAGAATAACGCGTAATGGAGGATGCGCCATGAAAAGAATTCAGAATTCTCTCTCTCAAACCCCTTCTCCAGGGCCGCCGAGAGCCGCCCCGGGCCCCGGGGAAGGATTGGTATATGGGCCCCTCTGTTTACTCAGTATTTTATTACGAATGTTTTTTGTGTACATAACAAGCATATTGATTATATGTCCAAGTCACTATTCAAAACATGCAGTATGAATGAATAAACAACTCAGAAGAAAATGACCATTTTATTTTCGAATCAATGATATTAATTCTATCACCATACAATTTACAAATGCAGTACCACTCCATGCAGGCAAGACAATTGTTTACCGCAAGATTTTCATAATTAGAAGTGTATTTTCTTTGCCTTCTCTCTAGCAAAATGGTAAATGATTCTGATGAAATTTAAAGTAGGGACTAACTGGCTTTCAATTACAATGGTTCCCAGATCTGTCAGTCGGTCTTGGCATTGGTGAACCGTGGGTAATATTTTATCCGTTTCAGTTTGACTATGATAATCCCTATAAAATGTATGTTCATTAATTATATTTCCTCTCTGTTATTTAATCAATTGCTTTATGAATATTTTTAGATTTTTATTCCCCCCTCTTTCCCGGCCCCCTAGAGGTCCGGGCCCGGGGGATTTTTCCACGGTATCCTCACCCTCTCAGTGGGCCTGCCTTCCCCCTCCCATCACCCCTTAAATAAGTACATATTCAAAATGAAAATATATAATTTTTTATCTAAAAAGTATTAGAAAATTCATATATTCCACAAGCCAAAAAAAAAAAAAAAAAAAAAAAATTTTTAAATGACGACACGAGTATTTTCATGTTCAAAACCTCCTTTTTTTTTTTCTTTTCAATTTCCTTTTATGAATTTTTAGTTAAATACGTCAGTGTATTTGGAAGAACATACGAGATTTTTGAGATAAAAGGCGCTTACTGTTCGCTTTTCGATAATGTATTTGCTTAATTTAAATGTTAATATTTTTTTGGCAGTTATATGTACAGGGTGGCGCAAAAGGCGCGCACCATAGGAATTGTCAGTGTTGACACTAAAAGAAAAATAATATAGTATTGTCAATACTAAAATTTCTTATGGTGCGCGACTTTTGCGCCACCCTGTACTGTATATTGATTTTTTCCTCTCTCTCTCTCTCTCTCTCTCTCTAGATATATATATATATATATATAGAGTGGGGGTGGGGGTGTAATGGTTAGCGTCGCTGACTGCGAATCCATCGGCCCCGGGACCCAGACCTGGTGACGGCAGCCGGCGCGCAGCAAAATCCAGCTGTTCATCCTTCCATACGATAAAAAGAAAGTGTTTGGTAGATAAATGGGTACCCTGGGTGCCTAGTGGTTAAGACGCTGGGCTGCTGGTGAGGCGTGGTTTGGATTCCACGTTAAACTGTAGGTCTAAGGTGGAGTGAAAAGCTTGACCTTCGTCAGAATGAACAGTTCGGGCGGAAGCTAACCAAAGGTTACCAAAGGTATATATATATATATATATATATATATATATATATATATATATATATATATATATATATAATTATATATAGTGAAAAAATAAAAATAATCCTAGCCAACATTCAGGGCCTTAAATCAAACCATTCCCCGGATAAAGTCTTACACCTGAAAGGACTCATGCAAGAAACTGGAAACTCATCTAAAGGACTGCCAGGCAAACTGTGAAACTGTGAATTTTGTGTTGACAAAAAAGAAATACAAATTGACAACTATAACATACTCCGAGCCGACAGAACAGTGAGACGTAAAGGAGGATGTGCTATTTACACACGCGAAAGACATATAACAGAAATGACTATAAGTACTCTTAACAGCTATGTAGAATGATGTGCAGCAGCAAAAGTTGAAAAATTAAATATGGTTCTAATTATAATGTACAGACCCCCGAACACGCCGACTTCAAAATTCTCAAATTCCATTACAGAGGTCAGAAACTGGGTAAAAAATCTACATTCTCCAACCCCAAATATTTTTCTCTATGGTGATTCTAATTTTCCATTCATGAAATATAAAAGGATAGGAAAAAATATATGTCTACACCAAGTCAAAGAGGGAACAAGGGAAGACCAGGAGCATGCAAAAATGCTCTTAGCTCTAGCCGATGAATTTAGTTAACACAAGAAATAACAGAAAACACAAGAAAAAACAATTGCCTAGATTTGGTATTCATAAACAACAGCAACCTAATTGATAACATAGAAATATCCCCAACTACTGTATATATCTGATCACAACATTATTGAAATAACAACCAATATAAAAGCAACAGGAAAGGAAAGAACACGCAATATAAAAAGAAGCAAATTCGAAATTTTTAATTTTCACTCCAAAGCTATAAACTGGGAAGGTGTTGCATCCAGCATGGAAGTAATAGATTGGAAAACCATGTTCGAGGCCAAGACAACGGAAGAGATGCTAATGACCTGAGAGGAGAAGACGCTGGAAATTGTGGAAAGACATGTCCCAAAAATGCAACAAAGAGGAAAGAGAAGCAGGTTCGCGAGGCAAAAGAGGTCAATGTTCCGAAAAAGAAAAAGAGTGACTGTAAAATTAAGTAACTGCAAAGACAACAACATCAAAAAAATATTAAATGATAAACTGCAGAGTATAGATTGCTTCATACAGAACCTAAATGAGAAGCATACAGAAAAAGAAGACGACGCTATAGAAGCGATAAAGGTTAACTCAAAGGACTTCTATAATTTTGCAAAACGGAAGTCGAAAAATCACACGACTATCGGACCTTTGAAAAATGAAGACAATGCTTTATCTGATGACCTAACAGAAGTATCTGAAATATTAAGAGCTCAGTACAAATCATCTTTCAGTATCCCCAAAACTGCCAAACTGATATGCGATAGAAACGCGTTTTTTGAAGAAGAACTACAAGGGGAAAGTATAACGGACTTCGACTTCACGACAGACGACATTACACAAGCTATAGGGAAACTTAAAGCACACTCAGCGGCAGGACCGGACAAGTGGAATGCCACACTGATCAATGACTTTTTGGAAACTCAGAAAAAATTAAATGATAACCAACATAGATTTCGGTCAGGCAGATCATGTCTATCACAACTAATGGAACACCACAACAACGTTATTGATGAACTTGAAAGTAATGAAAACTGATATAATATATAAAGACTTTGCCAAAGCGTTCGACAAGTGTGACCATGGAATCATAATACAAAAACTGAACAGGAAAAGTAGGGAAATGGATATATAACTTCCTTAGTGAGCGTCAGCAAGTCGTTACAGTTCAAGGAATATTTTCATCAGAATCAGAGGTCCTCAGCTCAGTACTACAAGGAATTATTAGCTCCATTACTCTTCCTAATCACGCAAACTATCATAGATGAGGACGTTACCAGAGACAGCACAGTAACATCCTTTGCCGATAACAACAAAGATCAGTAGAAAAATAAGAAACCCAGAGGATATAGAATCTCTACAAACAGACATGAACAGAATCTACAAGTGGACGGAAGACAACAATGTGAAATTTGAGACATTTGAACTGTTAAGGTACGGAAAAAGGGAGGACCTAAAATCCATGGAATACTATACCCCAAATGGACAAGAAATTCAGAGAAATTCTAAAACAAAAGATATAGGAGTTACAATGACTGATGATGCGAAATTTGAAACACAAAATAAGATAGCAGTAAACAGAGCAAAGAGAACAACTGGGCAGATACTGAGAACCTTTAAACGAAGGGATAGGAATATAATGATTTCTCTATTGAAAACACTGATCATACCCAAGTTAGAATAATGCTCGGTCTTAACATGCCCATATAAAAAAGAGGACATTAGTCAGCTAGAAGGGATTCAGAGAAGCTTCAACCCCAAGATCAATGGGTGTAAAGAACTAAATTACTGGGAAAGGTTACGTGAATTAAACTTATATTCACTGGAAAGGAGAAGAGGGAGATACACCATTATTTACACTTGGAAAATAATGGAGAAACTAGTTCCTCATCTTAGTCTGAACCCTATAACCCCCTAAACAACAATGGAAAGTAGAAAAGGAAGACTGTGTCGTGTTTCCAAATTAAAGGCTAGACAGGGAACATCCTCAACCCTAAAGGAAAATAGTTTTGTTGTGAGAGGACCAAGAATGTTTAACCAGCTGGCCAAGGAACTAAGGAACGCGAGTGGTGTCGCGGTAGACATTTTCAAAAGAAGATTAGACGCCTGGCTCAGAACAATCCCAGATGAGCCGGGAGTACCTGGCTATGTGAGGTGGAGAGTACAAGAAACCAACTCTCTACTTCACCAGGCCAACTCGAGAGGAGGGGCGACAAGCTTAACCTTCGTGAAGTGAGGAATAATCGCACAGAACATTTGAAAGGTTGAAAGGTATATATTAGGGTGTCACTTATTTTTCAACTTTTAAGTTTCCCTGCTCTGATCCCATCAAAGTATGCCATATGACGTAAAAACACTGTGTACAAAGTTTTATTGAGATATTTTAATATTTAGAGGTCGCTCAACGGCTTCGAAGTATTGGATACGAGATTCTCAGAAAGTGTGAATGTAAACAATTTCCAAATGTGTTTTAACAATTTATTATGTTCCTACATTAGCAGGAAGTGCACAAGACATTATCATAATATTAAGATAAAGTACATTAACATCAGACAGTACCGTAATTATTATGATTAATCATTATTTCCACTCAAGGTATGCTTTTGTCCCTATGTCCAATGCTTGCGATGGTCTTCAACAACCTCGAGAAGAAACTGGAGTTGTTCTTCATCTTTGGTTAGGCGTCCAGAAAAATCCTGGATGAGAGCAACTCCACCTTCAGCGAAGTCATTTGTTACAGTTAGAAATTTTACAGTCTCTTTCGCAGTCTGGTAATGGGTATGCTTTTGTCCCTATGTCCAATGCTTGCGATGGTCTTCAACAACCTCGAGAAGAAACTGGAGTTGTTCTTCATCTTTGGTTAGATATCCAGAAAAATCCTGGATGAGAGCAACTCTACGTTCAGCGAAGTCATTTGTTACAGTTAGAAATTTTACAGTCTCTTTCGCAGTCTGGTAATGGGTATCCTCTTCCCATTGCTCAGCAGTTTTCTCCAAGAATTCTTCTGGGAGGTTGAGCTTCGTGAACAATGATTTTGTGTTTTTTGTTACAAAGTTTTCCAAGCTTTTTTCTTTCACAGTATCCAGGTCAACAACCACACGCTTTGGAGGGTTCTCTTGTCCATCAACACTAGTCATAGATATGACCATGCGATTTTTGATATCAGGGAGGACTAAAAGACTAAAATAAACAAACTAATGCAAAACACATCCTACCATTAAGGCGACTGAAATGATACTGGGGTGAGGCATAGAAAGGAAGCGCATTTCAACTTAGGACAAGTAACGACGTGTCATCAAAATTTTAATGGCCTTGAGCGACCTCTAAATATTAATATCTTCTCATAACTTCATAATCAGCGTTTTTACATGCAATGTCACATTTCTAGAGGGTCAGACCGAAACTTCTTGATGGTTCAATTCTTACCATACAAATAAGTGACACCCTAGTATAATATATATATATATATATGTTACCGGGAATCTGTGTAACTAGGAATTTCATGAAATCCCTAAAATGTTCGGGGATTTCATGTAAGGTTAAGTCGTGATATTTTCGTTAAACCTGCTGGAAATTTATTGAATGCCCAGTTAGGTCAACTGTACGCCCTTGATGATTGGTTAGGTTAAGTCGTGCAATTTTCGTTAAAAGTAACGAAAATATCGACTTAACCTTACATGAAATCCCTGAACATGTTAGGGATTTCATGAAATCCCTCGTTACATAGATTCCCTGTAACACACACACACACACACACACACACACACACATATATATATATATATATATATATATATATATTTTAGCAGGTATATATATATATATATATATGATATATATACACTTGGCCGCGAGTATCACGTGAATGAATCTACCATACGCACCATCCGAAAGAGTGAAGAAAAGATACGTGCTATTTTCATTTAATATATTTTTATTATTTATCATATGTAAATATCATTATGTTTATGATTTTATTATGTTCTTATTTCATATACAATATAAGTAGGGAAATTCATTTGTGTGTAAATAAAGAATCTACATATCTAAGTATTAATGGGAGACTTTACGCGGCCGCGTTCACGTATCCCCATTTATCCCATAAGG
Organism: Bathynomus jamesi; assembly: GCA_023014485.1. Classification (NCBI taxonomy): domain Eukaryota; kingdom Metazoa; phylum Arthropoda; class Malacostraca; order Isopoda; family Cirolanidae; genus Bathynomus; species Bathynomus jamesi. Next base: position 500,781 of record JAJOZX010002691.1, on the reverse strand, counting down.
CGGAGTTTTTCAAATTTTTTGAAGCCACGGAACCTTTATTTAAAAAAAAAAAAAAAAATTCACGGAACCTTTATTTAAAAAAAAAAAAAAATTCACGGAACCTTTATTTAAAAAAAAAAAAAAAATTCACGGAACCTTTATTTAAAAAAAAAAAAAAAATTCACGGAACCTTTATTTAAAAAAAAAAAAAAAAAATCACGGAACCTTGACCAACAGGTAAAATTTTAATGATATAAGGCAAATGGTAATAAAAACAATTTATGCTCACTGCAGTTTATTTATGTAATTTATGAAATTTACATATACATTTATATGAATTTCACAAAAAAAAATATGTATAAGTTTAGAAATTTACAAGAAAAAAAAAGACAATTTACTTTTATTGACCTATTTATTTTAAATTCCCCTCCACACGTTACTGTCAGCATAAAAGAAATTATAAGTATAAAAAATATCATGTTTATTGTAAAATTAAAGTTTTCGATACAAAATAATTAAATGAGGAATTTTACAGTTATTGAGGAGTAATTTTAATAGTTAATCAAACAAATAAATGTTCAATGGAATCATTATTTGTAGCCTACTACTGACGAACTTATATTTTCGTTAGCAAAGATCTTTATAAAAAATATCATCATATATTTGTATAATATGCAGTGTGAAAGCTAACACACATTTACGCTGCATTTAATAACATTACTGTGATCATAACTTCCGTGAACTGAGAAAACTAAACCTAAAAACAGGAAAACTCACCAAATCAATCAGACCAGTGCTTGTGGTCATCAGCTGTGTTTTGTTTACAAAATGGGCTCTTGTTTCTTACTGTGGCTGCGAGAGGGCAACACTTATTCTGGATATCTCATCGTTTGAATTAAAATTCTCTCTCCCGCCCACTCTCTCTTTGCCTACGCCTTTCAAAACAATCACTGAATTTCGCAGAATACATATCGTAAATTCATCCATGCCAGTTGATATTATTTTATATGACCTCGCTCTCCTCGGTCTCTCATGACATGCCCCACGGAACCCCATCAAGTTCTCGCGGAACACAGTTTGAAAAACCCTGCATAAGGTATTAAGTTTGTCCAATATGGATTTACCTAACGCGCCGTTCTCGAGGAACCTAACTCCCGCGTTGGACGAGGTTTTACTGTGTATATGTACTATAAAAAAGGAGTCCTGTCCGTCCGTCTGTAGACACCATTTATTTACTATTAAGCGATTTTGAACATAGAAATAAATGCGCTTTGCTTTCTTTCAACTTTTTACTCTCGCGCGTTAAGGTTTTCATTGCTTGATACAATGGGTTCGCGTGTGAAAGTCATGATTTTCATTGATGCCTTCTTTTTTATAGTTTTATTGACCGAATAATTGACTCCCCAGCCCGCAGGCTTAGCTAAATGGGCCCGTAGGGCCCACGTTGGATCACCTGAAGATCAGGGCCCCCAATTTTCCCACCTGAAGATCAGGGCCCCCAAATTAAAGGAAGATAAAAATAATAAAATTTGAAAAATTTTATTGTGATAAAAAAACAATTTATGAGAAACATAAAGTATATATACACACACACACACACACACACACAGTATATGCCCGGTTAGGTTAATTGAATGCCCGGTTAGGTCAACTGAATACCCGGTTAGGTTAACTGAATGCCCGGTTAGATCAACTGTACGCCCTTGATGATTGGTTAGGTTAAGTCGTGATATTTTCGTTAATTTTCGTTCGTTAATTTTAACGAAAATATCACAACTTAACCTAACCAATTATCAAGGGCGTACAGTTGACCTAACCGGGCATTACATCCCAAAGAATGAATTGTTTGTTTTATTTGTCAAAACTGGGGGACTATCTCCAGGTGGAGCGGACTTTGGGTGGAGTATCTTCAGGTGGATCGGACTGGGTGGGGGGGGGGAGATCTTCAGGTGGACACTCTGTGGGGGAAGATCTTCAGGTGATCCCAGATCAGTTTTACACAGTGATGATAGAGGGAACTAACCTAACCACTGCGACTCCTATCGGTGTAACCTTAACCTAAAAATTTTACTTAAAAATAAAATAAATTTTGTCACCTGAAGATCAAGGCTTCCAATTTTTTCCCACCTGAAGATCAGGGGCCCCAGATGAAGCTGGGGGGCCCCTGATCTTCAGGTGATCCCCACTTTTGCTAGTATATATAAAATAACTGCTTTTACTTTCAATACGAAAACTGAAGTAAAATGTGGAGCAGAAAGACGGTTTCTATTCCTCAAAGACATTATCGCGATTTGATGTAGACAATTTGTCAACTTAGCCATCACAATAGTTTTGAAGCTGCTGTCACGACATCCCCATTGAAAGCTCCTGAAATTTAAATGCTGGTTACTCTCTTTATAGGGTGGCCAGACGTCCGGCTTTAGGCGAACAGTCCGCCTTTTGAGCACTCCGTCCGTAGGGTGGCCATTTCCAAGTTTCCAAAAAGGAGGACACTGCGTATGTGGCCGTACGTATATATATAATATATATATATATATATATATTAACGTACGGCCACGTACGCAGTGTCCTCCTTTTTAAATGGCCACCCTATGTCTTTATGGATACAGAACTGCCAATACTGAAGAGATTCCTCGCGTCATCTATTCATTGTATACCTTTACATAAAAGAGAAGGATTAATTTATACTTTCTGAAACGACGTCTTTGGGCGGTTTGTTAACCCTTTAACGCCGACCGTTGCCTAACGGCAACATGAGCTTCACAATCGATTTTGAGCCTTACGATCTGAATATTAGAGATTATTTTGGCTTGAACAGGAAAACAATTTTAAAATAAGAATTTCATTATTCAGGCATGAAAGTGTTAATATAATATTCTTGAAGTTGAACGCGTAATAAGAGTAACCCTCAAAGGTTATTGAGAACTGGGATTAACAATACCAAACCCGACTCGTAACTCATCAGTGACGCGTATCTCAAAACGAGCCTATAGGTTACGTTACTCAAAGGTAACTTAAACCAAACGTAACCCGAATACTAAGTTAATGACTGAATTATGGGCTACCCTGTATATGATACTACCCCTGAGTATATGGTTACCTTGAGAAATGTCTATGAGGTTTTCAAAATCCCATTCTACCAATATTTGGGGGCTGTTTAATCCCTAATTTTATACAGTATTTCTTGTTAATGATACATAATTACACCGACGTGAAATGAGATTAAAAAAATTGGCAGATTTCACGCAACCATTCCAAATCTTTCAAAATGTATTTTCGTTCGTAAATTATCTCTGAATATTAAATCTAAATTTATATTCATTATATATCATGAGTTAACCCTTATTTCATCATCATGATAAACTATTGCGACGGTATATTATACCGAGGTTATGAAATAAGGGTAAACCCCTGTATCAGCCACGGTAAATTATACCAAGGGTATATTTTATTCAGCCGATAAAATGAAAGGTAATTTGCAGCGTTCTTCTCAAAAAAAACTTCGTAATTGAGGTCGTACATAAACGAAATATGAAATGCACACAAATTTTCCGCCACTTTGAAATAGCCTTAAATGGATAAACGTCTTATGAACAAGGTTTATACGTCGTGGCCACGTCGCATTACTATTGCCCGTGGCTCATTCAGTCACGTATTTTTCCTGTGAGCGTAGTGAACACACTGAGGTCGGGGGTTTGACTCCCGATGATGTTGGTGATAGTAATATAGAAGTTTGAGCAATCGGCCGCGCGCTCGTCTGGCATGAGGGCTGTGCCAGTTTCTGGCCCTTCTGATTGACTATTAACACTGCACTAAGTTAGATCAGCGGAGTTAAGCGACACTGAGTCTCTTGTGTAGTTGCATGGGAGACCGTCCTCCTCGTTCAGATGATGTAGTGACCCTTATAGGATGATTCAGATCCCACATCAAGTTGTAGGTCCCCTCCGTCACATGACCTTTCTGAGCCTTTACGAAGGAGAGTGAACAACCCCCCCCCTCCCCCCAAAAGAAGAAAAACGATCATTATTGTTATTAAAATGAACATATGTAATGGAATTAATCTATAAATTATGTTCCTTCAGTAAATAATAATATGCGTTACTTATTTAAGTAACGTTTAAGTAATGAAATAAGCGTTCGAAAGCATAGTCACTGTTCACAGTCCAGTGGTTCCCAACCTTTTTTAGGCCAACGTCCCATTATGTCTATCAATATTTTCTGATGCCCCATCATAAAGATAATAATATAAGAGGATAAGTGATCAGTGATTTATTAATAGAAGGTAACAATTTTACAGTTTCCTAGCCCCCCCCCCCCCCGCTAAGATTCTCAAACGCCCACTGGGGGGCGGAGGTGCCCACGTTGGGAACCACTGGTTTACACTATGCCTGAAATCAGGCACCTGGAAAAAGTCGCGTGTAAACGCCTTTCTCAAGCGTCTGAAAGAAGGCGCTTGAGTTCAGGCCTGGCTATGAGGAAGCCTCCGATTAGCGCCTTGACGAGAGAGGACTGAATGACGCTGATTGGTTGGGACGAGTCACGTGGTCAGTTGAATCAAAAGATAGCGAAATAGAAATGGGAACGTGAGCATGTTGCTCTCCTGGTTTCAGGAACGTGTAAACAGTGATATACTTGTTATTAAAGTAAATAGAGATACTTCTCAATAACGTGTTTTAATTTTCTATAAATATGTAGAGGCCGACCGGAAATCCTTTCCTCGCCGTTCTCAAACATCATGGATTCAAAACAATGGCTATACATGTTGGCAGGAAACAGGCCCACGGAGGAAACACAGATTTTGTGGTATTTCCCGAAACGACCACCAGAAGACGTCACCAAGACCTATAAAATGCGGTTTCTTTCTCAAATCACTCTCACTTGCCATTTTCTCGTTATGGGCGTTACGTCTCTCTCAGTACCTTCGTCAGTAGCGCCACTCGTCACGCCACCCGCTGTTCCTTCAAGGCTCTGATCGAGCATACACGAAGTCTATCATCAAATAAGGCCCTCTACAATTTCATCCTGCAAGAAGCAACATCACTGCTGCAGGCGTTTCCGTTGCCCCCCTTTCAACAAGTCTCTACTGGCCCTCAACACTCATCCTCTCGCTGGCAAGGCAAGTCCGTCTGCAGAAGCAATCCTTCGAAGCGCAGGTCCGTAAACCTTCTAGTTGGCTACAAGCCACAAACCTCACTTTGCTCGTCACTCATCCTCTCACCGCGAGTTGCTTTCTTGCAATCTCCATCGCACATAGCCATGCCCACCCGGCTCATCTGGTACCGTCCTGAGACAGGCATCTAGTCTTCTTTTGAAGATTTTAATATTGACCACTGTGACGTTCTTGAGGTTCTTTGGAAACTGGTTAAAAAGTCTTGGTCCCCTGACAATCAAGATATTTTCCTTCAGTGTTGAGGGTGTCCCTTGTCCGACCTTCAGTTTGGGAATACTATACATTCTGACTTTCCTATTTTCCAGCGTTGTTTGAATGGTAATTGGGTTTGGTTTGAGGTTTGGCACCAGTTTTTCGATCATTTTCCATATGCAAATTATGGTGCATCTTTCTCTCATTCTTTCAAGCGAATACAGATTTAATTTACGTAGTTTTTCCCAATAGTTGAGTTCTTTGCAGCCATGAATCTTGGCTGTGAAATTCCTGTGGACTACTTCTAGTTATTAATTTCTTCTTTTTTTATGTGGGGACATCAAGACTGAGCAGTATTCAAATTTCGGTATGATCAGTGTTTTCAGCAGGGGAACCATCATTACCTTCTTGCCCCTTCTTTTGAAGGTTCTCAGTAGCTGTTCCGTAACTGTTTTTACTTTGTTTATCGTTATCTGAGTTTGTGTTTCAAATTTTGCATCATCGGTCATTAAACACCTAAATGTTTTGCTTTCTTGCTTCCCTGAATTTCCTCTGTATCTGGGGCATAGTATGGTGTCTGTTTAAGTTCCTCATTTCTTCCATATCTCAAGAGCTGAAATTTCTCGGTGTTAAAATTCATGTTATTGTCTTCTGACCATTTGTATATTTTGTTTGTGTCCCTCTGTTGAGCTTCCACCTCTTTTGCATTACCGATTTTTCTGCTGATCTTTGTATCGTTTGCAAAGAATGTTACTATACTGTTGTCGTCTACTTCACTGTTTCTGTCTGTTGCATGATAATGAATAGGAGTGAGGCTAATACTGTCTTAGTGGAACTGAATTGCGTACTTTCCGATTCCAATGATGATATACCTGGATTTTTACGACTTGCTGCCGTTCCCTGAGGGAGTTGCAGATCCGTTGCCCAATTTGCTGTAATTCCCTTGTGTTTCATTTATGTGCTATTATGTCATGATCGCACTTATGGGATACTTTAGCAAAATCTGTGAATATTACATCGTAGTTATCATTACTCTGAAGTGCGTCTATATATTGTTATTGGTCTCTATTAGCTGTGATAGGCACGATCTTCCTGATGGAATCCGTGCTGATTTTCATTGACTCTTTCATGTGTCTCCAACTAGTCTATATTTCCTCCCCGCAATTTTTTCAAATATTTTGGCGAGATATGATGTCAGTGACACCGGTCTATAGTTCTTTCTGAGACCTATCCCCCAGGGTGTTTCATAACATGTGGGACGCACTTTCAGGATGGATTCAGGACCTGAAAACAATGAAAAACGTTATAACATATGTTCGAAATCGCTTTGTTTCCGGTTATAGCCCGTTTTGTGTTCCAGCCAAGTATCCGCCTTACCTTTAAAGGAAGTGCTCAAAATGACCGCCTTGCGCTTGAATTCATGCCTGAACACGCCTCGTCATAGACTGCCTGACGCGTTCAAACATTTCAGGTATTGCTCGGATTTCTGGCATCCTCGTTCTACACGTTGGCGAAGCATTTCACCGTTGTCAATGGTGTCCGTAAACGATGGATTTCGGATGACCCCCGGGTAAAAAATCGAGTGGATTCGGTCCGGGGAGCGAGCGGGTCACGCAATGGGTCCTCCACGGCCTATCCATTTATCAGGGAAATGGTCATCCAAATAGTGTCTGGCTACTCGACTAAATGAGCGGAGCGCCGTCATGCATAAACCACATACGACGTCGGACACCAAGAGGAACTTCATCTAGTAAATCGCTTAAATGATTCCTTAAAAAATTGGATAACGATTTCTTCCTGTTAATCTTGCAGGCAAACAAGGACCGTTTAAGTTGGGGCAATAAGTCCTGCCCATTATTGATACTAAATTGTTGTTGGTTCCTTGACTGAAGATGGCATGCGGATTCTCTTCGCCAGTGATGAATGTCCTGAAAATTGATAATTGATCTACACTCAAAGATATGGAAACTCATAGAATGTACGAAGCATTAAATCGGCAAAGCCATACTGAAATAAATCTCGTACACACTCATAAAACATTGTCGGCAAGCAGTGTTTGTAAACAGTTTGCGGAAATTGCTAGAACACAAAACGGGCTGTAACTCGGAACAAAGCCGATTTCGGGCATATGTTTATATAAACTTTTTTCATTGTTTTCGGATCCTGAATCCATCCTGAAAGTGCGTCCTACATGTTATGAAACACCCTGTATATTGGAACAATGTTCGTTCGTTTTGCTATGCTCAGTATCTCCTCTTGTCAGGATCTTCTCCATATCCAATAAGGGGTTTGTAGCTATTTCGTTCTTACAGTTTTTAATCAACAAGGCATTCCATTTGTGGGCCTGCAGCTGAATGTGATTTCATTTCTCCTATAGTTTTCGCTATATCTTTTGCGGTAAATTCAAAATCAGCTATACATTCTTCATTTAATTCCTCTTCAGAAAAGATATTTCTGCTACGTACTTCTTTTCTTTAATTTGGGTACTGAAATCTGATTAATTTTGGGCTTTGAATATTTCAGATATTTTTTTTAGATCATCGGTTAACTCATTATTTTCTTTCTTTAAAGGTGCGATGGTGGTTCACGTTTTTGTTTTTCTTTTCGCGAAGCCATACGAGTATTTTGGATTATTATTTTTCGTTTTCATTGCATCTTCCTCTTCTCTCTCTGAATAGTCATTAATTAAGGCTTGTATTTTCCTGTCTGTACTTTCCAATTTTACTTGTACAGTATTACGGTTTTGGTGTTGTTGTCTGTGCAATTAATTAACTTCGTGGCTATTCTCCTTCTCTTGCGGAATAGTGTTTGCTTTTGCCTCTCGAAATAGTTTCCTCTTTCTATAAATATCAACGTCCGTAGCTCAGTGGGCAACACCTTTTCCCTTTGAGTGAAGTGAAGACACTGAGGTTGGGGGTTTGACTCCCGATGCTGCTGGTAATAATATTGAAAGAGCACGATGAACCGCATTAGCTGGCTTGACCACCGTGCCAGTTTCTTATGGCACTCCTCACGAGGTCAGTATTTTCAATATTCCAAACCTGTGGTCTACAAATAAGGTATCCTGAAACTGCTTAAGATTATCCATTCTCCATACCATGTACTGTACAATTTTCGAAATAAGTTCGCTAGAAACCTTAAAATATCTAAAAATCATCAAAAATTACGAATTGGTAAAGAGTGAATTTTGTTTTTTTAAATTTTAGTAGTGTCCCCAAAAAAAAAAAATATTCAAGCAAAACCGGAATGTTACCAATTAGCAATTTTTTGTGGCTTTAGAAATCTTGTTTCTAGGCGAACTTATTTCCGAAACTCTACTTCTAGGGTTTTATTGAATCCTCTCCCTCCTTCCAAGGTATAGTTTATTGTGGTAGCGCAGCGTTTCGGGTTGTTAATGGGAAGGTTCTGGGTTCGAGTCTCGGCTGGGACTTTCTAAGATTTCACCAATTAAAGTGCTTCTCTGGGTCTTTCTTGATGTGTTAGTTTTTCGAATCCCGTGTAAAGTGGTAGGTCCTCTCCGCCATATGACCTTTATATAGACATTTATTATTATTATTATTATTCGATCCTTCCAATAACCCCCCTGTTCTCTCCCATCCCCCTAGCTTCCTCTTTCCCGCGCCCTTTCCCCATTTTTTCTTACCTTAAAGGTCTCCCCCACAACTTCTGGTATCTCTGCGTGCAGCCATATTGACAACATTAAATATATATGAAAGTGTCTTGAAACCGTTTACTGTTCATGACTGCCCATTTCATTTTGGTGTAAAACTTTACCCATTTTTATATATATGTATATGGAATCTCTCTCTCCTCTCTCTCTCTCTCTCTCTCTCTCTCTCTCTCTCTCCTCTCTCTTTATATATATATATATACACACACACACACACACACACACTGTGTATATATATATATATATATATACATATATTATATATATATATATATATATATATATAATATATATATATATGTAATATGTATATAAAACCTTGGTTGTGCTTCCGCCTGAATTTTCCATTCTCACGAAAGTCAAGCTTGTAGCTCCACCAAAGACCTAGTTTAATGTGGAATCCGAACCACGTCCCACCACGTGTGGTCAGAAATTACAAAGTCCTCGCCTGGACTCGATCTCATGACCTCCCGATCAGCAGCTGGCGTCTTAATCACTAGGCTACCTAGGGTACCCATTTATCTACCAACCAGTTTTTTATTTTATGGAAGAATGAACAGTGGGTTTGCTGTGTGCCGACTGTCGTCACCGGGAATCGAACCCTCGGCCGGTGGATTCGTAGTCAGTGATGCTAACCACTACACCACCAAAGCGCGGAAATGATGGTAGGTTACTTTCCACACCATCACTCCTTTTTAGGTGACTCAGTATGTTGCTTCGCTGCCCCTACAGCCGAAGTACATACCGCTTACTTACAAGTTTTCTCTAGCTTGAGGCCGATTCAAATCTGACTGCGTATTTACGAACAGTTGCCTGCCTCTTCGATCTTAGCGTCCCTTTCCCTCGATGGTTGAGAGCAAGAACCACTTAATTTTCGTGAAAAGGATAAGGACGAAACGTTATCTGAAACACCGTTTTATTTCAGACATGCAGTTCACACAAAAATGGATTGACAGGACAGAATTATAAGGAATTTGAATTGGTTTACCACTTGATTTAGAGGGTTTTACAAACAAGCCCTCTCTAAGAATACTCAGTGGCCGACTGCCTTTGAGCATGCCCGGCACTCCCTTCCCGGGCGTCAGCTCCCTAGCTAGTGTCACGTTACAAGAGATTATTAAAGTTGCCAAAGTTTAGTCTAATAATGATGTTAGCAAATAAATTATAATTTTTTATTTATGATTAACTCATTTATTTGACTGATCTTAGTTGAAAGGAACATCCAAAATTTAGGCATCGTCCTTTTAAGATTATAGATTTGGCAATATTGGAGAGAGTTGCTAGGCTTATCGAAAAGGTTGCCTGATATACAGGGTGTCCCAGAATTAACTATCTATTTCAATGAAATCGGACAAATTTTTTAAAAACACACTTTTATTTATGTTTATCATGTTTAATATGTGTTAAAAATGTATAAATTTCTAAATTTTTTTCATAATTTTATTTTCATAATTTTTTCATTATCTGGTCCAATGAAAGACCGTCTGAAGTCATAAAATGGCAAAGAGACTCTCCAAAAGTTAACGTGTGGTTGGAATGACCAAATCCAAAATTTATGGCCCATTCTTCTTTGCAGAAGCAACTGTAACAGGTACCGTCTACCTTGATATGCTTCAGCAGTTTCTCGAACCACAGCTTCTTGATGATGGCATTCTTGATAATGTTGTGTTTCAACAAGATGGAGCACCATGTCATTATGCTCTAATTGTTCGAGAATACCTCAACAGACGCCTTCCGAATCGGTGGATTGGACGTGGAGAACTCGACCTTGGCCTCCGCGTTCTCCGGATTTGCACCCGGATTTCTTTGCATGGGGTTTCAAAAACAAAGGTTTATCGCCAAAGATCAATGCTTCTTGTTGAAACACATTATCAAGAATGCCATCATCAAGAAGCTGTGGTTCGAGAAACTGCTGAAGCATATCAAGGTAGACGGTACCTGTACAGTTGCTTCCGCAAAGAAGAATGGGCCATAAATTTTGGATTTGGTCATTCCAAGCCACACGTTAACTTTTGGAGAGTCTCTTTGCCATTCTATGACTTCAGACGGTCTTTCATTGGGACCAGATAATGAAAAAAATTATGAAAATAAAATTATGAAAAAAATTTAGAAATTTATACATTTTTAACACATTAAACATGATAAACATAAATAAAAGTGTGTTTTTAAAAAATTTGTCTGATTTCATTGAAATAGATAGTTAATTCTGGGACACCCTGTATACTGCAGGGATCGAAACAAATTTATAAAATATTAAAGATTAACGAATCAATACCTTAATTTATAAACATAAAATAATATCATTAAATTTTTAAAACAAATTTATTTCCTGTGCAAAACCATTTCCACATATATTATCTCTTTCTCACTATCTTGCCAATCTCTTCTATTCACTGGAGCGTCTCTACGTGCCGACTCTCACCACACACGCAATTCGTGAAACAAAATCAATTTACAGAAGAATGTTCTCTCTCTCTCTCTCTCTCTCTCTCTCTCTCTCTCTCTCTCTCTCTTAAAACCTGATTTGAAATTAATAATGAAAAGAAAAAGATCTTTTATCTTCCACGAAGTGTCAATTAATTTATTCAACCGATTGTGGCCAATGTAAGAACCGATGTTTCGATGCCAGACAGTTTCGAAAACTTTCTGTATGTATGACGTTTTCCCGACATTCAAGGAAATTGGATTGAAGAAAGGAAAATAAATTATAAATAAGTTATTATCGGAATAAATTCTTACAGAAATAATTTCGTTAAATTGAAACCGGAATTGAAACCGAAATTATATCCGGTTTCCGGAAAAAATCGCTGTTATTTCCCGAAGAAAATCGAAGAAGATTGCCTACCGTTTTATTCACTTTAATTTCATTTATGTACAGTATTAATGTAAAGGAAATACGATATGTTACTCTGCGAATATAGATGTGTGTGTGCGCGTGCGGAATAACGTAAGGGGGAGAGTATATTTGCAAATGGATTTTAATATAAAAATATTGCGTTGAATGCAGCATACAAACAAGTTCCGGTGAATACAGAGAGAGAGAGAGAGAGAGATGCTGACAGACTGATGAAGACGGCAAGATTTACTTTAAGTTAGTTCAGAAAGGAACTAGAAGCAAGTGTCAGAAGGGAAGAGTAGAAATTAAAGTTTTATATATTAAAAATATGAAACACACACACACACAGAGACACACACACTCTCTCTCTCTCTCTCTCTCTTTCTCTCTCTCTCTCTCTCTAAAGGTATGTTTACACTTCCCGTCAACAATCAAGTGAAATTAACTTGTTGATTGTTGATTGTAGGCAGAGTTCGCATTTTCGCGTCAACAATCAACAATCAACAGTCAACAATTTACAAGTTGATTTCTGTTAATTCAAGTTGATCGCTCGGATTCGAGTAAAGCATTTTTGATGGATGCCTCTGCGTATGTGCATGAATGCGGAAATACGATGAAGGTACATCAAACTGCTGTAGCTATCACCTGTAGCCAAAAATGTTAACGTTACTGCTAGTCTCTCGGCTGGTGAAATCGCCTTTCGGAACGTAGTGTCGTTTTTCACTATTATTGGAGCTACCATTGTTAGCAGTATTTCAAAATCTTTGGGTGACATGCACGCAAAATTCTTATACCCCATCCTGTCTTCAATTACCAAATCATTTTAAGTGAGCGATATGCTCCTTGTTCTCTCTTTCTAAGAAAATTTCTGACTCACTGGCGTCGTTTCTTTCTCCTGTCACTTAATGAATGTATCACTATAAATGGTGGGCACACACTTCTTGGTTCTCCATCTCCATTTTTGTACTACCAAGTCGACAACAATGAAAAGAGTCTATCAACAGTCAACAATCAACTTGTTAATTGTTGGTTGTTCATTGTTCGTTGTTGATTTTTTTAAGCATATTCTAAACGTACCTTAACTGGTACCGTGGCCGCGTAGATTGGACACTGGCTCAGCGATAGGCAGCAGCGGGTGATAATAAACGGTGAGGCCTCAGGGTGGGGATCAGTAAAAACCGGCGTCCCGAAGGAGTCAATATTGGGACCGCTTTTATTCATTATTTACATAAACGTTGGAGTCATTGGTATGTTAAGCACCATATCGAAATTTGCTGACGACACCGAGTTGGGCTCCTTTCTGAGCAGGGCGGAAGGTGTCTTGAAAATTTAAAACGATCTAGAACAGCTCGCGGATTGGTCGACCACTTGGCAAATGCCTTTCAATGTTGACAAATGGAAAGTAATGTCCAGTGGATCCCGACACCAGTATGAAAACTATTCATTGCACGGGAAGAAACTTGCCTCGAATACGCTGCGCAATTTTGGTCCCTATCCTTGAGAAAGGACATACGAAGGCTCGAGAATGTTCAGAGCGACAAAACTAATCCCGGCGTTCGTCATAGATCATACGAGCGAAGGCTCGCTGATCTTAATTTGTATTCCTCAGAAAAGCGTCGGCTGAAGGTCGAACTCATTCATTTTTAAACTTCTGAATAGGATCGACAACGTCGACTGTTCAGAACGTTTTACACTAAACACGAACCCGACTCGAAGTAACGGTCGCAAACTTGAACCCAAATGGTTCAGCACAAATATTTGCGGTAACCTCTTCAAGTACAAGATTGTCAATTATTGGAATAGGTTTCCTCCTAAAGTGGTTTCCAGCTCTTTGGTCAGAGTGCGTTCAAAAAGAATCTTCATCTCGTATTAGACGATTTCCTCGAGTAGATCGACGTTCGAATGTGAGAATGATGTTCGTGTGTATATTTCCTGCCCCCAATAAAATTTCTCGACATTTTTTCCCCTCCAAACTGCTGAGTTTGGAGTGTTTTTTTCTTTCTTATTTCCAAACCAACCCACCGTGGGTCGGGGGGATGAGGAGGAGGGGAGAGCCTTCTCGCTTTTCTGTACTAACTCTTCCCTCTGTGAGTTGTCTGTTTGAACGAAACTCACGGGTGCCACCTAGAGTCGGTTGTAAAGCTGTTGTGGCTCCCTCATTTTCTTGTAACTCCTTGAAACTCTCTCTCTCTCTCTCTCTCTCTCTCTCTCTCTCTCTCTCTCTCTCTCTCTCTCTCTCTCTCTTTCGTTAGGCATATGGGCTACAATCGACGCTTACGTGACGCGGGTTCAAAGATGTCGATTTTAGAAGCATGTTTAGTTCAAATGATAACCCAACTCGCAACAATGGTTAGAAGTTGGATTTGAAACGATTTAGGACTAGTATATGTGGGAATTACTTTAACACGTTGATAGTTTAAGATTAAAACATAAGAAAACTCTGCAGGAGTTCGTTTGCACGGTGTCTCTGTGAGCAAGGTAAATATAGAGCTATTTATATATTCTCCACTTTCCTGTAAAATTTCCTTGGCTACTTTTCCAGGGTCAAGGTATTTTCTTCAACCTTTTTCCGTACCTGCCTCTGGCAGGGAGGGAGCGGAGGGTGGGGAGAGAGCCTTCTACTTTTCTATCCAGTTTTCTACTACTGCTAGGATAGTTGAAAGAAAAATAAACTTTTAATAACAGGAACAGTTCCTCGGTGGATCAGTTCAAGAAAAGGTTAGACCAAATCTTGCACACTATTTGAGTGTGTACAAAATTTTCCCTGGCACCCGTTGCCATTGGTACCTCCTCGGTATGGGCCGCAAGGCCTTTTGAGGTACTTCTTTTCCTTGTAACTCCTTGTAACTCTCTCTCTCTCTAGATACCACCTCGAGTCGGTTGTAAGGCTGTTGTGGCTCCTTCACTTCCTTATCACTCCTATTTCGCCATATATTGTTGACAGATCTCTCGACAGATCGCAACAAGGAGAGTTGTATATATGTGTGTGTCCGTAGTATGGTTTATTATGTCCCCAACCAAATAAATTTGGGGAAGCCATACTGAATTGAACTTGACCGTTCGTCTGTCCGTCAGTTTGTCACACGTTCGTATCCGGCCTATAACTTTTGAATCGCTTAACATAAATTGATGAAACTTCACTCACGTATGGATCATTGCAAGACGATGTGTCGTGAGCAAAAAACATGTCCCTGAATTAAAGGTCAAGGTCACAGATAGAGGTGAAAGTTCAAATTGAGGTCCATGCCATAACTTTTGAATCATTCAACATTGATATAACTTCACACACAGATGGATCATCATAAGACGATGTATCGCCAGCAAGCACTAGGTCGTTGCATCGAAAGTCAAAGTTACAAATAGAGGTCAAAAGTCAAATGGAGGTTCATACCATAACTTTTGAACTATTTCACATAATGGATCATCACAAGACTCAGGCCCTTGCACCAAAGGTTAAGGTCACAAACAGACGTCAAAGGTCAAATGTGGTCCACCCAAAATAAATTGATATAACTTCAAACGCATATCGATTATCAAAAGACGATGTGCTTTTAGTATGATTCAGGTCCCTGCATCAAAGGTCAAGGTCACAAATAGAAGAGGGGACATTGGTGTCGTTCCGACAGAGTTCTTGTTGACGTAGTCGTTGAGATGGGTTAAATGAACGTTCTTAAACTGTTACATGCTACACTTTAGCACAGTGGTACTCATTGCGCGGCTCGCGAGCCAAATGCGCTATACAGTATATATATTTGGCTCGCGAGCCGCCCACTGAGTACCACTGCTTTAGCATATGAAGCAGAAAATTAGTTTGAGTTGCTACATACGGTGATTGTATGATAGTTTACTATAAAATACAAATTGTTTTCTTAATATCTACGGTGAAAGTTCTCCTGTGGCTTCATTTAGCATGAACATACACTAGTTGGATGTTTTTATCTACCAAATTTCCTTGGAAACGTCTAACACCTTGAAATTACACTAAAGAACTTCGAGTTACTCTCTAATTTATAGGAAAAGGGAGAGAGAAATGCAAGCATTATCTTTCGCGAATTCTCCTTTTTCTCACTTCTTAGGAATATATTTTTATTGGGGGTAAACCTAAGAATCTATGGATTTTATTGCTGAAAAATGATAAATAGTCCTCCTTTATGGATGTGTTCAGAAGAGATTTGTTTGGTACACGCATTAGGTAGTAGTACATCAGCCTCAGACTCGATGGGAAATTGAGCTCACAGTGTATAAAATCTTCCGTGAAGCATAGTGGTGTCTCCTTAGTGATATGAGGTTGTTTCAATAGTTCTGGCACTCGAGACATCGTAAAAATCAACGGTACCATGAAGAAAGAAGAATACCACTCCATCTTAATTCACCATGCTATACCAAATGGTGAACGCCTAGTGGGTCAAAACTTCATTATCCCGCAAGATAATAATGACCCAAAACACAAGTCCAACCTCTGCATGAATTATCTGAAGCACAAAGAAGAACAGAATGTGTTGATCGTTATGTAATGGCCTTCATAGTCGCCCGATCCGAGGCCAACTAAACATTAATGCACATTGTTCACTCGTAAAAAGAAAAAGAACGATCCTACCAACCCTACAGACTTGTGGGAAGCGATACAACAAAGCTGGTCCATCCCTCAAAATACCATCAATAAACTAATTGAATCAATGTCACGAGGAGTAGCTGCTTTATTGACTGCAAAGGAAGCTATGCAAAATATGAGATTATCATCTTCATTCATGGTCCAACTTGATTTTTTTTTTAATAATATTAATTTCTTTTATGATTAGCTTACGAATTAATGAAGTTGTATCGCATTTTCCTGTTATTTTTCACTGGTTACTAAAAATTGAAGTGGATTCATAATTTTGCCACCCACTATATAACCTTTGGAAACCTTTGGTTAGCTTCCGCCCGAATTGTTCATTTTGACGAAGGTCAAGCTTTTCACTCCACCTTAGACCTACAGTTTAACGTGGAATCCGAACCACGCCCCATCAGCAGCCCAGCGTCTTAACCACTAGGCCACTTAGGGTACCCATTTATCTACCAACCACTTTCTTTAGTGTGGAAGGATGAATATTTATATACGTATATATATATATATATATATATATATATATATATATATATATATATTAGTGGTGGACCGGATATCCGCACTTCTGACTGCGGATGTTATGCGGATATTACCTCTAATAAATTATGCAATTTACAATTAAATTAGCTTATAAAGGAGCTTATAAGGCCCAGTCATGCACATTTCATGTAAAGTATTAATTAATTATTAATGAACAAACAAATATATAAACCTCAAAACATAAATACCTGTTAACACAGAAAATTGAATGAAACTTGTTTCGTTGAATTTTCTGTGGCTGAAACTCTTGAGAAAGTTATTATTTTTATCATAATGAAAACAGTAATATTAATTTTAATTCTTATGCATTGCCTGCCATAATAGTAATATCACGAAATTTGAAAAATTATGTCATATATTCATAATTCTATATTATATTCATAGATTAACTAAATATCCGCATCCGCGGATATTGAAATTAAAGATCCGCATCCGCATCCGCAGATGTTGAAAAACTGACATCCGGTCCACCACTAATATATATATATATATATATATATTAAAAGTCCTCTATAACGAAATATACAATCCAAGTGGCTGTCGTTGTAGAGATGTTATAATATTATGATGTTTCAGACCAACAAGGACCCCAGGATCCACTCATGGCTGATGTACCTAACCGTGTTTGTAATTGTGTATTGCGCATGTCCTCCGTGGTGGCGGAGGGGACCTACAACTTTACGTGGGTTCCGAACCACAAAAACCTTAATTTTACTACCTTAAATCATACCTAATTTATCAACATATGCGTCTAATCGATTTTTAGATAGTAAACATAATTCGAAAAAGTTTTTTGACTACGTCAGAAATCGTAAGCCAATAAAAGATGACATAGGCCCTCTAATGGATGCTAACGGCGCTTTGGCCTCCAACGCTCAGGCGATGGCGGGTATTTTTAATAACTTTTTTGCGACAGTTTTTACCGTTGAAGACGTAAATAATGTCCCCGACGTGGACGATATCGTTCCATTTAGTAGCGAGACTATTTTGAATGAAATAACTGTTTACGAGGGTGAGATTACGCATTATATCGATAAGCTAAAAGTTAATAAGGCTCTAGGCCCTGACGCGCTTTATCCTAGACGTTTGAAAGATTTGAAAGACGTTATCGTAGGCCCCTTAACAAAAATTTTTAATAAGTCACTGGAAGCGGGGATTATTCCTGAAGACTTCAAATTAGCTAACGTTACGCCCATTTTTAAAAACGGCGACCGCACAGTAGCTAGCAATTATAGGCCTATAGCTTAACGTCAATTGTGGGTTAACTTTTGGAATACGAAGTTAGGGATCATATCGTCGATTACTTAGGAAGTCGCGATTTGATTAATAGTAGTCAGCATGGGTTTCGACGCCATAAATCTTGTTTAACTAATTTGTTAGAGTTTTATAACGAAATAGTGCGCGAATACGATAGGCATAGAGCGGCTGACGTATTTCTTTAGACTTTAAAAAAGCGTTCGATACAGTTCCGCATAGAAGATTAATTGTGAAGGTTAAAGCGCACGGTATACGCGGTCAGGTAGCTAACTGGTTAGAGGAATGGCTTCGTGCCAGGAAACAGAGGGTCGTTGTTAATGGTAGGGAATCGGGGTGGTTGGCTGTAGGTAGCGGTGTCCCTCAGGGTCCAGTATTAGGCCCATTTCTATTCGTAATCTACATTAACGACTTAGATGTAGGCTTAACCAGTAACGTGTCAAAATTCGCGGACGATACTAAGATAGGCGGTAAAGTTCTTAACGTGGACGATAGAAATAGGCTCCAAGACGATGTAAATAGGATTATGGAGTGGACGGAGAAGTGACAGATGCAATTTAACGTAGACATATGTAAAGTTTTGCATATAGGTTCTCGTAACAACAACTACACGTACACGATGGATGATAGACAGTTAGCGAGCGTTGACGAGGGAGTAGATTGAAGCGTACGCGTATCTAAGGATTTAAAAGTTGGGAACCAGTGTCTGGAGTCTTGCGCAAAAGGTAATAGGATGTTAGGCTTCATAGCGCGTAATTTCGAATTTAAATCGAAGAATATTATATTGCCCCTTAACAAGTCCCTAGTCAGGCCTCACTTAGACTATGCCGTTCAGTTTTGGTGCCCGTATTTGCGTGAGGATATTGATAGGTTGGAAAGGGTTCAGCTAATTTCGTCACTACGCAACAAGTCTTACGAAGATAGGATTAAAGAGTTAGACTTGCATTCACTCGAAACTAGGAGATTAAGGGGGGAGCTTATTGAAGTTTACAAAATCGTTAATAAAATCGACAACGTAAATTTTGACAAATTGTTCATTTTCGATAATAGCAATACTCGTAATAATGGATTTAAATTACGTGGCAGACGTTTCATTACTCTCCCAGCGTTAATACTTATGTTTAAAAACCGTTTAGATAGGCATTTTAAAAATGTTACTGTCGTTTAAAATAATAAAACAATTAGCAACAGGAGCTCTGGGGGTAATGGTCGAGGTTTGAGTTTGTTGATGATTAATCCAAGCTTGTGACATGCCAGCGTGTGTGATATGCCAGCAAAAAAAAAAAAAAATAGACTAACACGAACTTAGATGTAGCTCGTAGCGTAAACTAACCCACTTTTTGTTATACTCTTCATACTTTTTTTTTTTTTATCCTCTCTTTACTTGAATGTCTGTAGTTTGCATGGTATGACAGTGTTTGAGTTAAGACTCTTTTTGCATGGTTTGTAAGCGTTTTTTTTTACTTCTTTTCATCTTTCATCCCTTTCCTATTTTCTTCGACTATTTTTCCGACTTGTCGGCAGTGGCCGGCGGATGATGATGGTGAGTCTTTCTTTCTCTTTTTCTGAATGAATGTTAACCCACGAATGATAGATAGGCTTTGCTACTTACTTAACCCCTTATTCTCTTCTTTTAACCCCTACTCTCTTTTCCTTAGAGTGGATCTTAGGGTCTTTGTTAGCCTTAACTTCTGTAGATCTGTAGAACATATGCGTCTAATCGATTTTTAGACATGT
Organism: Bathynomus jamesi; assembly: GCA_023014485.1. Taxonomy (NCBI): domain Eukaryota; kingdom Metazoa; phylum Arthropoda; class Malacostraca; order Isopoda; family Cirolanidae; genus Bathynomus; species Bathynomus jamesi. The sequence goes on along the minus strand of JAJOZX010002691.1, from coordinate 480,794 downwards.
TTATAGACGTGCTACTAATTACTTCTACCGGCAAACTATTCCAGCTATTTACTATTCTATGCGTAAAAAAGTTTTTGGCGACTGCTGTCTCGAACCTTTTACTTGTCAGCTTACACCCGTTATTTCTAGTCCTACTATATTGTGATATTTCGAAAAAGCTATCTCTATTTACATTATCGAACCCATTCATAATTTTAAAAACCTGGATTAGATGTTGTTCTTCATAAATATGTTCTTTATAAAAAGGTTTTTCTTTGCCGATATTGTAGCGTATATTTTAATGACCTATTTAGACCTCCATTAGTTATTCATATATACTTTATATAGTACTGTATAATGTATATAGTGTATATTAAATGCATTACTTAAAAGTATTTTTAGTATTTAAAAAGTATTTCGCCGTGAGAGAGAAACATTCTAGCCAATTACGTATCAGCTTTTTGTCATCATCCAATCAGCATTTCGCTTACTTTCTTGGTCGGGGAAATGGCGGTAGAGACGAACACGCGCAGCTCAGGCTCCTCATAACGAAACATGTTTTCGAAAAAGAGAGGTGTCGTTATTGAGAGGTTTTACTATATATATATATATATATATATATATATATATATATCCTGGGTTTGTTTTCGCCCGAATTGCTCATTCTGACAAAGGTCAAATTAGTTGTTCCACCTTCGACCTACAGCCTAATTTGGAATTCGACCCACGACCCACCACGGGTCCTTAGAAATTGCAAAGTCCTTGCCCAGACTCGATCTCACGACTTTCCGCTCAGTATCCTAGCGGCTTAACCACTAGGGTACCCAGGAGACCCGTTTATCTACCAACCAATTTTTTTTGTTGGAATGATCGGTGAACTGAACGCCACTTGCCATCGCCAGGAATCGAACCCTGGGTTGGTGGATTTGTAATCAACGATGTTAACCATTACACCGCATAGAACAGACAGAGAGGCAAAATCATCATCATCATCATCATCATCATTATATATATATATATATATATATATATATATATATATATATATATATATATATATATATATATACAGTGCACATACCTGGTGATTGCAAATGATCCTCCCGATTTTAAACATTTATTATGAAAAACAAACAAAACTACAACGAAAAACAAGATATACAAACAAAGAATATTTCAAGGAATTTTTATTTGTAATGTTGAAGACGTCAGAGATAGCCCTAAAGTTAACGTGTTTTGTGCTCTTACCGCTGAGAAAGTGTACGGTCCATTCTTCTTTGCTGAACAAACAAATAACGGTATCATTTGCCGCGATATGCTACAGCTGTGGCTGATGCCCAGGGCTGCTAGAGAACAAAGCTGATGTGTGGTTTCAGCAGGATGGTGCACCACCCCATTTCCACAATGAAGCTACAACATTCCTGAATGAGCAATTGCCTGATCGTTGGATCGGGCGTGGGGGGAACCATTCCTTGGCTGGCTCGTTCGCCCGATCTAACCTCCATTGACTTCTTCCTTTGGAGCTATGTCAAAAATGAAGCTTTTGTTCCACCAATGGCAACAGACAGACGGACAGCTCTCTTATTATACTATAGTATAGGACTTTTAAAATTTTAAAGTTTGTTTAGACTTTATACCAACTTTTGAATACTATACAGTAACAATACAGAAGAGTACTAACTTTGTGGTGCTAAATTCTTCCCAAGAAGATTTCTGTATTGAATTTTAGACATATTTCTAGTGAAAATAAAAGAAAGAGAAGAAACAGAGTCCATATTAGAGCAATTTAGCAGAGAGGAGGGCAATTCATTTTCAGAACTCCAACAAAGAGAGCAAGACAAAATTGCATATTTGTTTATAAAGATTTGTTTATGAAAAACGTCTGAAAAGGTACAGTAGCTAGAACAACGTGAAAAAAGTGTTAGCAGCTGACGAGGAAGCTTCTAAACAGTGGCTGCATCCTCCAGCGCAGGACACGTCAACGCGAAGAAGCGACGTCAAACCAAAACATCAACGCGCTGGTGGCCAAACTTCCTCAAATCTCCGTGCAGCGGGCTGTCTACGGTTGGCCAGACTGGCAGTCGACGGCCTGTTGCGTGGCACGGTCAGAGTGCCGATCGGCTCCCAAGGCCGGACCTATTCTCAGCGTGCTATTTTTTCAATTACAGGGAACAATTGCGTGCTCCCCGAACTACTCTTACTCTCTGGCGACATTAAGACTAATCCAGGCCCCACTACAACTTACACATGTCACCATACACAAAGACATAGACACAATAGTACCATGAGACACATACAGAAGTATAATATTAACATATTACAGTACAACGTAGATGGCCTCACAAACAAAATCATGCAGCTTAGGGAATTCGTACACAAACAAAACATTCACATAGCACTTATACAAGAAACAAAACTAAAACGCACACACAAAACACCCACCATCCCTGACTTCACGGCGATCCGTCAAGATCGTACTGGGGGTAACGGGGGTGGACTCATCACTTACATACGTAAAAGCATTAGCTACACTGATGCTACCCAAAACATTACAAACACAATCCAAGCAGATAACACGATAGAAATACAGGCAGTTAACATTAAAACACGCGCAAAACACAACACCACACTAATCAACATTTACATCCCACCAGATAGTTCACCTCAGGTGCCAGCCAATTACAATCCACAGTTACACAATCTTGCCTCTCTCACTAATGTCATCTTAGGAGGAGACTTCAACGCCAAAGACACTAGTTGGTACCTGCACAACCAAAACAACACCAGAGGCGCCAACATAGCCACACAACTAAACAGCCTCTTCATTCTTAACAATACAGAAGAACATACACACATACCACATCAAGCAGGATACTCAAACTCCTCCCCAGACATAACGTTCTGTTCCCCCTCACTAGCAACACATACACAATGGAGAACAGAAAAACAAACTGTCATCAGACCACCTGCCCATCATCATTACAACACATTCTACACTCTGCCCCAACAGCCTTAGGCACACTTACAGAAATTACAAGAAAGCTGATTGGGAACAGTTTAAAATACAGACTGAGGAACAATTCACCACATTAAACAGCACACCCATCATAAACATCGATACAACACTCAAGACATTTAATCAGATTATCAATAATGCAAACAAATACATACCCAAGGGCAACATTAGGAAATACAACCCAAATTACACTAGAGAAATAGCCCACCTCATAAGGCAACGTAACAACCTCAAATATAACACACAAACACCACACACAGAAGCCATAAAACAGCAGATACAACAGCTCAACACAGAAATAAACAACAAACTCAAAGAAAAACAAACAGAAACATTCAGGGAATTCATAACAACACTAAACCACTCCACAGATACATACAGGCTATACAAGACTATAAACAGCATTACCCACTCTAACAGCGGCATTCACACCTCACACGCGGCTATCTGTCGCAGCCAAAATAATATCCCAACATACACACAACAAGCTAACATTCTAGTTAATCACTACGCAAAGATAAGTCACTTAAACAGAGACAACAACCAGAAACATGCAGACAGACAAACAGCCAGACACAAGAAAACCTACAGACTCGACATGACCATTACACCCTTCAATACAGACCAGACCACCAAGATCATCAAAAACATTAAGAATTCGAAGGCTACTGGACCAGACAACATATCTAACATACACCTTAAACACTTGGGCCCACAAGGAATATTAGCTCTCACAAATATCAGCACATATTCATACCAACACTGTATTATTCCTGACATATGGAAACAAGGTAAAATTATTACACTACTCAAACCAAACAAAAATCCAACAGAACCAGCTTCCTATAGACCCATTACTTTACTATGCACACCTTCCAAAGTAACAGAAAGACTAATCTTACAAATCACCAACCCACACATACCACTATCGCCTACTCAACATGGATTCAGACCTCACCACTCAACCACGACATTACTCACTAACCTCACGCAGCACATCATGGATGGCATCAACTCCAGAAGACCAGCTCAACGTACACTATTAGCAACAATAGACATTAGTAAAGCATTTGATGCTATCCCACGCTTCCCTCTCATAAACAAAATACTCAACACAAACATGCACAATAACACCAAAAGGTGGCTGAGCAACTATCTCTCAGGAAGATACTCACATGTCAAATTTAATGGCAAGTCATCCAAAAACAAGCTTTTTCCGAACGGGGTCCCTCAAGGCTCTGTTCTCTCACCAACACTCTTCAACTTATACATGCATGACATTCCAACACCCATAGATAACAAGCTTACCTTATCATCATATGCAGATGATATCACTCTAACATCCACCCACAACAACATCGACACCGCTACAAATAACCTACAAACATACATAAACAGTATACAAGACTGGCTCACACACAATAGACTCAAAGTAGCGCCCACAAAATCAACCATCACCTTGCTTACAAGCAACACAAAAGAACACCAGGTAATTCCACAGCTTACACTAAACAACATCAACATTCCACACACTCACAGAACCAAAATACTTGGTGTCACATACAACACATCATTATCTTTTGCAAACCACATTCAGGACATTAAAACCAAATGTACGTCAAGACTTAACACGCTTAGGGTACTAACAGGCACAAACTTTGGACACCAGCAGGAAACAACATCACTCATATACAAACAATATATTCGCTCAGTTATGGACTATGCTAGCCCATGCTGGGCACCCATTATCTCAAACACACACATAAACACCTTACAAACAATACAAAACAACGCACTTCGTATCATTACAGGATGCACTCAAACAACACCAATAGAACACCTGCACACAGAAACAAAAATACTAAAAGTTAGGGAACATTTAGACATGAGGGGAACACAATTCATGGCAGCAGCGACAACTAACCCACAACACCCTTGCCACTACATGTACAATCATGCACCAACACCTCGCACCATTAAGGTAACACCAGAGAGATATTATAACGAAATACTCCATTCCATACCACGCCCCACTGACATCACACAGTACAGAAAACACATACACCACACCTAACCCACAAAGCACTGACACGACTCGGTCCGAATGCGGTCCTAGGTGCGAAGCCGCCACCCATTAACAGGTCAGAGATCAGCCTGAGCAGATCGGATCGAGTTAACTTAGCACGATTCCGATGTGGACATCACCCAAACTTACGGACATATAAACACAGACTAGACAACTCCATAGACGACACCTGCCACCTGTGCCAAGACACACCACAAACAATTGAACACATTATGACGGACTGTACCGCTCTAGCACAACAACGAACACAACACAACATCACTAGTGCGCTGAACCTCTGGTCCACTCCGGAGAGGGCGATCGGTTACCTGCGTGCCGCCGGCTTGCTCGATCATGGTGGGCTGATCGGCTAAACAACAACAACAACAACTTTGGAACAAATGCAAAAAAAACTTCACTTTTCTACATGAAGGTCAAAATATGATAATAAAAACCCACTCTAATAGACAGAGTTTATTTCCACAACAGTTTCGATGTCGTGGAAACTGTTGTGGAAATAAACTGTCTATTAGAGTGGGTTTTCATTATCAAACTTTGGAACATTTGATTGAAAGAATACGTGAGGCTGTTAGAAAAGTTCAGTATGATATGTTACAAAATGTATGGAGGGAAACAGAATACCGCTTTGATATCTGCAGAGCCACAAAAGGAGCTCATATTGAACTTCAATAGTTTGTAAATAAAACTTTTTGACTTCTTTTTTATTTGTATATCTTGTTTTTCGCTGTAACTTTATTAGTTTTTTCACAGTAAATGTTTAATATCGGGAAGACCATTTGTAATCACCCGACACACACACACACACACACACACATATATATATATATATATATATATATATAGTCATGCGGTTTGCTTCTACAAAGCTTCAATTTAATATTTAGGAGAAATCCAATGACAAGGAGGAATGCAAATGCCATGAAAAGTCTTCTTTAATGCGCAACGTCTCGAGCAATACGCTCATCATCGGGCTAGATAATAACAATATGAAATTAGAATCAATAAATAAATGTGAACAAGACAAAATAATTTCTATAAAAAGACTAAAAGAAGAGGGTTAAATTCAAAGTTATAAAAATTTACATATAAAATTACAAGAAATTTAAAAGCTATTTTTAAATTACATATAGTAAATTTGAAATTAGTACACTGGAATAATTAACACTAATACAATGGAATAATTAACACTACGAACCTTTCAATGCTGGTTCCGAGGCACGAGTAATTTAAAACAAAACAAAACAGGAAACAAGCTATGGGTTGGGCGGTTGGGTTGGAGTTATAAGTTAGGGGAGGGGGGATTATAAAAAATTGGGGAGGGGGGAGGGGGGTTTTATAAAAAATTTAGAGGGACAGCTGAGGAATCCACGTTTAGAGAAGGGGTCAATGTTTTAATATAAAGAGATTCCAAAATTCTAAGTGAGTTAGGACAAGAATTACAACCGAGAATTTTAAAATTATCTAAAGTGACATCAGTTTTACACTTTTATACTGTGTTCCCGAATACTGGAGGCTTCTTTTTTATTTAAAATTTTACCTGTTCGGCAACTTATTCCCATATGCGAATAAAATCTAGTCCTGAGGGAGCGCACGTGCTGCCAATGTAAGTACCAAGGAGACACCTTGGGCAGGTAAATAAATATACAACACCGCTACGCAACGAATCAGGAGTTCGATCCTTCGCTGAGAAAAAGCTACCTAAAGACATTTTGTTAATAAATATAATGCGAAAATCAGTATGATAGAAAAATTTTCTTAACAACTTTGTAAATTTAAGTTTAAATTCTTTATTCATGGGACCCATTTCAGGTACCAGGAAATATTTTATATCTTTAGGCACTGAAATACAGGAAAGTTGAGGGCTATAAACATTATTTAAGAAAGATCTTATTAGTTTATCTACATATTGAACAGGAAAACTATTATTGGTAAAATATGATCTTAAATTATTAAATTCATCGTTTAGTAAGGTAAAACTAGAGGTCAAATTATATCCTCTGAACAAGAGAGTTTTAATACACGACATCTTATAGTTAAAATCAGTAAAACTAAAGAAATTCATGCCCAAACCAGTAAAAGTGGGTTTCCTGTAAACTGATGTAGTAATAGAATCACCTTTTTTCGAAATTAAAAGATCTAAAAAGGGAAGGGAGCCATTTTTCTCAGTTTCCATTGTATAAGTTATATTGGGGTGCAGAGAATTTAAGAAGTTAAAAAATGTTGCGCTTGTACAGCATTATCAAAAACAGCTATCGAGTCATCAACGAAGCGTCGATAGAAAATTGGTTTACAATGGGTGGGAGATTGTCTAAAAATTACACTTTCTAAATGAGTCATAAAAAAATCAGCTGATAGAGGTCCGACGGGTGATCCCATCCCAACACCATCAATTTGTTGGTAAACCTTATTATTGAAAGTAAAATAACATTGCTTAAAAACCAATTCTAAAAGTTCCTTAAAATAAGACCATGAAAAACCATGAAAACTATCATCAGAGCTAAAAACCCTATCTAAAATAATGGCAATAGTTTCTGATACAGGTACATTCGTGAAAAGCGACTTTACATCAAAACTGACAAAAAACTTTTTTGAATCGAAATTCTTACTAAGAAGATCTTTTTGAAATTCATAAGAGTTATTTATAGTATAAGCATTTATCGTATTGCTCGAAACGTTGCGCATTAAAGAAGACTTTTCATGGCATTTGCATTCCTCCTTGTCATTGGATTTCTCCTAAATATTATATATATATATATATATATGCGCCTGGGTGGTGTTGTGGTTAGCGTTGCTGACTACGAATTCACCGGCCCCAGGTTCGATTCCTAGCGAAAGCAATCGGCGCGCAGCTTGCCCAGCTGTTCATCCTTCCAGAAAAAACAGGTTAGTAGCTAAATGGGTACCCTGAGTGGCCTAGTGGTTAAGACGCTGGACTACTGATCGGGAGGTCGTGAAATCGAGTCCAGGCAAGGATCCTGTAATTTCTAACGACCCGTGGTGGATCGTGGTTCGGGTTCTATATTAAACTGTAGGTCTAAGGTGGAGCAACAAGCTTGAACTTCGTCAGAATGGACAATTCGGGCGGAAGCCAAACCAAGGTTATATATATATATGTGTGTGTGTGTGTGGTGTGTGTGTGTGTCAGAGGTGTTTCTCAATTTTTGCACGATCTGCGTCTGTTTGCTGTGAATTGCTTTCTGTATAATTCCCATAATTTTTTATGTGATCGCGGCTGTTTTTCAGTTTATAAAGTATTTTGAAATGTGTGTTTATTGTCCGTAAAGTTTTCGTCCCGTTCTTGTGGATCATTTGTACGTCCACTGTTTTTGTATGATCAAACGTTCAAACTTGGTGTTTCCAATGGGCAGATTTCCCTTTTGCGTGCACGAAAACTATTGTTGGTTTTCTTTTTGCTTGGTGGGTTTTATTGGTTTATATTCTTCATTAAGAAGTTCGGAAATGTACGCTTCGGGTTTTTATTTTATGCTCAATTTATTATATACGTAAATAATTTTTTTTATTATGATTATTTTTGTATGTATATTTGTTGTATTTTTTTTTGTTGGTTATACAAGCTTTCATTCGCTGGAATTGTTGTATTATTATTATATTGTTATATTGAATTTTGCTTTATTTTGTTATTTTATTTTTTGAGGGGTCTTTTTATAGTTTTTATTTTTAATATTGGGTCTTATTTGGTTTTCTATTATCGAAATGTGTTTTTTTTTTTTTTTTTTCGTTTCCACTTCAAATAAAAAAGTTTTGGAACAGTTTTTCATTTTATTTCCATGATTTTTTCCATCACATTTTGTTCGAATTTATATTTACATTCAAGTACGTTTCCTGTCACATTGTGGATGCGTGTTTCTGCTTTTGGACAATGTTCAAGTTCAGTTTTGGGTTCTGAAATTATTTATCGTAAATGCGTGTCTATATTTTATACAGTATAGATAATGGTGAAAGTAGGTCGGTACGGTCCTCCTCCCGTACGCCAAATCGAAAAGGAATCCGGTTCGGAGTATCGGTAAGAAATAGGAATTACGAACGTGATTAGAATAATTAAAATAAATTGTAAGTCTGTATTTACAACACTCCTTAACTATTCATTTAAATGAAGAAAGTTGAGGGAAGGAGGGAAGTTTAGGTGATGTGTCAACGTAACATTAAAGTTTGGGAGTTCAGCCACAATACTGGTAAGAAATAAAATTTATTCCCACCAATGAATATAGATTTCTTATCTGTCTCTTTCCAAGTCTGGTTATTCCCATTTTATTCTTTACCCCGCGAGTGAGAATCTCAAAGGAGCCAATTGTCAAGGCCATCCATTCCCGTTACCGCAGTAGTATTTTCCACTTTCTTACACTTTTCGTAAAAATAGCCATCGAGTATTGAAGTGCTTAATAATCTGTTTTTTTTTTACCTACTCCCAAATCAGGAAACTCTTTCCCAAATTTTAAAATTCCCACTTTCAGCATTCGTACTCGTGTCCAATGGATGGAAATGGGAATTACATTGATTAGGAAGAACATTTCCCTATTGTCACATTTCTGCCACTATTGAACCTTACATCATTAAGCGTACTGTTATGGACATTGTCCGCAACAACGTCATTATAAACAGTTTTTCAGCATTTGATGAAAAGAAAGTTGAAGTCACCACACAGAGGGTTTGGGAATGGATTCATCGGTAACTTTGAGTTTGAAGTTATCTCTCATAAAATTATATTTTCATATATTGATTTTGGGAATTCTTAAACATGTTGATTATCAACTTGTCTTTATCATGTTAATTATAAATTCAATGCCTTTATTTTAGTCTTATGAACTTAAAAATACAAAGGACAATGTTCTTACCTGCAATAATATATATTATAATGAATTGCTTCCATATACATACATATATATATATATATATAATATATATATATATATTATATATATATATATATATATTGTATGTATATGGAAGCAATTCATATGGAATCAGTGTACTCTTACTACATTATATATATATATATTATATATATATATTATATATATATATATATATATACTGTATATAAATATGTGCCTCGGTGGTGTGGTGGTTAGCGTCGACTACGAATCCATCGGCCCCGGGATCGAGACCCGGTGACGGCAGCCGGCGCGCAGCAAAACCCACCTGTTCATCCTTCTACACAATAAATAAAGTGGTTGGTAGATAAATGGGTACCCTGGGTGGCCTAGTGGTTAAGACGCTGGGCTGTTGGTAGGGCGTGATTCGGATTCCACGTTAAACTGTAGGTCTAAGGTGGAGTGAAAAGCTTGACCTTCGTCAGAATGAACAATTCGGACGGAAGCCAGCCAAAGGTTAATATATATATATATTTAGGTATATATATATATATATATATGGGCTACGTCGTGGCCAATGTCTAACACCGCTTCCTGGAGATCAGCGAAGTTAAGCGACATTGGGTCTGGGTAGTAGTTCGATGGGAGACCGTCCTCCGCGCCCAGATTATGTAGCGACCCATGGTTTGGATCCCACGTAAAGCTGTAGGTCCCCTCCGTCATATGACCTTAGATGTTGCGAAGGAGGTTAAACAACCCAATAAAAAAAAAATATATATATATATAGAAGTTGCCATAATTCATAATGCAGTATTTACTGTCGGGTATGAAAATAACGGTGTATATTTTTATTCTTTATTTTATTAAATTTAGTCGACAATAAAGTATGCCAATTCTTGCAATAAGAGTTAATGACACAAATTAACATTACTAATTATAAATGCGAGATAACAATTATGGAAAATTAGGTTAAGCAAAATATACGAAATATATAAGATATACACGACGCGAAATTGCAGGCGAAATAAATGAAACCAAAGGATGGAGCCACAGATGTACTGACGAACGAATGGTTCGTAAAGATGAAAAAGCGGCAGAGTCGGCGTCAGTTTTTCGCTCTAGCTATAAAACTCCAGTGACCATACTTGGACCTTCGGAAGATCTTTCTTAACCCTTTACTGCCCAAAAGGAAAAATTTCTAACCTTTCAAATACACGCATTCATAACTTAACCCGACAAAATATTTGGGCAGTAAAGGGTTAATTACTGTTGGTACGGCCGATATACAGGGTGTTCTAAAATTACTAAGTAAAATTTGTGTTCTAAAATTACGTAGTAAACTTTTATATGAAGGCAATATCTTAACAAAAATTAGGCGATATTTAACAATCTTATTTCAAATACAGCAACAATAAGAAAAGTAACAATAATTGTTAATTTTAGGTGTTCAAAGTGTCTTCCATCAACTTGAACACGTTGTTCACAACGTCCCACTACTGATCAACAGACATAAAATTTTACTAGGTAATTTTAGAACACTATATATATATATATATATATATATATATATATATATCAGTGGCGTTCGGTCCATGGAAGCAATGGAAGCATTGCTTCCCCACTTATATGAGTAGAAGCGCTGTTAAACAATATTAATGACGATAAAATTATGATAAATTATCACTAGGCTACACTCCTTTCAAATATTTTTTTTAATACAAAAGCTCGAAATCCAAATCAGTGCATTGAAAAAGGAGGGGGAGAGCAATAATTTTGTTGCGTCGAGACGGGTGCCAGTGGAAGCAACCTTGAGAATTGCTTCTTTTGTTTGACTTACTATATTCGTGTTTTATAAGAATTGTATCAATTCACCGATAATTTCACTGCTAATACGATAGTATAAATGTAATAAATGATATACAATAAAATTATTGATCACTATACTTGGGGATGAATTAATATTGTCTTAAAAGAATAAAAAATATTTACCGATGAAAACACAGACCCATAATGCATTCATTTCTTTAAGCAAAACGTGGATCGTGGAAGCAACTTAGAGAGTTGCCTATTCCTGCTCTTATGCTAACGGAATCCTTTCAAAGCGCTTAATTAATGAGCTTATAGTATTGACTGACTAAATAACTGGCAATTATTACCAAATATATTTTTAGAAGAAGAAATACAAGCTAATTGTAATTAGAATTTGCTTAATTATGAGTAACTCAAAGTGAAGTTGTTATATTGAGGTTAATGTAGTTCGTCAGCTGCTCATCCCCTTCCTCCCCCGCCCTCCCCCTCAGAAATTCACAGGGGCAAGACTGCCTTTCCTTTTTATCACTCCTTTATATCGAAAGAAACTTCTAACTCAATTAAAAGAAAACCGATTTTCACGATAAAGTAATCGACGCATTTGCAAAGAAGAACAGGAGGATAGAGTTGGTGTATAAATAAAAGAGGTTGTGTGTGTGTGTATATATATATATATATATATATATATATATATATATATATATATATATATATATTAGTGATGGGACGATTAATCGGAATCGGAATCGAGAATCGGAAGAATCGAGCATTTTTCAGGAATCGGAATCGGAATCGAGAGAATTGTACCATGATTTCCGATTCTTAAAACGATTCTTTAACTTTTAATTGAACCAGTTTTGCAATGTAAACTTTAAAATTTAAATGAAAGAGGATAACAAATTTTGTTTTTATTGTATTGTAGCTATACATTAAAACATGTATATCCATGATGTGTAATCAAGAAGATTAAAATGAATTGTTACAACTTACAGTTGATTTTTATTTTTAAACCAATCTATTATAATTTATAATTTATATTACCATCTCATAATGTAAATAGTTAATCTTACCAGAGTAAAATATGACAATTTCCAGAAAAACAAGTATAGAATTATATTTAAAAATATTGAGAATCGGAATCGGAATCGAGAATCGTATCGGAATCGAGACTTTTTAGTGGTATCGGAATCGGAATCGGAATCGTTAAAAATTTTGGTATCGTCCCATCACTAATATATATATATATATATATATATATATATATATATATATATATATATATATATATATATATATTATATATATATAAGTATATGTAAAATAGGCTATGCATGCTTTCCTCTACATAATTGTCATCGATCGCCACTGATATATATACAGTATATATATATATATATATATATATGATGATGATGATGATGTTGATGTCTGTTCGTTTATGCACGCCTAAACGGCTAGGATAATCTGCACCAAATTTACTATACACATTAAGGGAGAACCACGGAAGGTTTTCGTAACACACCCATCCCACATTCTGGAATGTTCATTCATACACTTTGTAAATAACTTTAATAAAACAGTGTTTTGCAAATGCGAATGAATGAACTGCAAATGCTTTCGACAACATTCATTTCATTTTATCAAAACATCAATATCTTTGACAGAAAAATCTAATGAATAGACCATCGATTAAATAGATGTGACAAGCATTCCAACTGTTTTGACAATGCTGTAAGGACTGACAGTAGTATACAGTTCAATTCAATTCTTCAATTCTTATACAATACATTATAAATAAACAAAGTAGCGCACCTTTATTCGATTTAATATGGATAAATTTCGAAAGATTCCAGTACAAATAATCCATATTGGGTATTTTTTTAATAATTCATTTGAATAACCTTTACTGATAAAACAAATACAATTTTTGCAATTTTTGTTTTTGTTTTGACAAATCATCGTGAAATTGGATTATTTATTTTATTTTATTTGGGCATTAAACTTTAGGCTTTACTGGGCTCTTAATTAAAAGTAAAACAGCTAATTATTAATAGTATATAAATCATGAATAAGAATTATTAATTAGAGTATATATTAATCTTAAGTTATTATTATCATAGATATAAAACAAATAGAAAGGAATACAAAGGACACCAAAGAGTAACAGACCGGCTGGTTCCTACGAGCCTGTCTGTTTAAGAAGAAAGGTTAAAAGAAGAGAATTTAAAGACGAGTTAAAGTTTTAAAGCAAAGAGGAGAAGAGAGGTTGAAAGGAAGGAAAGGAATTTAAAGAAAAAGTGAACATTTTAAAGTAAAGAGGAGAGAATCAGAGGGAAAATTCTACGATACTTCTACAGGCAAACAAATGCTTCCAACTGAGGGTTTAAAGCATGATAAGCATCTAGTCTCATTTAAAACGATTCGATCGAATTACTTTGAACTACGCTGGCTGGCAATCCATTCCACAAATTAACTATACGATTGAATAAGAAATGCTTAGTTTCATTAGAATTAAAATGTTTACCCACTAATTTGAGACCATTACCGTGAGTTCTATCCGCATTTCTTAAAGTGATATATTTTTTGGGTGTCTCCATTTTCAAATTTTTTAATAATTTTAAATACCTGGATTAAATCTCCTTCAATACGCCTTTTTACGAGTGAGAATAGATTTAACGTTTCTAAACAGGCAGCGTACGATTTGTCTAGGAATCAACTTAGTAGTCTGTTGCTGCACTCTCTCCATTCTGTCTATGTCCTATCGTAAATATGGGGACCAGAATTTAACGCAGTATTCTGGTGGGGACGTACTGAGGAATTATATAATGTTAGCATTGTTTTCTCCGACTTAAATTCAACTGATCTACCAATAAATCCTAAGATTTTATTTGCTTTTCTGACCGCTTAGATACATTGCTAACTAAATTTAAAAGTGTCGGCAACAATAATACCCGCATCTTCTCTTCCGTAGCGCTTGTTAGTGTCTTGTCGCGCTTAAAATACTTTTCTTTAACATTGTTTCCACCGATATGCAACGTTTTACATTTACCTACAGTATATTAAAGTTCATTTGCCAAATTTCCGCCAACTCGAGTAATTTATTAATATCTTTTTGAATCTGCCAACGTTAATCCGCTGATTTTGTTCGTCCCCCTAGTTTGGTATCATCCGCAAATTTGGAAATTATCCTGTTAATTGCCAAGTCGATGTCATTGATATAAATAATAAAAAGAAAGAAACTGGTCCCAGACCTGATCCTTGAGGCATGCCGCTAGTTACACTTTTCCAGTTAGACGCTTTGCCATTAATGACCACTTTGTTTACGTCCTCTAAGCCAATCTTTAATCCATTTGAAAACATTACCATCAATTCTGTGAAACTGAAGTTTAGCTAATAAACTTCTATGTGGCACTTTATCAAACGCTTTCTGAAAATCGAAATATATAATACCTACTGTTTAACTCTCGTCATATACTGTATATTTACAATATCATTAAAGAAATCGAGCAAATTAGTAAGACAAGAACGGTTACGTTGAAAACCGTGTTGAGAATCTTTGATTCATTTATTAATTTCTAAGTGATTAACTATTTTGTCCCGAACGATCGTCTCCATAAGGTTACCAACTACTGCAGTCAAATAAATGGGACGATAATTTCCCGGAAGTGATTTGTCCTCATTTTTAAATATTAGTGTAATGTTTGCAAGTTTCCAATCGAACGAAACTTCTCCAGCCTGTAACGATTTATTATTATTATTATTATTATTATTGTTATTATTATTATTAAATATATATGTGAGAGGAGAGACTATTGCGCAGTTCATTTCTTTAAGTACTCTAGGGTAGAGCTTATCTGGACCAGGAGTTTTATTTATTGAACTATGATAAATACGAAGTCATTATTGAAGATATGATACCAATACTATACAAAGAAATCAATATTAAGCATGAGAGATGAACAAGAAGAAGTAATATAGATTTAATCCTAGATTACACACGAGAAACGTAAAACTTCGTTTTAAATGAATTTACATGTCACAATATTTTTTATATCGGCATTTAAATCATTCCATAGTTTCAAGGTAATGAAAATGGGTAATTTTTTAGATGAAGACAATCTAAATTGAGGTATAACATTCTCTGATCTATTTCTGGTTTCATATGAGTGGATTTCTTGATGAGTTACAAAATATTTATTTACCCATTGCAAGTTAATGATTTTGTTCTTACATTTGTAAATGAAGATAAAATGAGCCAGTTTGAATACATCTTTGAGCTTTAGTAGTTTCAGCTCTTTAAATAATGCACTAGAATGATCATAGAAATCAGCATCAAACAATAACCTCAATGCTCGTTTTTGGATGGCAAAGATACTGTTTAAAGCGTTGTTAGCTGAGTTTCCCCAAACAAAGATGCAGTACTTTATATAAGGAAGAACGAGAGTATGATATAGAGTTAATAAAACCTGTTTAGAGACTATTTCTGAGATCAAAATATATGTAATTTACATGATTACTCCATTACAAATTCTTGTCTGGCATTAAACAAAGAAATTTGTTACAGGACACTCCTTTACAGCCATTTCATCAACATTCACGACAGGATATAGACAGAATGGAGAAAGTGCAGTGCCGGGCTACTATGATGATTCCTAGACTTAGAACCAAATCCTACGCTGCCCGTTTAGAAACGTTCAATTTATTCTCACTCGTATAAAGGCGTATTCGAGGAGATTTAATCCAGGTGTTTAAACTGATTAAAGGTTTTGATAATGTCGACGCCGAAAAATACTTCGCCTTCGGAAATGCAGATAGAACTCGCGGTAATGGCCTCATATTAGTGGGTAAACATTTTAATTCTAATGAAATTAAACATTTTTTCTTCAATCGTATAGTTAATTTGTGGAATGGATTGCCAGCCAGCGTAGTTCAAAGTAATTCGATCGAATCCTTTAAAATGAGACTAGATGCTTATCTTGCCTTAAACCTCCATTTAGAAGCATTTGTTTGCACGTAGAAATACAGGGTGTACATAAAGTCAGGATCTATTTTTGTGAAGCACTTGGAAATTATATGGAATTCAATCATAAAATGATAAAGTGGTAACATTTATTATATAATTAAGAGTAGGATTCGACGTGACGCCCATCAGTATCCCTGCACGGCTCAAATCGTTCCGCAGCATTTCTAAACACATTCTGGAGCATTTGCGGGGTTATGTTATCTGCAGCAGTTCGTATACGTGTACGTAAGTTTTCAAGACTCGTAATCTTCGTCTGATAGACGTGCGATTTGATAAAGCCCCATGCAAAGAAATCTAAAGGGGTTAAATCTGGTGATCTCGCTGGCCAAGGTCTTTTGTTGCTTCCGCGTCCGATCCAGCGATTTGGAAAACGTCCATTTAGATAATCCTGAACAATTTTGGCATAGTGACAAGGAGCACCATCATGTTGATAGACGACGGTACTAACAATCCTATCCCCGTCGTCTATCAACATGATGGTGCTCCTTGTCACTATGCCAAAATTGTTCAGGATTATCTAAATGGACGTTTTCCAAATCGCTGGATCGGACGCGGAAGCAACAAAAGACCTTGGCCAGCGAGATCATCAGATTTAACCCCTTTAGATTTCTTTGCATGGGGCTTTATCAAATCGCACGTCTATCAGACGAAGATTACGAGTCTTGAAAACTTACGTACACGTATACGAACTGCTGCAGATAACATAACCCCGCAAATGCTCCAGAATGTGTTTAGAAATGCTGCGGAACGATTTGAGCTGTGCAGGGATACTGATGGGCGTCACGTCGAATCCTACTCTTAATTATTTAAATATGATCTAACTCGTAACTTAATACTGTTTTGCCGGCATTTTCTCTAACTCTGGCGAGGCTCTAACTCTGCGAGGCTGCCATACGAAAAAGAGACCTCCTCAAAGTTAATTCTATTTTTGTCCGCATAGAGCATATGCGTTATAATATGAGCCGAGAGTGACAAAAGTTGCACGATAATACTTTTCGTGCAACTTGTCATCGTGAGCTAATAATAGATATTTTTTTTTTATTCTTTTATAATCGACCAAAAACGACCTTGAAACATTACACTGGGGAACAAATTTCAAATTTTTGTCTATTGAATTAGATTTGACAGTTACTTCTATGTAATTTGGGTGCGCTGAGCACGAATTTTTACTCGGTTTTGCTCTATCAGGTCCTGATTTTGCTCAACACCCCTCCTCTTTCGTCGTATTCATAAAAAGGTTTTTTTCTCAATACTCGCTGTCTTTTTGCAGTTACACATTATGCAACTAGGTTTTTATCTAGGTATTTGTACCTATTGTTATGGTATTGTTGTATTATGTATATTTTTATATGTAACACCCTAAAAATATTTTTAATTTTGTCATTTTTAACCCATTTTAATATTAGTAAATTAAGCTAAAAATATCATAGAATTCTAAAATTTTCTCGAGCGTTCCTGTTCTCTGTAGAGTATTCTAGAGGGACAACTAAAATATATAAAAGCGACTCGTTTCCAGAGTTAATCAGTCAATTCAATCAGTCAGTCAGTCAGTCAGTCAGTTGAGTTAGTTAATTAAGTTTGGGCATTAACATAATTTTGAATTGGCATATGATTTAGTGAGTAATTTTGTCATCGTGATTTAATATAGTTGATTTAATTAGACGTAATTTATATTGTACCTACTCATCCGTGTTTCTAGTTTAATTTCATAGATTGTAAGTACCTATTTCATAATAAGTACCTATTTAAACTAATTTTTGTGTTTATATTTCAGATTTTCTTAAATTTATATGAATTAAGGGCTTTAAATACCTTTACAAATTGGCAGAACAATCAAGCAATATGTCATCAAGCACTAGAAAGTTCAAATGCAAAAACAACCCTGATTCCTTCTGTTATATATGTGAAATTTTACACTTCCACATCAACGAGCAAATATAACTGACTTCGTAAAAAGAGCTTACTTAGCTTATTTTGGAATAAAACTGGGGGACCAAGATAAATCGTGGGCTCCACATAAAGCCTGCACTATATGCATTGAAAGACTGCGACATTGGACGAAGGGTTCGGATTCAAAAATACTTTTTGGAGTTCCGATGGTAAGTTTATGATTTCATAAAACTACGTAATTTAATCACTAGTATACTGTAACTTACCTAAATGTAATTGTAACTTAGGTACATAAACAAAAATTTACAGAAAATGTTTATAAGAATCTCAAATATTGCATAAGGTTGAAACACATAGAAATGTTAAATGTTTGGGTGATAACTTTTGATAAAATTCATAAAAACAAGTCTCTCGTCGCTTTTGTTAACGCTTTACAATTTTTTTCCATATCAGGTGTGGCGAGAGCCTACTAACCACGAGACCGATTGCTACCTTTGCTTTGTCAAGACTTCGGGCTTCACTAAGAAAAATAAACATTGTATCGAGTACCCAAATTTCGACACCGCGATACGACCTGTGCTACATTCAAATGAGATCCCCATTCCAAAATTTAAGGGTCTGCCAACTCAAGAATTAGTTGAAGATGTTCCTGAAAATATTGTTATGCACTTTGAGGAGTCAGACACCGATTTTGACCCCAGCGTATTTGAAAGTCAAAACGATCCGCAAAAGTTTAACCAGGCCGAGTTGAATGATCTTGTAAGGGATCTAAATTTGCCAAAAAAGGCTGCGGAAATTTTAGCTTCAAGACTTAGAGAAAAACTTGCTTACTTCAAACACATACATTTCATTTTACAGAAAAAGAGAAGAAGAACTTGTTAAATATTTTAGAACAGAGGATAGTTTAGTATATTGCTGCGACATAGTTGGTTTGTTAAAGAAGATGGGGGTTGAGTCTTACGATGCAAATGATTGGCGCTTGTTTTTAGACAGTTCGAAAAGAAGTCTTAAGTGTGTGTTGTTGCATAATGGCAATCTATACGGCTCGATACCGATTGGGCACTCAACAAAATTAAAAGAAAAGTATGAACATATAGAAAAGGTTTTAAATCTTATCAAATATAGGGAGCACGAGTGGATCATATGTGTTGACTTAAAAATGGTTAATTTTCTGCTAGGACAACAAGGAGGGTATACTAAATATCCCTGCTTCCTTTGCTTATGGGACAGCAGAGCCAAGGAAGAACATTATTTTAAACAAATCTGGCCAGCACGAACATCACTTACTGTCGGAGAAAAAAACGTAATTAATCCACCTTTAGTGAGCAGAGATAAAATCATATTTCCTCCTCTGCATATAAAACTAGGCCTCATTAAACAATATGTAAAAGCTTTAGATACGAACGGCGAGTGTTTCAAATACATAACTTCAAAATTTCCAAGTTTAAGTTATGAAAAAATCAAGGCGGGAATTTTCGACGGTCCACAAATAAGAACAATGATTAAAGACAGCAATTTTCCTAATGTCATGAATGAACGCGAAAAAAATGGCTGGTTCTCATTCGTGGACTTGATAGAAAACTTTTTAGGCAATTATAGGGCAGATAACTATGAAGAAATCGTAAAAAAACTTTTAAGGGACTACAAAGAGTTAGGTTGCAATATGAGCATAAAAATGCATTTTTTGAATAGCCATCTTGACCAATTTCCAAGTAATTTAGGTGATGTAAGTGACGAACAAGGGGAGAGATTCCACCAAGATATCAAAATTATGGAGGAACGGTACCAAGGCCGCTGGGATTCCCACATGATGGCTGATTACTGCTGGTGCTTGAAAAGAGACCTGCCATCAACAAGCAAATACGCTAGAAAGTCTTACAAAAGAAAATTTTTGCCACAGTGAAAGCTTCATATCTGTTTGTTTTTTTATTTTAAGTCATTTCTATCGTTATAATGTAATTTTACTGTAGTTTGAACTGCTTGTATTCATGAAACTTGAAAAAAAAATTTAACACATGACTTAATTTTTTAGTCCTAATTTGAAAAATCTGGAAAATGGCACATAGGCTGTCGACAAGAATCAGGACCTGATAGAGCCAAACCGAGTTGAAATTCGTATTCAGCGCACCCAAATTACCTAGAATCAAGTGTCAGATATCATTCAATAAAATACGTGTTGCCCAGTGTTATATAAGGATATAAATAGAATTATGAATCATTTGTTTGTTTTTTGTTTAATACCAAATAACTTTACATAAAATACAATTCTATTAACATAATTAAATGCATATTCATTTTTTTGAGAACCTTCAGGTGTATATTTACCAACATAAATACGACCTAATGGTTTAGATAAATCATTCGTAGATATCTTAATCAAACTTTGAGGGAATTGAGCAGTGACTTGTTCACCTAATTGACACACCTGCTTAAGTCTACGATACATTCTAAACTCTTTAAAAGGAGAGAACCATTTAGTTCTTGGATGATTCATTACTTGCTCAGCACTATGTGAAGTGTCAAGATTAGGTTCAAACAAAACAGCATGTGGAACAATTAAATAAGGTGCTGGTGATTTCCCAACATTAGGATCCCTTTCTACTCTTTCCCTACCATCTTTCTTACGACCTAATGGATCTTCAAAATTAATAACATATCCAGACATATTAATTTGTGGTATACTTTCAAATGATACACCTGTAACTTGATAATAATAAAATTTTAAAATAGTAGATTTAGATTCATTATTTATTTAAAAGATCCAAAGACAAAGTATAATATGCATCGGCATTAACACCAAAAGTATTTTTAGACAAATAAACAAATTTCATTGAAGCTTTAAAAATCTTCTCCTTTGTACGCCTTCTGACATTCCTTCGATGAGAATGACAAACAACTTTCCTTCTCCGTAAATAATGATGCAAACGACGTTGACGATACATCTTGAGCAGAATAATAAACGTCTATCCAAAGCAAGGTTAAAGAAAAGAATGACATATACGAAAAATGAAGGTCTATTTATAGATTCTGATTAAGACAGTACTAACAATCCTATCCCCGTCGTCTATCAACATGATGGTGCTCCTTGTCACTATGCCAAAATTGTTCAGGATTATCTAAATGGACGTTTTCCAAATCGCTGGATCGGACGCGGAAGCAATAAAAGACCTTGGCCAGCGAGATCACCAGATTTAACCCCTTTAGATTTCTTTGCATGGGGCTTTATCAAATCGCACGTCTATCAGACGAAGATTACGAGTCTTGAAAACTTACGTACACGTATACGAACTGCTGCAGATAACATAACCCCGCAAATGCTCCAGAATGTGTTTAGAAATGCTGCGGAACGATTTGAGCTGTGCAGGGATACTGATGGGCGTCACGTCGAATCCTACTCTTAATTATTTAATAAATGTTACCACTTTATCATTTTATGATTGAATTCCATATAATTTCCAAGTGCTTCACAAAAATAGATCCTGACTTTATGTACACCCTGTATTGTAGAATTTTCCCTCGGATTATTTCGTCTTTATTTTAAAATTTTCGCTTTATCTTTAAATTTCTTTTCTTCCTTTCAACCACTTTTCATTACTTTTTTTTTAAACTTTCACTTGTCTTTAAATTTTCTTACACTTTTTAACCTTTGTTCTTAAACAGAGAGCCTCGTACGGAGCCTCGTTGTTTGGTGTCCTTTGTATTCTTTTGTATTTAGTTTGTCAAGATACACATTTCGTTTATTAGTAAAAATCATGAAATTTGTTTTACTGGTATTTAGGAAGAGTTTATTGGTGGTCAATTATTTTATTACATTGATAAATTTGGAATTAAATATATTCTTAGCTGAATTAACATCTTTGCATCTTTGCGAGAAAAAGACATTTGTATCATCTGCAAATACCGGGTGTCCCATTCGAAATGAAACAACTTTGAAACCTTATAATTTTTTATTGAATGATGCAAACAATGTAATATTCACACAGTAAATAGTCAATTTCATAAAGTTTCATATGATATATGTGAATTATAACATTTAGATACATTAGATACATTGTTCATAGCATAATGTTTCCTTTTGTTAAGATCTTCACATGTTATATGCTGAATAATTTGAAGCTTATACGGATAGAGTTGCAGCCGCTTGCGCACGACTCTATGCACAGTTGAACGAGGAATCTGCAGTTCGACACTGGCACGACGGATGGACTTTCTCGGGCTACTACCAAAGGCGCCGCGTATTCGTTCAACATCATCATCATCTTCCGATCTTGTTCGCCCTCCAGAGTGTTCCTTTAGAACACTGCCAGTCTCCTCAAAATTCTTGGTCCATGCATATAGGTCTCTTCTGGTGGGTGGTTCCTCGTGAAAGGTTGTGCGAAATCGCCGTTGCACCAGAGTAGGGGACTTCAACTCAGCCATCCATAACACACATTTCGCTTTTTCTTGTGGGGTAAACATAATTCAATCTGAAACAAACAAAAAACATTATGACAAAAACTTATGCATCTGGTGTAGTAACTGGCAAAGTTTCAACATTCTCACATTAATACTTTAAAAATTACAGAGTTTCAAAGTTGCTTCATTTCGAATGGGACACCCGGTATTATGACGTTAAAAATATCAGATGAGTGTGTAAGGTCATTTATATATTTTTTCAGTCACGACATTTTTCTTTTCAAAGCGACACATCAATGTCTAAATCGACAATACTATCTTAAATTTGTCATAAGTCATTGTTTTTTTTGACAATTACAATCAAATTTAGAAGTGTAACATGCAATCCGACATTGACTACTTACATTTCAGCAATGACATTGGCAGGAGACATTTCGCAATAGATTTCGTATTTTGACATTCACTGTAGGCTTTCCTCACATTATTTCGACAAACTGTCGTACACATTCGGTAATTTTCATATCACTTCAACATTTGCCCACGCATATCAGCAAAACAAAATTTTGGGGTATTTTAACATATTTATTAAACCTAATTTGAACCACTGCATGCTATTTAAATACGAGAAAGTAACAAACAAACACTAAAATACTGCGGCAAAAGACAGGTTCAGTTTCAGTTATCAATATCTTCCATATTTAAACACCTCATTAAGTAAGCTTCAGAGTTTGTGCAGCAATTCTAAACTAACTGATTGTTACTAACCTGAAGACTATCATTTGCTTCTCTCTCTCTCTCTCTCTCTCTCTCTCTCTCTCTCTCTCTCTCTCTCTCTCTCTCTCTCTCTCCATTCGAGCAAGCTCATTACACGATTTCTCGCTTCCTCTGCATTTCCGATGGCTTCCTGGAGACCTGCGATCTGATTTTTAGCTCTTATTTTGAGAGGTGAGAACAATTATTTGTAGGATTGAGCGATGGAGAATGGGGAGGGTTAGCTGATAGACAATTCAATCTACTATGTATTGTGGCATTAGCCATAATGAGATACGCTCGTTCTTCTCTTAACACTATAGATAAAGTGTGTAAATAATAAACGTTTCCTTGCTGACAGAACCAAACGCTGTTCCAGAATACACTTAGCCTACATGTTTATCCATAGCAGCTGTAACATGATATGAGAATTGCCGAATATGTGCGACAGTTTGTCGAAATAATGTGAGGAAAGCCTTACATGAATGTCAAAAGCCGAAACCTAGTGCGAAATGTCTAATGTCATTAACAGTACAGAAATGTACAGTAAGTAGTCAATGTCGGATTGCATGTTACATTGTCGAATTTGATTGTAATTGTCGAAAAAATAATGATCTATACCCAATTTAAGATTGTATTGTCGATTTAGACATTCAAATACATACGTAAATAATGGGGTAATCTGCACTAAACTTAGTATACACATTAATGGAGAACCAGGGAAGCTTTCAGTAACACACTCGCCCCTCCCATTCTCCAGCTAGGTTGTGTTTCGGGAGTTTTTACTGCGTAAGGTGCAGCGGGCATTCTAGTATACAGTGGCGCTCATAAGTATTCGTACAGAGAAATACTATGCATAAGATAGTTATGAAAATTTGTTTGGAAACAATTAACAAATAAAAAAAATGAGTTTAATTCCAACATATAATATAAAATATCAAAGGATTTGAGGAAAATAAAAAGAAAACAGTATTTGACTGTTTATTGATTAGAGACTGTTGGCAATTCTGAATTCTATAATTTTCTCTGTGAATCTTCATGGAAGATGGATGACTGCAGTCACTGTACGAGCCATTAGGAAGTAATAGGTCGTCTTGGTAAAAAAACTGTCTACAGATCTTAAGAGATCTGTTATTGCTGCACACGAATCTGGAACGAGTTGTAGGAAGATAGGAGAGGAACTTTAAATGCCATTTACGATGTTGCTGCAGTTATAAAGAAATGGAAAGGCTTTGGAACAATGAAAACTCTACCAAGGTGTAGAGTGTAGACGACCTTGCAAGATTTCAAAACGTACAGGTAGAGCCAGTCTTGCCCAACATACGGCACGCGGGCCAGATTCCGGCTCGCCAAAGATTTGCATCAGGCCCGGCTGGCGGATACTGAAAATTCATTATTTAATGTCATTTTATTTCAATGAAATAAGTTCTTTGAAATGAAAGTTTTATCTAAAATTTGCACACTGGCCTTCGGTGTAGGTCATTAATTGAAATATGGCCCTTCATGAAAAAACGTTGGACATCCCTGAGCTAGACGGATTGAAAGAATGGCTGCTGCGAATCCACGAGTGACTGCAGGTGATATTTGCTAAACATTAGTACTGCCTAAGATCGATGTCCATCCCTCTACTGTACGTCATACATTGAAGAAGAATGGTTTGCATGGAAGAGTTGTACGAAGGAAACCTCTGCTACGAAAAACGCACAAAGAATCTCGTTTAAAGTACGCCAAGAATAATCAAAATGATGGATTTGCATTCTGGAAGAAAGTTCTCTAGACAGACGAGATTAAAATTGAATTATTCGAGAACAACGAGCAACGGTATGTTTGGCGAAAATCAAATACTGCATTTGAGGAAAAAGACCTCCTTCCTACGGTTAAACATGGTGGTGGTGGTGGTTTGCTTCTCTGGGGATGCTTTAGTGGTTCTGGTCCAGGAAAGCTCGTTGTCATCAATGGAATTTTGAATTCAAAGAAATATCAGGAAATTTTAGAAGAAAATGTATTGCCTTCAGTTCGGGAGTTGCGAATGGGTCGCAGTTGGATACTGCAACAAGATAATGATCCAAAACATAAACAAAAGAATTTCAAACTTTTCGAGTGGCCCAGTCAGAGCCCAAATCTCAATTTAATCGAGAATTTATGGTTTGACTTGAAAAAAATTGACTTCAAGAGAAACCCTTCGAATCTGAATGAATTGCAACAATTTTCTTAAGAAGAATGGGTTAAATTTTTTTACTGAGGGATATCGAAACCTTGAAGAAAAATACCCAAAACGAATTATCGAAGTTATTCAAACCAAAGTAAGAAAATTTTTGCATTTTAATTATTTTTTATTTTCCTCAAATTGTTTAATGTTTTACATTATATGTCGGAGTTAAACTAATTTTTTTATTTGTTAAATTTTTTCAAACGAATGGTAAATTTTCCCTAACTATCGTATGCATGATACAAAAGATAAGGACGAATATAACTGAAACAGTTCTCTGTACGAATACTTATGAACACTAATATATATATATATATATATATATATATATATTATATAATATATATATATATATATACACCTTTGACCCCCGCAAGGGGGTTCTAAGCTCGTGCTCTTGAGTGCTCTTTGTGTTCGTTTGTACGTGCTTGTTCCTGGAGGTTTCACGTGCGCCCTCCCGGCCCTAGCACCCAAGGATGATGGGGCTCGACCCTGCAGTCCTTGTCATCCTTGGTCTTTTTCCACTTCGACTGTCCCCTCCACCCTTTCTTTTTCCTCTTTCCTCTCACTTTTTCTTTGTTTTTCCGCTGAGATATGCCCTTTAAATAGAGGCGAATCGGTTCTTCCTGAACTAAAAAAAAAAAAAAAAAAAAAAAATACACCTTTGACCTTTGGTTAGCTTCCACCCGAATTGTTCATTCTGACGAAGGTCAAGCTTTTCACTCCACCTTAGACCTACAGTTTAACGTGGAATCCGAACCACGCCCCACCAGCAGCCCAGCGTTTTAACCACTAGGCCACCTAGGGTACCCATTTATCTACCAACCACTTTCTTTATTGTGTGGAAGAATGAACAGCTGGGTTTTGCTGCGCGCCGGCTGCCGTCGGGTCTCGAACCCGGGGCCGATGGATTCGTAGTCAGCGACGCTAACCACTACACCACCGAGGCGTGTATATATATATATTCGGGTGGTCCGAAAAAAATGACGCATTTTTTAAAAATTAATATCTCAGTAACCCCCTTCCTTATCATGACAATTTTTATATGCAAGATACTTTCAAACTTCTTTTTTTGAATGCAAGAAACGGAATTCTGATATCTTTTATAGTTTTCTCGCAATTAACAAAAGTAACAACATGGGTCAAAAAAACGAATATCATGAGAAAGGAAAAATTTAATCAGAAATTTAACTAATTAATTTACAGTAAATGATCGATTGGACCACCACTCTGTTGACACACTAATCTAAGTCTTTTCTTCCACACAAAAATAATACTTCTTACTTCATTAATGCCAATTTCTTGCCAAGATTCAAGTATTTTACTTTTTAATTCTGATTCGGTGAATTTTTCTCGTCGACCTCGGTAAACCTTCTCTTTTAGTAACTCCCAAATTGAGTAGTCCATAGGATTACAATCTGGGCTTTGTGGTGGCCACTCATTTTTCGTTATTAATTTTGTGTATTGCTAATCAGAAACGACTGTGTGGCGTAGCTTGTATGCGACGGTGCTCCATCTTGTTGAAATATGAACATTTTCTTGATACAGGCGACGACATCCGGCAACAATTTGTTCTTAAAAGTTCAATGTAATTTGCAGAATTCACCTTTGTCTTTTCAGTTTCAATAAAATGAATCTGTCTTGCCATTCCAAGAGACCCCTGCAGATATCATAACCTTTTGGAGAATCTTTGACGTTTCATGATACAATCTGTTTATTGAAATGTCACACTTTTTACCACGCCCGTAGACACATTTTGACGGTTTCGCGGAATTTCTAGAGTGAAATCTTTTTCATCCGTGAAGACTATCTTTTTAATATCAACGACAGAGAAATTATCAAGTAACTTTCTGCACCTTGTTTTTCTTTTATCCTTAACAGTATCACTTTTTCTAGAAGATACTATTCTTTTGAAGGCTTTTAGTTTTGTGTGCTTTAATATATTATTCGGTGTACAGAAGTCTTTCCAATATTCAAATGTTTAGCAATTGTTCTTTGTGACAAATGACTTCCTGGTTTATCTTCTTGAGAGCAGATTTTATCGTTGATGTAATCCACATTTTCTGGAACCGAAGCTGTTTTAGGTCTACCGCTTCCTGGTTTTCTGGCAGTACTTCCCGATTCGCGAATCTTCTTTAAGTCTTTCCACTGCACGCCTTTTCCACTTTTTGCCGGGAAACTCTTGCAATAACCTTCCAGTCTTCCATCCTTTTTCACAGTAACAATTTTTAATGAGAATACGATCTTCCTCTGACAACATCATTAAGGGTACTGACGAATTGTTAAAATAAAAATATCCACAATTTGACTTGTCATTCCTGTAGAGTTTTGTAATAACTTGCAAAAATATCGCATCATATCGTATAAAAATGATATCGTATAAAAAACGGATATTATATTGCGATTTTTGTTTTTTTGACCCATGTTGTTACTTTTGTTAATTGCGAGAAAACTATAAAAGATATCAGAATTCCGTTTCTTGCATTCAAAAAAAGAAGTTTGAAAGTATCTTGCATATAAAAATTGTCATGATAAGGAAGGGGGTTACTGAGATATTAATTTTTAAAAATGCGTCATTTTTTTCGGACCACCCGATATATGTACTTTAGGATATTTTAGGTGAGTTTGAATGACAGTTCAGGATCGACCTGCGGTCGACCCCTCTGCAGCATCCCGCCCCATTGCGGATTTGGTGAAGGATGGAATTGCTGTCTGATCTCCTCCTGCCCTCGTAGCCAGCCACACACACACACACACACACACACACACACATATATATATATATATATATATATATATATATATATATATATATATATATGTGTGTGGTGAGGCAGGGCTTCCGAGTATTGAGTAATGCTGTTATTGGTAGGACTAGACTCTTCCATAATTTTAGCATGATATTTGCTTTTCTGCTGTTTTCCATGCACTTGACTCGCATGAAGACATAAAAAGCCTATGATTTTGTTGTTTATTCTATTCATCATTTTCCTCTCCTTTTTATCTAAGTGTATGCGTTCGTAATGCTTAAACGTATTGCACTTAATGCATTTTACTTCATTTTTACAATCGTAGAGCTGGTGCGTGACGCATTCCATTAAACATAATCCAACTCTATTCAACTTTCTGGATTTACATCAACTCACATTTTTTTCTTTTCTCTATTTCCTTTCTGTTTTTCGAATTTCGTCTGCGAAATCTCAACCTTCAAGGTTATGATCCTTTTCCTGTTCGAAAGTCCGACAGGAAGAATTTCACGAAAGCTGTTACTTCGTTCGAATTGTTTCAATTTATCTTTCATTTTATGTTATTTTTCTTTGTGTTCGCTGCATGCCACCGGCCTTCGCTTAATAAATTATTTTCGCGTATTCACTCATACTTAATACACATACTAGTTATTTTGATATTAGCACAGAGCGGAAACAAACGTTCGCACACCACGAGGTAGAAACATATATGTATATATACAGGGTGTCACGTAAGTCCGGTCTATTAGGAAAATTTATTTTAAATTCTAAAAAAAATGTTCAAATTGATGTCTTGTTTTCGGACTCTTTTTTTTTTGTTGCAGGTAAAATAACACGCCTTTTCCTCAGGAGTGTGACCCGCTTCCATATTAGCCATTGCGTGTTATTCTACTTGCAACAAAAGAAAAGATTCCAAAGCAAGACATCAACTTGAACATTTGCTTTAGTTCTAATGTATTACTTCTGAAAATTAAATTTAAAATAAATTTTTCTATCAGGCCGAACTTATGGGACACCCTGTGTGTGTGTGTGTGTGTGTATATATGTATATATATATATATGGTGTGTGTGTGTGTGTAGAGGCCGACTGGAAATCCTTTCCTCGCCGTCCTCAATCAGTCAAGGAATCAAAACAAGGCTGTGCACGTGGGCATGAAAAAGGCCCACAGGAAACACAGATATGGTGGTATTTTCAGAAACGACCACCAGAGGACGTCACCAAGGCCTATAAATGCAGTTTCTTTTTCAAATCATTCTCGCTTGCCATTTTCTCGTTTTGGTCGTCACGGCTTACTCTCAGCACCTTTGTCAGTAGCACCACTCGTCACGCCACCCGCTGTTCCTTCAAGGCTCCAGTCGAGCATACACGAAGTCTATCATCAAGTAAGGCCCTCTACAATTTCATCCTGCAAGAAGCAACATCACTGCTGCAGGCGTTTCTGTTGGCCCCGTTTTCAACAAGTCTCTACCGGCCCTCAACACTCATTCTCTCGCCGGTAAGGCCAGTCCGCCTGCAGAAGCAATCCTTCGAAACCCAGCGCCGTTCGACCTCAGCCGGCCTCAGTCCCTCAGGCAACATCACTTTACCGGTGTCTTCCTTCTGGCCCTGGCTTCACTGATCCTTCACCACAATTCGATCGGCGCCCGTTCAACAAGTATCTCAACAGGCCCTCAGCACATCCGTACGATAAGCCTCTTGTCGGCCTTCACTCGGCCTACAGTATTTTGTTATGTCGTGCTTCCACAAGCTCTGCTTAATCGCGTAGGCCCTAAAAGTGGTATTCAATACTGTTTCAAACTAACTCTCCAGTTAAGACCGCAGTAGGCCTATTCAAGTGTTGTACCAATACCGTAGTTTTTGTATCACTCCATTATTGTGGTCATTCATATAACTTATTTATTTTGTATCCGATTGTTTATGTGCTCTTTTGTGCATTTCATTCTTACCGACCTAATCCATTTACTGTACCTACCGCCCTTGCATTATTTCAGTTATCAATAGGCTTCATTACTTATTCTGTGTTCACCTCGGCATATCTCATTAGCCTACCTGAATTAGTGTACGTACTTAACAATTGTATAACTATTACTTATTGCTAAGAATCAGTTATCTTTAGCATAGTATCAATGCCGTTATGTAATTGTTAATCACTATAAACCGTTATTGAACTGTTAATCACTGTGAACAAATAACTGATTTATTTTCCTAATTAAACACAAAACAACAAAGTAATTTCTCTCCTTATTAAATATTGTTTGTTTGGCTGTAGGCCAAGCTGGTGACCCTAATTATTCATTTCAATTTATTTCAGTAATTATAGTAAGCCTACTTTCTTAGCCACATCAAATCGGTATTCCGTAGGCCAATATATATATATATATATATATATATATATATATATATATATATATATATCCTCTCCGTCTATGGCCTTGGTCGGTTCGAAGTTGACGGGGGTTCTGGTTAGGTGGCAGTAACAGATTTGTTACTCTGGAGCAGGTGGTTACGTATAGGGAATCGCAGTAGTTTCTTCTATACTACTCCCGATTTCTTTTGTAGTGGATCGGAGGATTCTGTGAGGCTTACTAAATTCCCTAAGGGTTTACCGATTCTTCTTGTAGCGTATTGGGAAATTATTTTTCTCCATTTTAAGAATAAGTTCTCTGACGAAAACAAGGCTCGAAGGAAAAGACAAAGATATTCTCTTACTGTAGTTTAAAGCTAAAATGTTACAGGTAATGCTCAGCCTCTAAGTCAGATCAGACAATCAGAATGAATATTTGAAAAATTGTTCGGCTTTATATACTGAATTTTTGGTGACATCATTATTATTTAATGTTGACTTGTTTTGTTTTTTATTCTCAATCGGCTGCATTATTTTGCAAAATATTTGAAGCTAAGGTAAATATTTTAGCTGTAGCAATGTCTAGACGGATAAGCAAGATATTTGAAGATGAGGCCATATTTTTATTTTAAACCGCATATTGACAGAGCTGATGTTATCATGATCTGCCGAGTTAACTAAAAATGGAAATTGAAATATGCATTTTATTATGAATTACAATTAAGCATGCATATGAGCAAAAATTAAATGCTTAAAATTTAAAAATAAGTGTTAAGCAAGATATGACTTCGTCTTTTACAACGAAGAAAGAATGTATATAGAAAATGAACATTGCAGAATTTAACAAGATGATTAAGTAATTTAAAAAGAAATAATTCACCAATTATTCAGCAGAAATAAAATAGAAAGCGAATCAAAAAATTTATCCGAACTTCGTCAGCGTTTTGCGAATTTGGACTCTATACGTAAAAATGAATATAAATAAAAAATATATAAGAATATAAGGATTATATAAATATAAGGATCACATAAATATAAAGATTATATAAATATAAGGAATATATAAATATAAGGATTATATAAATATAAGGATTATATAAACATAAGGATTGTACGACGGTACTTCAATAAGTATCCGCACTTTTTATTTTAGTGATAATATAGTATATATAATATATACTCGTAATAACGAGCCAAAATGAGATCTATATGCTTATTTAGGCTAGCAACAGTATAGGCTTATTTAGACTACTCGTAGCTGTCACATATCGTACGAGTAGTGAGCATGGCTGCGCCGCTTTCAATTTGTACTCTGGAAGAACAGAGATCCGTGGTTCGTTTTTTGTGGGCAGAAGGTGTGAAAGGAGCTGAAATTCACACGCGTTTATATGCTCAGTATGGGAATAATGCTTTACCACGGTGAAGTGTGTACGAGTGGATTCAAATATTCCAGGAAAGTCGGACATGTGTGACAGATGCTCAGCGCTCAGGACGACCGTCAACATCAACCAGTGATGACAAGCAGGAAGAAGCCAGAGCCATGATTTTCGATGACAGAAGATTAACAGTAAAAGAAATTGCATCTTCATTAGACATCAATCAGTCAAGGGTCATCCTATTCGATAGTTCATGACATTCTTGGCTTTCACAAGGTTTGTGCAAGATGGGTGCCCAAAC
This sequence comes from Bathynomus jamesi, assembly GCA_023014485.1. NCBI lineage: Eukaryota > Metazoa > Arthropoda > Malacostraca > Isopoda > Cirolanidae > Bathynomus > Bathynomus jamesi. Next base: position 448,036 of record JAJOZX010002691.1, on the reverse strand, counting down.
AGTTGACAGAAGAGCACAAGCGTAATCGTATGGACGTCTGCTCTCGTCTTTTGGCGCAGTATCATAATGAAGGTGAAAACTTTTTGGAGCGCATTATCACTGGAGATGAAACTGGATCCATCACTATGAACCAGAAAGCAAACGACAGAGTATGCAATGTAAGCATCCAACATCTCCCGTTCAAGGAAATTCAAAGCGCAGCCGTCAGCAGGTAAAGTTATGCTAACACTGTTTTGGATACACGAGGCCCTATCCTTGAACATTATCTAGAGCGTGGAACTACAGTAACAAGTGCATCGTATTCTGACATGCTTCGGAATGAGTTAAAGCAAGCAATTCGCACAGAACGGAGAGGGAGATTGTCGGAAGGTGTTATTCTGTTACACGACAATGCGCGCCCTCATACCGATGCACAGACTAGAAAATACCTTCAAGAACTTAAATTTGAAGTTCTCGACCATCCAGCCTACAGTCGAGACCTGACACCTTCGGATTTTTACCTGTTTGGACCACTAAAAGACGCTTTGAGTGGTCAGCGATTCCAAGGCGATGATGACCTGAAGGAGGCGGTGCATGACTGGCTACGCACACAGCCAAAAACATTATTTTGTGATGGCATTAGGGAGCTTGTAGATCGCTGGACTAAGTGTATTGAGAAACAGGGAGACTATGTTGAGAAGTGACGTGTTTATAATCTATCAAATGTGAAAATAAAATTGTAAAAATAAAAAGTGCGGATACTTATTGAATTACCCTCGTATAAATACAAGGATTATATAAATATGCGAATTATACGAATGAATGTAAGAATTATATAAATGAATATAAGAATTATATGAATGAATATAAGAATTATATGAGTGAATATATGAATTATTCATTGTTCATTTATATATATATATATATATATATATATATATATATATATATATATATATATATATATATATGGAGAGAGAGAGAGAACTTGTAAAATGGGTCGTATCTTCTTAAAATACCTTTATCCCTTGGTAATCTTTTGCGAATCCCTCATCACTTTTATCTAATCTGTACAGATATACAGGTGTTCCCAAAATGTGTCCCTATTTCGAAATAAATATTCTACGCTAAACAAGAAGGAATTTAGACACAAAAACAAACGCAATAGGTACGTTAAACATAGGTGTTTATTAACCTTAATTAAAGAGCATGTTCAATGTAATCATCTTTTTTAACACAGTATTCAAATTTACACAAATGTTTGACGTAATTTTTGGAAATCGTTCATCTGGGATGTTGTTGATTATCTCATAGACTTTGGGCTTTAAGTCTTCAAGCGTCTTAGGCTCGGTAGAATAGATCCTGTCGTTTATGTAACGCCACAAAAAAATGTCAGGGGTGTGAGGTCAGGTAAGTATGGAGGCTATTCCATTGCCCCATGAAAGGAAATTAGTCGGCAGGAAAAATGGTTCTTCAAAAAGTTGCGAGTTTCACAACTTTGTGTGAACGTATATTGGGTAATGCAGTTATTTTTGTTACGGGACACTATTAAGTAGTTGTGGTAAGTATAAATCTTGTAGCATCTCACGATGTGAATTTTGCGTTACCGCTACTGCTTTTCAAGTTTCATTCTCAAAGAAGTAGGGACCTACTGCATCTTGGTAACGCTACGTGAAAGTTCTGTTGGAGTGACAGCATGACTTCTCCAGTAACGAAAATTTTACTTATTAATCTGCCTAGACTCGTCTCATCAGTGAAGTGGATGTGTTTCAGAAACTCAGGATCTTCTTCTAGCTTTGCTAACATCCATGTTGCGAATTCTATTCGTTTTTGTTTTTGAATATTAGTCAGTGAGGTTTGTGAATGAATTTTGTTGCGGAAAAGACTTAATTCGATACGAAGTATACGATGTACAGATGTTCATGAATTACCTACTTCTGCTGACAAACGTCGAATTGACTTCTGTGGACTGCGCACAATAATTTCATGAACTATATTTACGTGTTGCGCAGTTCTTATGGATCGTCGCCTACCACTATTACCCTTATGTTGATTGCTTACATTTCCTTTTGTTTGAAGTTTTCTAACAATTCGTGATATTGTCTTTCTATCGGGTGGATCTCTGCATCCATCTTCTCCGCAAAAGTTCCTCCGCACCTGCGTCACGGAATTTGTTACATGAAACCACTCAACGATCTTGATTTTCCGTTCCAGCTGCAAACGCGTCACTGTTTGAGGATTCAGCCACATTGTTCCGAAGATTAGAAATGTATATGTATATGCGGAATAAAAACTGCAATCTGTTACCTTTCTGAAGAAGAAACCCCAATAATAAAACATACATCCACTATGAAATAACCGGTAAATAAAAATAGGGGCATTTTGGGGGGAAACTTTATATATATATATACTCTGCCTTCATTCACTTTTCAGTTGTTTGAATATATGAAAGGCATTGAAAAGCGATTTTTATTTTTCGGTGTCAAGTGTCAACACACACACACACACACACACAAAGTGGGGGCAACAAGCTTGACCTTCATTTCGGGCAGAAACCAACCAACCAAGTGTGTGTGTGTGTGTATATATATATATATGCAATAAAATCACAGAACAACACGTGATCTTTTTAATAAGCAAACAACCACAGGGAAAAGGAAACACGAAATCCGAGCGCTTTCGTGATATATTCACATCTTCAGGGACAAGAAAGAAATAGACAGAATTTACTAAATAAATGAGTTAAATACACAAGCGAAAAATTCCCCAATAGGCAACTCAATTTAAAAAAACAATAAAACAATCTAAAAAAATTTTCCAATAGATAACTTAATCTAAAGTTATATAGTTATAAAAGTTATATAGTTATAAAAACTATATAAAGGAAATTAGACAATTAACATGTACACAAAAAAAAAATATTATAACAGTTATTAGAAATAGTATTTAATTAAAACAGACAATTAAGTGGCAACAATCTAAGGAAACAAAAGACATGGTGCAATCGTCGTCACGTGCTCCTTCCAGAATATTCCGAATAACTAAAAACAATCTAAAAATTTTTCCAATAGATAACCTGTTCAAAAGTCTACTAAACTATCAAGTATGATACATAAAGACTATATAAAAGAAATAATACAATTAAAATGTAGACATAAAAATGTTAACAATTATTAAAAGAATATTTAATTAATTAAAGCAAACAATTAAGTGGCAACAATGCGGTCAAAATAATCCACCACCTTTCTAACAATGTACGAGTCTAATTTATAAAGCCCAGGGCTAATATTAAGAACAAAATCAGACCATACATATAGGGTAATGACGGCGAAGTACTCAAAAATTGTTTAAGTAATATTTCTTTACCCTTCAAAAGTTGCTTAATTTTCTTGTTAAATGCACTGTTTACTGTTTCAAGGGGATTGTTCCTTAATTTCACGTAAGTGTCCGAGTCATTCAGAAGATCATACATTTTTTTCTAGATAAACTTCTTTATTGAGGATCACTAAGGCATTTGATTTATCAGCTTTGGTTATATGTAGAGTCTTATCTTTTCTTTAGGACTCATAAGAATCGTAAAACCTCTATAGATAATTTGGAATAGAAAGTTTAGACATGGCACCATATACTAGACCTTTACAAATATTCACATCCTCTATAGCGTTTACTGGACTATTGTTATAACAAACTTAGACGAGAGTGTAGTGTTGTGGAAAGAAAACTGGATATTAAATTACAAATTCTAATTGAAAGAAGTGATTGGACAAAGGATGCTAACCCCCGATTTGTGATAAATCTATCAGATAAAGTGTTAAATAAAAATACGGTTACGGCTCTTGGACACGGAATAAATTTTTCAGCAGCTAAAAAGGATGTGGACTATGTAGAAATAGCTAAGGCTTTCTGCAACTTAGAAAAATATAGTGATTTACCTATAGAAGATGTGAATATTTGTAAAGGTCGAGTATATAGTGCCATGTCTAAATCTTCTATTCCAAATTGTCCACAGAGGTTTTTCGATTCTTATGAGTTCTTGAGAAAAGATCAGACTCTACATATAACCAAAGCCGATAAATCAAATGCCTTAGTGATCCTCAATAGAGAAGTTTACCTAGAGAAAATGTATGTTCTTTTGAATGACTCTGACACTTACGTGAAATTAAGGAACAATCCCCTTGAAACAGTGAACAGTGCATTTAACAAGAAAATTAAGCAACTTTTGAAGGGTAAAGAAATATTACTTAAACAGTTTTTGAGTACTTCTCCGTCATTACCCTATGTGTATGGTCTGATTAAAACTCATAAGCCAAATAATCCTGCAAGGCCTATTGTTAGCTCTACAGTATAGGATCTATCTCATATAAGCTGTCTAAATGGCTTGTATCCATCCTTAATCCTCTCCTGGGCACAATTTCACAATCACACATAAATAATAATGTAGGCCTTGTAGAAAAATTAAATAATATCAGTGTCAATTACAATTTTAGATTGGTAAGCTTTGATATTACCTCTTTATTTACGAGAATCCCGGTGGAGGATCTACTAGTTTTTCTTTCGGAAGAATTGGTTAAGCATAATTTGCCATTACCTGTGACTACCATTATACAATTAATTAAGCTATGCATAGTAGACTTGAAATTTGTGTTTAATAATGAATAGTTTAGGCAGAAATTTGGTATGGCTATGGAAAACCCCCTCTCTCCCATTTTAAGTAACTTATATATGGAGTTTTTTTTAAAGTAAATTATTAAGGAAGATTCTGCCAAATTATGTTCCGTGGTTTGGATATGAAGATGATATTCTTTGTCTTTGGCCAGAAACTTTAAATCTTAATGAATTCTTACTCAAGCTTAATAATTTAACTCCCTCTATCAATTTTACAGTTCAAATAGAAAAAGACTCATCGATCCCATTTTTTAGATGTTTTAATATATAGGTCTGGAAAAAAAGTTTAACTACTATACATTATTATTCGGCTCACCACATTAACGTAAAACGAACCGTTTTTTCTACTTTGTTCCTAAGATGCTTACGAATTTGTAGCCCAGAGTTCATTGATGATGAAATTAGTAAAATATATAAAATTGCGTTTGATTTAAAATATCCAAAGAGCTGCATAGATAAATCTTTAAAAATGGCAAAGAAAACTTTCTACGAGGTAAAAGACAAGACTCCTTATACCACAAAAAGCGTCTTAGCGTTACCATTTAAAGAAAATTTCCTCGATCTGCCGAAACTGCTGAGGACTTTTAATGTAAAATAATATCGAGTTCAGAAATTTAGATGTAATTAAGAATTCATTGATTAAAAACGCCCCTTTAAGTGAACAGGGTTGTGTATATATAAAATTCCATGCACAATATGTAATAAATTTTACATTGGTCAAACTGGCAAGACGCTTGAGTTACGTATTAAACAGCATAAATACAATATAAGAACTGGCCAGGAATCTAACGCCATTTTCATTCACGTAAGAGATACTAATCATCCCATTGACTGGAAAAATGTCTCCAAATTAAGTTTTAGTAAATCTGTTGTTAGTAGAAATATACTTGAATCGAGTGTGATCAAGAATAATGCTGATTTTGTTCTTAATATTAGCCCTGGGCTTTATAAATTAGACTCGTACATTGTTAGAAAGGTGGTGGATTATTTTGACCGCATTCTTGCCACTTAATTGTTTGCTTTAATTAAAAATATTATTTTAATAATTGTTAACATTTTTATGTGTACATTTTAATTGTATTATTTCTTTTATATAGTCTTTATGTACTCGATAGTTTAGTAGACTTTTGAACAGGTTATCTATTGGAAAAAATTTTTAGATTGTTTTTAGATATTCGGAATATTCTGGAAGGAGCACGTGACGACGATTGCACCATGTCTTTTGTTTCCCTAGATTGTTGCCACTTAATTGTCTGTTTTAATTAAATATTATTTCTAATAACTGTTATAATAATTTTTTTTTGTTCACATGTTAATTGTCTAATTTCCTTTATATAGTTTTTATGTATTCAATAATTTAGTAGCCTTTAGATTAAGTTATCTATTGGAAAAAATCTTTCGGTTGTTTTATTGTTTTTTAAATTGAGCTGCCTATTGGGGAATTTTTCGCTTGTGTATTTAACTCATTTACTTGGTAAATTCTGTCTATTTCTTTCTTGTCCCTGAAGATGTGAATATATCACGAAAGCGCTCGGATTTCGTGTTTCCTTTTCCTTTTCCCTGTGGTTGTTTGCTTATACACACACACACACACACTTCATTTTCAGTGTATATATATATATATATATATATATATATAAATTAAAGTCAAGTCATACCTTGTAAAGTTCAATTCAGAAGATCTTCAAAAGGAAAACCATTTTTTGCTCAACAGATTGATCACTTGAAATTGTAGGAAATAATATATATATATATATATATATATCATCAGACATTTATTTTTATATTAGACAAAAGGAAAGCAAAGGTCTTTAGAGGATTTTTCTCTGAGCGAAAGGTCACTCTCGAGCAAAAAACATCTCATTCTCCAAAGATCTAAGAAAGATCTGAGGAAGATCTAAAAAGATCAGACAGACAAGTGAGGGAAAGAAAAAGAGGAATTTAAATGGTTTATAATCTATAAATGTCTTCCCCTCGGAAAAAAGGGAAAATTAGTCTATATACTTTGAGAAAGGAAATTAGTTTGCCATGTTTTGTAACCGGTTTTTCTTTTTTAACATGTTTTGTAACCGGTTTTTCTTTTTTAACATGTTTTGTAAACGGTTTTTCTTTTTTTAACATGTTTTGTAAGCGGTTTTTCTTTTTTAACATGTTTTGTAACCGGTTTTTCTTTTTTAACATGTTTTGTAACTGGTTTTTCTCTTTTTGTAACAGTTATTTTGGTTTTAATTGGCTTCATTTTATAACCTTTTTCAGCGGGAGTAACCAGTTTTTCTTTTTTTTAACCGATTTTCGTTTTAAAGTCGGTTTTATTTATGCAACCGGTTTGAGGTTTTATAGTTATTTTTTGTTATTATAACGGTTTTTTATTTTTTGTAACCGTTTTTTATTTTGTAATTTATTTTCTTTTGTAACTGTTTTTCTGTTTTCGGTTACGGGTTTTGTTTTTTGTAATGTTTTTTTATTTCGTGTACCAGTTTTTTTTTTTTGTAACCGTTTCTGTGTGACATGTTTTTACTTCTCGTAACCACGTGTAGGTTTCCAAAGCAAAGTAGAAAAGTGGAGGAAGCTGTGAAGACCGTAGGTCCCGTTATGAGAGAGTTTTAGTTTAAAAATAAGGATATTATTTTAGTCCTCTGCAACTAATTAGACCTAGCTTAGAGTATTAGGTCCACTTGTGGTCTCCTCACCCGCGAAATGTTATAGAACGGTTGGAAAAGGTTCATAAGCGGGTCATGATTCCCTTTTTCATCATATGTTGTATTAGAGTAGAGGACGTAAACTCATACTCTTTATGGAGGTAAGAAAACCTTGAAGTTAATGAGTAGAGACCAGATTTATTCATTTGGGTCACGAATATTTTTGTCAATTTTATTTAAATGAAAGAGTAAATGATTTGCTATCATTGAAAATCAAAGATTTTAGTAACTCTTCATTTACATTACACACATTTTAGCATGAAATATACAGTAGGTTCTCGATATTTCGCGATTTGTTGTAATGATTTTTTTACTTCGCGAACCCCTAAATTACTACTTTTAAAAAAAATACTTCGCGAAGATCGCGAAATATCGAGAGCCTATTGTATTGTTATTGTCAGACTCGTACTGAAAGGATTAAATGGGACAAAATCCCTTTTAAAGAACGTATGCATTTATGCGGTAAAAAAAAAAATATATATGTAGTAAAAATTTTAAAATGTACATTTAGTTTTTAAAATAAAAAAATGTTCCAGGCTTCGTTTTATTACAGTTTATATTTAATCGTATTCATTCATGCAAAATTTTACCCCACAGTGCCAGACGCATTTTTTTTCAATATTTTTCAGTATCGAGTTCTGTCGCTTCACAACTTATATATATATATATATATTATATATATTATATATACAGTAATACACCCCTGCATGTAAATTAGAGTAGCCAGACGTCCGGTATTTAAGCGGACAGTAATTTTTTTTATGATTTCATGACTGCCCTCTAACGAAGAAAGAAAAAAATAGATTTGATCAAATAAACGTAAGTTAAATATTGTTTTGTTTATCATTTCATTGTAAAATTGCGTATAGGTTTCGCAGTAAATTTGGTTTTAAAAAGTATTTACACACAATTAAAAAAAATTCGTAAATGCGTCCTAATTTTCAATGTTTGCATAATGGCCACCCGAATATATATATATATATATATATATATATATATATATATATATATGGTGTCTCGTAAATCTGGAACCATAGGGCAAAATGATAAAAACGGCAATAAAAACGTCGGAGAGACTTTTGGGGACTGTTTGTGAAATGAGCGAGGATAGTAGCGGCTGTGTCATCGTCGGTGGATGTCCTCGGAGGTCCACTGCGTGGGTTATCTCCTATGGATCCCGTTTCCCTGAACTTTACTACAAGTTTGCCGACACAGCTGTGTTATCGGCGCGCGGTCCGGATGCAATCTGTTAAATTCCTCAGCGACCTCCCTCTGACTCCGATTTCCAACGAGCAGAATTACCTGGATGCGTTCTTCCTTACTCAAAAACATCATGGGCACTTGCATAAACGGAAAAACATAAATTACTTATTTTACCCTATGGTTCCAGACTTATGGGACACCCAGTATATATATATATATATATTGGTATGTAGTTAAGTGAATTAATGTTTTACAATTAGAAAAGATCTATTCAGTATATTTTCTACACAAATTGTATAAACAGTGCCAATAAGGTGGCACGAGTTAAGAATTTCTTGTAAACCGTAGACAATATGGAAATCCATTCGCTGACATCAATTATTATACACTAACCACCTCAAATATGTATTTACGTATAAGCGTATGCATTTTCTCCAATTTCGGTCTCTCTTAATTAGCTTATTCAAGTTCTCAAATGATAAATGGGACCGATAACGTTGATTACACGAGATTTCTCGCACTGATTACGCCAGACTTCGGAATACATTGATTAGTGACTATAAAATACCTCTTGCGTTGAATGCTAACCTCGTGAGACACAATTGTGTCATTCCTATTTCATTCTTTGACCAAATGTAAGAAATCATGAAGTGTGAATCTCAAAAGATGCAATTCTTAAATCGATTTGTTCCTACGTATTCCCCACTGTATGATTTCCAACTTTAAGCTCGAGCTTGCGTACAAAATACCCTTCGTGCGTGCATTTGCGTCATAAACCTCGTTTTTTATATATAACCTTTCCAATATCAGGAAAGTCTCTTTCTCAAGTTTGGGATTCCCACTCCCGACATTCCCACTTTCGGAGTGCAAATGAGAATTGAAGTGGGAAGAAATGGAGACGACGATCTCAAAGTAGAACCAAAAAGATTTACAGCAAATATTTGTAATATCTTTCTATAGAAAATAGTAAACACTTGGAATCGATTGCCTCTTCTATGCGGGTATCTATCTAATACTAGATAATACCTCTATAGATATACCCAGATAAAAATGTTCTTTAACATCATCAAGTTTCTATGGAACATTTTCTTTTTTGTTAGCTTCAAAACTCGCCCTTATGGACCGGCGGGGAGAGGGGATGGACATTGGGAGGGGGCGACCGCCTTGATTTTTCAGCTTTCTTAGACTTTTCTCCGAATATGCGTGCATGCGTGTTTGGTATGAGAATCATACCTCGATATGATTTCTCTCTCTCTCTCTCTCTCTCTCTCTCTCGTGGTGGCACAACACCGCGAAGTATGAACGACTCAATATATCATTTGCTGGATAAACACATTTCACGTCGGGAGACCCAAGTTGTAACAGCGACATTCAAAGAGTTGACAGACACAACACATGACAGACATCCAATTAGAGAAAACACGATCACACCCTTCCATGCCTTGTTAATATGTCTAAGAATAGAGTAGAAAAATATTTTGTACAAAACACCTAATTTCATAATGAACAAAAAAAAATGTATAGCATGGATTAGGTGAGGCAGAGTTGCGTTTCTTCCATCACGATTTCTTTTTTCTCTTCTTTCTCTTGGGTGGCTGGATGCACGTGACGAGCGAGGGCATACCTTGGTTAACCTTGGTTTTGCTTCCGCCCGAATTGTTCATTCTGACGAAGGTCAAGCCTGTCACTCCACCTTAGATCTACAGTTTAACATGGAATTCGAACCACGCCTCACCACGGCCGGTCAGAAATTACAAAGTCCTCGTCCGGACTCGATCTCACGACCACCTGATCAGCAACCCAGCGTCTTAAAAACTACGCAACCCAGGGTACCCATTTATATACCAACCACTTTTTATTGTGTGGAAGGATGAACAGTTAGTGAATGGTGTGGAAAATCTGATTTCTGTTCTTAATTCCCGTTTCCATCCCTTTCCTGTAGAAGCATTTCATCACTTTGCCGGTGTGATGGCTTTGCGCATACATGGGTGTAGACATGCTGAGTTTAACCTTTACTTCTCTCTTAATCCTTTTGGGGCTAACCTGAAGAAGTCCGTCATAGGTAGTGGCGGCGGATCGCCACCAGCGCGCAAGGGGGTCCACGTAGGATTGATTAGCATACAACTGGACTACATTTACTAGATTGCGTAAACATGCTAAAGTGCTGCAGTTTCGAACTTACGAGTACAATTTACAAAATATGTTACAAAGCCCAAAATACAAAGTAAATGTCTACTTACTTTTTATTTTGAAAAACTTGATTTTCAAAATAAAAAGTTCCGCCGCCTATGGTCCTGGAGTCTTTGCTGGACCGATACTCGGTAAATAGAGCTGTAAATATTTTGTATAAAATCAAAACCATATGTTCCAGGTTTCTGTGACGATATGAAGTGGTTGGTGAGCGATCGGCACAAATATATTATTGGTTAGTTTATACAGCGGTGCTCTTTGATGTACGTAATCGTATAGCTAGCTTATATATTCTCCTCTTCCACGTAAAATTTCCTCGGCTACTCTTCCATGATCAAGGTATTTTCTTCAACCTTTTTCCGTACCCGCCGCTCTTTGGGAGGGTGGGGAGAGAGTCTTATGTTTTTCTATCCATTTTTCTATTACTGCTAGAATAGGTTAAAAATGAACCCGTTTAATAACAAGAACCTCCTCGAGTGGATCGAAAGGTGTTTGAGGCTTCTTCTTGTTCTTGTAACTCTCTCTCTCTCTCTCTCTCTCTCTCTCTCCGTTAGTTAACAAAGACTGTGGACTGTTCCGGCTTCCTCTTTAAACGATTCTAATTTGCTTTTCTCAACAAAATCTCTCAAAACATCTCAAGAAAAATGCATAATTATGCAAATGTAAGTTGAGATGACGGGGAGGGAGAGAGAGAGAGAGAGAAAAGTATGTATACACACACACACACACACACAGTCACACACACGAATACCCATGAATTAATTAAACACAACACGTCAACCAGGTGATGCAAAAGAGTATGAAATTCCGCTAAAATAGCCTTTAATTCCTTTGTGAATAAGGCCAGAAATCGAAGCAACAATAAAAATCAATACGCGAGATTTTAAATACTTTTCGAACTGTTTGTCACATGCAGATTATTATTGTTATTAAAATCATTCAATTTATTCCTTTCTCTATATTACTGTAGTGTATGTAACTTGAACATATATATATATATATATATATATATGGGATGAATTTCACAATTAGACACGTGAAATGAATTAATGATGCAAACTCACAAGGAAAAAGAAAAATGATTCCAAGGTCTTTCGTGTATTCAGAAGTACATCTCGTCAGGGAATCGCAAATTAGTGAGAAATAAGAGGACGAGGAGATAGTACATATTTATTGACAGCCGTTTCGGAAAAATTCAGTTTCCATCATCAGTGCTAAAAAAGTTAAAAAAAAATGTAAAAAAATGAGTAAGGATGATGAACAAAATTTTATGCAATAATATAACTTTGATTTTGCTTACGCCCGAATTGTTCATTCTGACGAAGGTCAAGCTTGTCACTCCACCTTAGACCTATAGTTTAACGTGGAATCCAACCACGCCCCACCATGGGCGGTCAGAAATTACAAATTCCTCGCTCGGACTCGATCTCACGACTTCCCGACCACCAGCCCATCGTTTTAACCACTAGGCTATCCAGGGTCCCCATTTACCTACCAACCAATTTTTAGTGTGTGGAAGGACGAATAGCTGGGTTTTGCTGCGCGCTGCCTGCCGTCACCGGGTCTCGATCCCGGGGCCGATGGATTCGTAGTCATCGATGTTAACTACTACACCACCGAGGCGCATGATACGCTTATATTTGAAAATGGAAAGTACCGTATATAAAATATAGAAGGGAAAAGCAACAGTTAAAATATACAAAGTTAAAAGGTTGACAAATATTGTAAATAATATCTTACCACGTTATTATGAGAGTAATAAAACAATTGTAAAAAAGGTTGGAACTGGTTAAATGTTCAAATAGTTATATTAAAATGTTTCAAAAGTTAAAATGAGTGACTGCAGATTTCTTTTCCAGTAGTGAGGAAGACGAATTTATCTAGCTGTGGTTAAGTTAAAAGCGGAACTATAGTCGTTGAGGGTTCGTTTCATACTAAGGGTATATAGGGATTCGAGGATGCGGAGGTCGGTTGGTTGGTGTACTGAGTTAATAATTTTGAAGTTAGTGGGCAACATGGGATGGTTGTAGAGGTAGCAATCATGGCCGTAACTACCTATGAGGTCACCGAGGTCCGGACCTCGGTAATTATTTCCTAAAGAAAAAAAAAAGAGACTGAACCGTTCTCCGTGTATGAAACGCATATTACCGCTTTTCTTTTGAAAAGAGGGAGCGTCGAGCGTTTTGTGTTTTGTGTTTAGTGTATAGCTTGGGTTGTGTTTGTAGATGTCATTTTGGTCTGAATTTTGCTCGTCCCGCCGCGCTCGAAAAAAATCTGGACCTCACTAATTTCTAAACCCTAATTACGGCCCTGGTAGCAATGATCTATTATTGCTGATTTGGGCGGTTTATTTAAAGGTTGTGATGTTCTAGTATAAATACTATTTACTGTTTCAACTGTATTCGTTGTAAAGCCAATTATATTGGCAGCACCATTCGCCAATATCAAACAAGAGTGGACGAACAACAAAACCACAATTCCAGTGATAACTAAATGAAACAGAAATCATATTAAACCCAATATATTTTCCTTAAAATGAGAGGTACTTTATTTAAATGGGATGATTTGCCTTTTTATAAATTCAACTAGAACAGTAGATGTTAAAAAATAAAGTTGGCAGTGTTTTTCAGCAAGACAGCGCTCCATCTCATCGGTCCCGGCATACCATTGCATGCTTGCGAGAACAATGTTCCAAATTTGATCGTCCAAGAAGAGTGGCCACCAAATAATTCGCATTTAAATCCAGTTGACTCCAGTATTTCATATGGGGATGTTTAGTTGACCAAATTTACGGACAAAATATTCAAGATTTCAATCAACTTCGAGAGTGCATTTTAACAGCATGGAATGAACTCGATCAAGACACCATTTCTACAGCATTCGCCAGTGACGCACAAAGCTACAATTGGTCATTGATAATAATAGAGGGCACATTGAACACTTGTTGCGTTCATGTTTTATTCATTTTGTTTTTGTTCATTGCAAACTTCTTTAATGTTCAATTAAGTCTCTAATTACCCTCTTTGTTAACTTTATTTTTTAACAACTATTGTTCAAGTTGAATTTATAAAAAGACAACTCATCCGATTTAAATAAACTACCTCTCATTTTAAGGACAATATAAAGGGTTTTAATATTATTTCTATTTCATTTAGTTATCCTTGGAATTGTGGTTTTGTTAGTCCGGTGAAAAATAGGGCTACTTTTTGGGGGGACAGTATATATATATATATATATATATATATATATATATATATATATACCTTATGAACCTTATGTTGTTTCGTGCGTTGGTCTCTCTTCACACGGAGGTCAAACTGGTGGCCCCGCCTCTATATATATATATATATATATATATATATCCATGGGCCAATACATATTCTTCTGCCTTCAAGCAAACTCTTAAAATTTCCTGTTCTTGCTCCCTGAGACTTCCATCTAAATGCTCCATCGTGCTTGCCCGTGATTTATAGGTCGGATTCTTACGAATATAAACGTTGCTTTTTGATTTACAACCAAGGTATCCGCGGAGGTGGAAATTCGAATCGTCCCGAAACTGGAGTGGAGAAGGGGCCCCGGTCTCTTATTTTTTACTTTGTTTATATAATAGAATTGAACTCCAACCTCCTATTTTTTAAGAGGTTCAGAAAGGGGGGGGGAGTCGACTCGATTCCAGTCAGGAATAAAAAATGTCTGAAATTTATTAAGAAATTGTTTGAATCCATTTCCATTCTCTCTCTCTCTCTCTCTCTCTCTCTGGGGATAATAGCGGATAGGATCGTTGACCATTTGGATTCCTACAAGCTGCTTAGGGACTCCCAACCAATGTTCCCTCTAATTTTTTTTAGTCCGTGTGCGCAAGAAATTTTCGTTGTGCATACATTTAGATTCATGGTGAAAAATTGTGCAAACTTTTCTGAGCGCTATTATCTTCAAAATTAAATATATATAAACATTAAATACTTAATAAATATTATTTGCATAAGGTGATAGCTTGATCATTACGGTACTCTTAAATGGATATTAAAAAACTGTTTACAATATTATATATTCTTAAAAAAGAAAACATTTTATCCATTCTAAAAATATGAATAAAATAAAAAATAGTAAAATAAAATTCAACAAAATAAAGAAATAAAATAAAAATAACATTAATTGAAAATTACCATTTTAGTTATCATTTCTCAAAACAATTTTTAGCATTTAGCAATTTAAAATAGACTATCAAGATTAATACATGATTTTATCCATTCACAAAATAGGAATAAAATAAAATATAATCAAAACATTAAATAACATTAAATGAAAGTGCCTTTCATTTAAGTATGATTATGATTTCTCCCTATGATCTTTAGCATTTTCCCATTCCAAATAAACTCTATGAAGATTAATACATCCGTCATCATTCAGGTAACTTTTAATTCGCATGAGCGTGTCCAAATGATTTTCTTTCAAGCGGTTTCTTAATTTGTTCATTATAGAATTCATTAAACTGAAATTTTTTTAAATTAATTCATTTACTGTCGTGACTCATGATACGCCTGAGCCTGTGCGCATTTTATTTTGCTGTGTGCGCGGGTTTCACAACGCGTGTGCGCGCGCACACGCGCACACCTTAGAGGGAACATTGCTCCCAACATGGGTTTAGACGGCATAGGTCGTGTCTCACCAACTTGCTCGAGTTTTTCCACGTCATGTTGAGTGAGTATGATAAGAGTACAGCGATTGATATATTTTAGCTCGACTTTGAGAAAGCCTTTGATAAGGTACCTCACCGCCGGCTAATGGCCAAAGTGCGCGCGCTGGGTATCGGTGGGGAAGTAGGTAGGTGGATTGAAAACTGGCTGAAGAAGAGGCGGCAGAGGGTTGTAATTGAAAGGGGCTAGTTCGGGTTGGGCCTCGGTCACTAGCGGAGTTCCTCAGGGTTCCGTTTTGGGGCCACTGTTGTTTATTATTTACATAAATGATATCGACTGTGGCATCGTCAGTGGATCGCCAAATTCGCTGATGACACGAATCTTGGGGCCAATGTTGGGACGCCAGAGGCGATCGAGCAACTGCGTGCGGACCTACGTATCATAGGAGAGTAGTCGGAAAAATGGTAAATGCAAGGTGATGCACATTGGCTACGCCAATCCCAAGTCGGACTACTCGATGTTGCGGAGTAATATCGAGGCGACTGATTTGGAAAAGGACTTGGGTGTGCTAATTAGCGGCAACCTTAAGTTTACCAAACAGTGCGTAGAGGTGGAAAAGAAAGCCCAGAAGTTGTTGGATTATATCAGGAGGCAATTTCGATTTCGGAAAAGGAGATTGTGCTCTCTCTGTACAATTCTTTGGTTTGGCCGCACCTGGAGTATGCTGTGCAGTTCTGGTCGCCCACCCTCAGGAAAGATATTGAAAGGCTGGAGTGAGTCCAGGTGAGAACCACAAAATTAATCCCTTCCGTTAGGCATATGGGCTACAATCGACACTTATGCGCCCTGAATTTGTTTTCGCTGGGAACTCGGAGGCTGCGCGGTCAACTCATCGAGGTTTTCAAGTTCTTACGCGGGTTCAACAATGTCGATTTTAGAAGCATGTTTAGTTTAAATGATAACCCAACTCGCAACAATGGATGGGAGTTGGATTTGAAACGGTTTAGGACTAGTGTGTGTGGGAATTACTTTACGTATAAGATCTGTAACACGTGGAACAGGCTACCTTCAGAAGTTGTGACCAGTTCTCCTGTGGATCTGTTCAAGAAAAGGTTAGACCGAATCTTGCACACTATTGGAGGGTCAGAGAATTTTTCCGTGGCACCCATTGCCATTGGTACCTCCTCGGTATGGGCCGCAAGGCCTTTTGAGGTACTACTTTTCCTTGTAACTCCTTGTAACTCTCTCTCTCTCTCTCTCTCTCTCTTCTCTCTCTCCTCTCTCTCTTCTCTCTCTCTCTCTCTCTCAGTTAAATTAATAGTTAATTCAAACACTCCACTTATAGTTTAACACTATCAAATAATAAATGTTTAAGAAAACACTGTCTTGATTTGCCTCTCGTCCACGATGGTAGAGTAGAAGATGGAGTTGTTTGTTAGGCCGGCCCCACACAGGATCGTCTTGCGACTGACGACTGACGACTTGGGTCGTGGCGACTCGAGTCGCGTGTGATTTTACATTGACAGAAATGGGAGCCCCGCACACTGCAGCGACTGTGACGCGATGTCAACTGTACGCCCTTGACGATTGGTTAGGTTAGGTCGTTATATTTTCGTTAGTTAGCCTTATAAAGCTAACTAAAGAAGACTGGGGGTGGCTTTCTTTCATTGATCCAAATCTTATTGTAATAAAAGTTAAATAATTACATTTAAAAAAAATCTCACAAATTGGATTTTTTAAATTTAGGGGAGCTGGCTAGCTGGAGGTGCCTTTGAATCAGTGCTCTCTTATCTAATTAATTTAAGTGCGAGAGATCTCTCTTGTTGAGTTTGAACGACGGTTCAGGATCGACCTGCGGTTGACCCCTCTAAATGGCAATATAAATAATTAATTGTGAATTGTGTTCAGCGTCGAAGGATTTCGTAGTTCGTGAAAGATGCTTCGTACAGTTAGTGCGCGTGACATATAACCAGTGACTAACATTAATTGAAAATTACCATTTTAGTTATCATTTCTCAAAACAATTTTTAGCATTTAGCAATTTAAAATAGACTATCAAGATTAATACATGATTTTATCCATTCACAAAATAGGAATAAAATAAAATATAAAAAACATTAAATAACATTAAATGAAAGTGCCTTTCATTTAAGTATGATTATGATTTCTCCCTATGATCTTTAGCATTTTCCCATTCCAAATAAACTCTATGAAGATTAATACATCCGTCATCATTCAGGTAACTTTTAATTCGCATGAGCGTGTCCAAATGATTTTCTTTCAAGCGGTTTCTTAATTTGTTCATTATAGAATTCATTAAACTGAAATTTTTTTAAATTAATTCATTTACTGTCGTGACTCATGATACGCCTGAGCCTGTGCGCATTTTATTTTGCTGTGTGCGCGGGTTTCACAACGCGTGTGCGCGCGCACACGCGCACACCTTAGAGGGAACATTGCTCCCAACATGGGTTTAGACGGCATAGGTCGTGTCTCACCAACTTGCTCGAGTTTTTCCACGTCATGTTGAGTGAGTATGATAAGAGTACAGCGATTGATATATTTTAGCTCGACTTTGAGAAAGCCTTTGATAAGGTACCTCACCGCCGGCTAATGGCCAAAGTGCGCGCGCTGGGTATCGGTGGGGAAGTAGGTAGGTGGATTGAAAACTGGCTGAAGAAGAGGCGGCAGAGGGTTGTAATTGAAAGGGGCTAGTTCGGGTTGGGCCTCGGTCACTAGCGGAGTTCCTCAGGGTTCCGTTTTGGGGCCACTGTTGTTTATTATTTACATAAATGATATCGACTGTGGCATCGTCAGTGGATCGCCAAATTCGCTGATGACACGAATCTTGGGGCCAATGTTGGGACGCCAGAGGCGATCGAGCAACTGCGTGCGGACCTACGTATCATAGGAGAGTAGTCGGAAAAATGGTAAATGCAAGGTGATGCACATTGGCTACGCCAATCCCAAGTCGGACTACTCGATGTTGCGGAGTAATATCGAGGCGACTGATTTGGAAAAGGACTTGGGTGTGCTAATTAGCGGCAACCTTAAGTTTACCAAACAGTGCGTAGAGGTGGAAAAGAAAGCCCAGAAGTTGTTGGATTATATCAGGAGGCAATTTCGATTTCGGAACAAGGAGATTGTGCTCTCTCTGTACAATTCTTTGGTTTGGCCGCACCTGGAGTATGCTGTGCAGTTCTGGTCGCCCACCCTCAGGAAAGATATTGAAAGGCTGGAGTGAGTCCAGGTGAGAACCACAAAATTAATCCCTTCCGTTAGGCATATGGGCTACAATCGACACTTATGCGCCCTGAATTGTTTTCGCTGGGAACTCGGAGGCTGCGCGGTCAACTCATCGAGGTTTTCAAGTTCTTACGCGGGTTCAACAATGTCGATTTTAGAAGCATGTTTAGTTTAAATGATAACCCAACTCGCAACAATGGATGGGAGTTGGATTTGAAACGGTTTAGGACTAGTGTGTGTGGGAATTACTTTACGTATAAGATCTGTAACACGTGGAACAGGCTACCTTCAGAAGTTGTGACCAGTTCTCCTGTGGATCTGTTCAAGAAAAGGTTAGACCGAATCTTGCACACTATTGGAGGGTCAGAGAATTTTTCCGTGGCACCCATTGCCATTGGTACCTCCTCGGTATGGGCCGCAAGGCCTTTTGAGGTACTACTTTTCCTTGTAACTCCTTGTAACTCTCTCTCTCTCTCTCTCTCTCTCTCTCTCTCTCTCTCTCTCTCTCTCTCTCTCTCTCTCTCAGTTAAATTAATAGTTAATTCAAACACTCCACTTATAGTTTAAAACTATCAAATAATAAATGTTTAAGAAAACACTGTCTTGATTTGCCTCTCGTCCACGATGGTAGAGTAGAAGATGGAGTTGTTTGTTAGGCCGGCCCCACACAGGATCGTCTTGCGACTGACGACTGACGACTTGGGTCGTGGCGACTCGAGTCGCGTGTGATTTTACATTGACAGAAATGGGAGCCCCGCACACTGCAGCGACTGTGACGCGATGTCAACTGTACGCCCTTGACGATTGGTTAGGTTAGGTCGTTATATTTTCGTTAGTTAGCCTTATAAAGCTAACTAAAGAAGACTGGGGGTGGCTTTCTTTCATTGATCCAAATCTTATTGTAATAAAAGTTAAATAATTACATTTAAAAAAAAATCTCACAAATTGGATTTTTTTAAATTTAGGGGAGCTGGCTAGCTGGAGGTGCCTTTGAATCAGTGCTCTCTTATCTAATTAATTTAAGTGCGAGAGATCTCTCTTGTTGAGTTTGAACGACGGTTCAGGATCGACCTGCGGTTGACCCTCTAAATGGCAATATAAATAATTAATTGTGAATTGTGTTCAGCGTCGAAGGATTTCGTAGTTCGTGAAAGATGCTTCGTACAGTTAGTGCGCGTGACATATAACCAGTGACTAACATTAATTGAAAATTACCATTTTAGTTATCATTTCTCAAAACAATTTTTAGCATTTAGCAATTTAAAATAGACTATCAAGATTAATACATGATTTTATCCATTCACAAAATAGGAATAAAATAAAATATAATCAAAACATTAAATAACATTAAATGAAAGTGCCTTTCATTTAAGTATGATTATGATTTCTCCCTATGATCTTTAGCATTTTCCCATTCCAAATAAACTCTATGAAGATTAATACATCCGTCATCATTCAGGTAACTTTTAATTCGCATGAGCGTGTCCAAATGATTTTCTTTCAAGCGGTTTCTTAATTTGTTCATTATAGAATTCATTAAACTGAAATTTTTTTAAATTAATTCATTTACTGTCGTGACTCATGATACGCCTGAGCCTGTGCGCATTTTATTTTGCTGTGTGCGCGGGTTTCACAACGCGTGTGCGCGCGCACACGCGCACACCTTAGAGGGAACATTGCTCCCAACATGGGTTTAGACGGCATAGGTCGTGTCTCACCAACTTGCTCGAGTTTTTCCACGTCATGTTGAGTGAGTATGATAAGAGTACAGCGATTGATATATTTTAGCTCGACTTTGAGAAAGCCTTTGATAAGGTACCTCACCGCCGGCTAATGGCCAAAGTGCGCGCGCTGGGTATCGGTGGGGAAGTAGGTAGGTGGATTGAAAACTGGCTGAAGAAGAGGCGGCAGAGGGTTGTAATTGAAAGGGGCTAGTTCGGGTTGGGCCTCGGTCACTAGCGGAGTTCCTCAGGGTTCCGTTTTGGGGCCACTGTTGTTTATTATTTACATAAATGATATCGACTGTGGCATCGTCAGTGGATCGCCAAATTCGCTGATGACACGAATCTTGGGGCCAATGTTGGGACGCCAGAGGCGATCGAGCAACTGCGTGCGGACCTACGTATCATAGGAGAGTAGTCGGAAAAATGGTAAATGCAAGGTGATGCACATTGGCTACGCCAATCCCAAGTCGGACTACTCGATGTTGCGGAGTAATATCGAGGCGACTGATTTGGAAAAGGACTTGGGTGTGCTAATTAGCGGCAACCTTAAGTTTACCAAACAGTGCGTAGAGGTGGAAAAGAAAGCCCAGAAGTTGTTGGATTATATCAGGAGGCAATTTCGATTTCGGAACAAGGAGATTGTGCTCTCTCTGTACAATTCTTTGGTTTGGCCGCACCTGGAGTATGCTGTGCAGTTCTGGTCGCCCACCCTCAGGAAAGATATTGAAAGGCTGGAGTGAGTCCAGGTGAGAACCACAAAATTAATCCCTTCCGTTAGGCATATGGGCTACAATCGACACTTATGCGCCCTGAATTTGTTTTCGCTGGGAACTCGGAGGCTGCGCGGTCAACTCATCGAGGTTTTCAAGTTCTTACGCGGGTTCAACAATGTCGATTTTAGAAGCATGTTTAGTTTAAATGATAACCCAACTCGCAACAATGGATGGGAGTTGGATTTGAAACGGTTTAGGACTAGTGTGTGTGGGAATTACTTTACGTATAAGATCTGTAACACGTGGAACAGGCTACCTTCAGAAGTTGTGACCAGTTCTCCTGTGGATCTGTTCAAGAAAAGGTTAGACCGAATCTTGCACACTATTGGAGGGTCAGAGAATTTTTCCGTGGCACCCATTGCCATTGGTACCTCCTCGGTATGGGCCGCAAGGCCTTTTGAGGTACTACTTTTCCTTGTACTCTCTCTCTTCTCTTCTCTCTTCTCTCTCTCTCTCTCTCTCTCTCTCAGTTAAATTAATAGTTAATTCAAACACTCCACTTATAGTTTAAAACTATCAAATAATAAATGTTTAAGAAAACACTGTCTTGATTTGCCTCTCGTCCACGATGGTAGAGTAGAAGATGGAGTTGTTTGTTAGGCCGGCCCCACACAGGATCGTCTTGCGACTGACGACTGACGACTTGGGTCGTGGCGACTCGAGTCGCGTGTGATTTTACATTGACAGAAATGGGAGCCCCGCACACTGCAGCGACTGTGACGCGATGTCAACTGTACGCCCTTGACGATTGGTTAGGTTAGGTCGTTATATTTCGTTAGTTAGCCTTATAAAGCTAACTAAAGAAGACTGGGGGTGGCTTTCTTTCATTGATCCAAATCTTATTGTAATAAAAGTTAAATAATTACATTTAAAAAAAAATCTCACAAATTGGATTTTTTTAAATTTAGGGGAGCTGGCTAGCTGGAGGTGCCTTTGAATCAGTGCTCTCTTATCTAATTAATTTAAGTGCGAGAGATCTCTCTTGTTGAGTTTGAACGACGGTTCAGGATCGACCTGCGGTTGACCCCTCTAAATGGCAATATATAATAATTAATTGTGAATTGTGTTCAGCGTCGAAGGATTCGTAGTTCGTGAAAGATGCTTCGTACAGTTAGTGCGCGTGACATATAAACCAGTGACTAACGGGTGCGAGATTAGACGGTAACCTTTCCACCTTACTACCGACCCATTGTCACTTAACTTCGAGTAAATGATAAGATATCCACCGACTCGGATGACAATAAATATCCACAGAATGAAGACAAAGAGACCTTTCGCTATGCGAGTTTCAACCTGGTTTCTTGTATCTATCGCAAATAGTCAGTTTTCGAACAATAAGTTCAACATTACTTGACATGTGATTTGGTAAAAGTGCAAGAGGTCTTTGGCACTCGATATTTGTTGTGTTTTCGGATAGGTATCATTTTAGTATCAAATTCAAGTAGAATGAACAACATATGGGTAAGGATAAAGTATCAGCGATATACAGGCCCCAAGTCGAATCCTCGTGGGTTTTTTTCATATATATATATATATATATATATAATGGTGGGGATGTAGCTCAGTGCTTGAGATATACAAATTAATAACTTTACTGTTAAAAGAAAGGCTTCACCGCTTTGCACAAAGGTCTTTCCGCCCGTACATCCATTGAGGATACGAGCAGCTCGTAGCATCATTGCCAAGTATATAGAGGGTCAACATACAACGAGGCTCCGGTAATTTACCGAAACTAGGATAAATTTTATATAAAGGCTACCAATCCAATCCAGTCATTAGCAAATTTATAATTCAACCAACGCAATCGAATTGAATTAGGACCATTGTAAAGCAACTTGGCACAACAACCCAAGTAACTGGATTGTGATCACAAAGGCAACTATTTTAAAGGGTTTTTTTTTACACAAATACTGAAACATTTTTAAACTTAATCT
This sequence comes from Bathynomus jamesi, assembly GCA_023014485.1. Taxonomy (NCBI): domain Eukaryota; kingdom Metazoa; phylum Arthropoda; class Malacostraca; order Isopoda; family Cirolanidae; genus Bathynomus; species Bathynomus jamesi. The sequence goes on along the minus strand of JAJOZX010002691.1, from coordinate 424,986 downwards.
AATTTTTTTTCTGAAATGAAATAAAATTTATCTAAACTGTGAATTTTTTCTCTAACTTTTCTTATAAAAGCTACAATCTTCGTCTGTTTACGCACACATATACACCCACACCCACCTACCAACATACACACACACACACACACGCTCGCATTTTTTTATGCAGAAAGGAGAGGCTCCCAAGGGCGAATGCCTGTAAAAATACCCCACCTCACCAACGAAGAAGAGGAAAAAGAAATCACGGTCCAGGGTTTTCGAGATGCTTGGACACTGAAATAAAATAAAATTTGGAGATCATAGGCAGGGGTAAAGATGGATTAAGGAAGAGTTGTTTCAGAGAGGTTGAAGTTAGATGAGAAAAGATTCAAAATATCGATTAGCCCCTGCATTAGAGAGTTGGACAGACTGAATGAGAATGTGTCGAAAGTCTGGTACTGCGTGCTCTTCTTAAAGGAGGAAGCATGCAGTTAGTTCAGAAGAGCCATGTCTGTTATAATTAGGGGTGCACCGGATATGAATTTTTCATATCCGACCGGATACTGGATATGCCGGATGTGGCCATATCTGTCCGGCCGGATATATTATTAGGTACCGTATTATTTTACACTCATATTGCTATGTTTTGTTTTGCATTGGGGGCAAGCGCCCCCCCCCCCCCAAATATAAGATAAATAATAATTTAAGTATATTCAGATGTTTAATTGCTTGTTCTCTTTCAGGTTCTTGTGTTGTATTAAACTATTAAGTATTAATCATGACAAGTTTTGTGTGGTCACTGTATACAATAAATGATCCTAGCGATATCACTGCAAAGTGTAATATTTGCCAAAAGATTATCAAACGTGGGACGGAGAAAGGTGGCCAAAAGTCTTTTAGCACAACACCTCTTCATAATCATTTGAAGATTAATCACCCAAAAGAGTATGCTGAAGCCAAAAACGAAAATGACAAAAAAAAGAATAGCTGCGACTGAATCAAAGGAAATAGGCATAGATAGAATACGGGCTAGACCATCAACTTCTACTGGTAGTACTGTGAAAGAAAAGAAAATGGACTAAATGAGTAACCAGATCTCAATAGAGGAAAGCTTTTCATCTAAAAAAATATGGGACATCAATGACTCCAGGTCTGTGATGATTCACCGTAAAATTGGCATGATGATGGCTTTGGACAACCAGCCATTTACTTTAGTTGAAGATGATGGTTTTATTGATCTAATGGCCTACCTCCAACCCAGATATCTCTTACCAAGCAGAAGGTACTTCTCTGATACTATAATTCCTCGTCTTTATAATGAGTTCAAGTCTAAAATTGCTCAGAAGCTGGAAGAAGTAAAGCATGTCAGCTTTTCTTCAGATATATGGACATGCACAACCTCTCAAGAAAGTTTTATATCATTATCGGGTCACTGGATAGGTAAAGATTTTGAAAGATACGATGCTGTGCTACATGCCTCTCATTTCTCAGGGTCGCATACTGGCAAGAATATATCTGAAAAGTTTCGCTCTATGTGGGATAGTTGGGATCTTGACGCAAATAAGAGGAATTTATTGGTGAGAGATGGAGCTAGTAATATGGCTCTTGGTAGTGACCTGGCTGAAATACCTTCAATACACTGCAGCATTCATTTACTCCAACTGGTTATTAGTGACTCAATTATGGTTCAGAGGAGTGTAATTGATATCCTTGCAAAAAGTCGCCGCCTTGCAACTCACTTTAATCATTCTCCTTTGGCCTGTAACAATTTCAAACACATTCAAGTGCAGCAAAATCTTGAGCCTCTCCTATTGGTTCAAGATGTTCCAACACGTTGGAACAGTGCATATTTGATGCTAAAAAGATTATATAAATTAAAAATTCCAGTGCAACTGTATTTGGCTGATCGTAGTGAATTACCTACCATCACATCCTTCGAGTGGACACTGATACGAAATCTCCTTAAAATATTAAAACCATTCTTCCAACTAACTCAGGAAATGAATTCGGAAAAATCAACTTTGTCTTCCGTAATCCCAAGCATTTGTATTTTACAAAGATTTCTTTCAAAGATTGGCCATGATGACCAAGGTGTTCAAACGACAAAGAGAGAACTCCTGACTTCTCTTCAAGCGCGTTTCTTGTCGGAGAGTAATGATGGGAAGTCTTTGAACATAATGAAAAACAGGGCTTATGTGACTGCGACTGCAAATAGATCCGCGGTATAAGTTATCTTTCTTTCAACAAGATCAAAAAGAGCAGGCTAAATCCTGACTGATTGAAGAAGTCATAGTTATTGAAAATGACGAAGGTGGTAATGATTCTAATGAAAATGAAAGTGAAGGTAATGAAAGTGGAAGCGAAAGAAGCTCAAATTCCAGTTCTCCTATGCGAAAGAGGAAAGACGAAGAGGACATTCTTGAAGCGTGTTTTATGGAGATCACAAAAGGAGAGTAATCTGGGAAAGTAAGTTACAAGAGAAGAAAGGTTGAAAAAAAGACTGCTCCTGTTCTACTGATTGCAGAGGAGTTAGACCGATATGCATCTGAACCTCTTGTAGATAGGAAACGCTGTCCAGATCAAATTTGGAAGCAGGAGGACCGATTTCCTCTCCTTAAAACTATTGTTTCAAAGCTTCTCTGCATATCCGCATCCTCTGTATTTTCAGAGAGAATGTTTTCTGAATATGGAAACATCTATGAAGCAAGGCGATCCCGAATATTGCCTAAAAGAGGAGAAATGCTCTTGTTTCTGCACCACAACGGAAAAAAGTTATAAATCACTGCTGTTGAGTTTTTTCATTCTGAAGACCTCCAGGCTGAATGGCGGCATCTGACCTACACAATACTGCCCTCCATTCATTGATTTCATTCCAGGCATTTTATATTGTATTCAATGTATTGTTTTATATTTGTCAAGCTTGTAATGTTTTGTATTGTTTTGGAAAAAAAGGAGAAAAAAGAATGGAAAGCAAGTGCAGGGGTCTAGCAATATTTTACTCTTTTTAAAAAATTTAACGCCTACACGTTTTTATAAAAAGCTCTGATTATATTAATAGAACTGTAGTCGTTAAGGATGGACAGATGTTTTATTTATTCTTGTCATCAGTATTGTGTTGATTTAATATAAAAAGTGTTGCTGGACTGGTTTAGGGGTGGGCCCTGGAGGGCTTTCCATTTTTTTGTATATAAAATATTATTTGTAATGTGTTATTATCATATTATGGCAGATTTACATACAGGTGTTAATTTTCTAATGTCTTGGCCTATATCCGGCATATCCGGCCGGATATGACCCATATCCTTCGGATACCGGATATTTCGCAATATCCGGTCGGATATCATATCCGGTGCACCCCTAGTTATATTAGCGATAGTAAAGAGAGAGTGAGGCAACATTGCGGCGAAGAGAGAATGATTGAAGACAGTCAGTAAGAGGCGGAGAATTGATGAGACGAAAAGCTTTTAATTCCACCCGTTCAAGTATGGCTGCGTGGGTTGAATGTGATGTGATGAGAAGCGTACTCTATATAGGCGCGGACAAAACCCCTGTACAGAGACAGCAACTGAGCCGGGGATGAAAAAACCGCGGGGGTAGTACAGCACACCAAACCTCTTAGAAGCTGTTTTGGAAAGAGACGATATGTAATCTTTCCAGGAAAGATCACGAGAAAAGGAAACGCCAAAAATGTTAACGGAAGAGGAAGGATTCAGTTGAGTGTTGTTGAAGGTAAGGGGATAGTCGTGTGGAAGATTGTGATGAGTAGACAGATGAAGGAACTGAGTTCTGGAAGCATTGAAAACCACGAAGTATTTTCTGTCCCAATCAGCGATAGTAGAAAGGTCAGAGGTCAGGTGCGCCATAGCCTTCGCTCGCGAATCATGTAGTGACTGTTGAGAGGGACGCTTTGTGAATCGGTGGAGAAATGAAAGGTAGAATCATTGGCATAGGAGTGGATAAGACAGAACGTGCGACTTAAAAGATCATTGGTAAATAAAAGGAAGAGAGTAGATGACAAGACATAGCCCTGAGGAAGAACACTATTAATAGCTTTAGGAGAAGAACAGTGGCCATCTACAGTCCAACCGAAGGTATAGATCGGCCGGAATGGAAATCAGAATGAAGGCACAGAGAGAAACCGAAGGAGGGCAGTTTGGGAATTAAGGATTTGTGCAAGAATCTATCAAAACCTTTAGATATGTCTAGTGCAATAGGAAAAGTTTCACCGAAATCCCGAAAGGAAGGTGACCAAGAGTCAGGGAGATTGAGAGTAGAGCGTTCCTCGCGGAATTCATACTGACTATTTGAAAGAAAATTGTGGGTCGAGATATGTTTAAGAATCTTTTTATTAAGGATAGATTCAAAAACTTCAGAAAGGCAAGAAATCAAGGCAATGGAGAGCTGTCACCAGGGCCGCCGAGAGCTGCACCGGGCCCCGGGGAAGGATTGGTATATGGGCCCCTCTGTTTACTCAGTATTTTATTACGAATGTTTTTTGTGAACATAAGAAGCAAACTGATTATATGTCCAAGTCACTATTCAAAACATGCAGTATGAATAAACAACTCAGAAGAAAATGACCATTTTATTTTTCGAATCAATTATATTAATTCTATTACCATACAATTTACAAATGCAGCACCAGTCCATGCAGGCAAGACAATTGTTTACCGCAAAATTTTCATAATTAGAAGCGTACTTTCTTTGCCTTCTCTCTAGCAAAGTGGTAAATGATTCTGATGAAATTTAAAGTACGGGCTAACTGGCTTTCAATTACAATGGTTCCCAGATCTGTCAGTCGGTCTTGGGCATTGGTGGACCGCAGATAATATTTTATCCGTTTCAGTTTGACTATGATAATCTCTATAAAATGTATGTTCATTAATTATATTTCCTCTGTTATTTAATCAATTGCTTTATTAATATTTTTAGATTTATTCCCCCTCTTTCCGGACCCAGGAGATTTTTCCACGGTATCCCCACCCTCTCGGTGGGCCTGGCTGTCACCCTTCTTTGGGAAAGGCTGAATGAAGGCGAACTTCCAGCAGGAAGGAAAAGTACCAGATAAAAAACAAAAACGAAAGAATTTGACAATTCATATGGTGTCAGGACAGAAGCGCAGTTCTTGAGAACAATAGAAGAAACCTCATCAGGACCGTACACCTTCCTAGAGTTGAGCCCAGATAGGACAGAAAAAAAACACCTTTGTAAGATATTCTAATTTTAAACATAATTAAGTCATAATTTCAGACATATATAAACCTTGGTTTTGCTTCCGCCCGAATTGTTCATTCTGACGAAGGTCAAGCTTGTTTCAAGCTTGTTGCCCCACCTTAGACCTACAGCTTAACGAGGAATCCGAACTACGACCTACCACGGGCGGTCAGAAATTACGAAGTCCTCGATCTCGCGACCTTCTAATTAACAACCCAGCGTCTTAACCACTTGGTTACTCAGGGTACCTATTTATCTACCAACCAATTTTTATTGTGTGGAAGGATGAACAGCTGGGTTAGTTGCGCGCCCCCTGCCGTTACCGGGAATCGAACCCAGGGCCGGTGGATTCATAGTCAGCGATGGTAATCATTACACCACCGAGGCGCATTTAATATATATATATATATGTGTGTGTGTTTGTTTTATAAACTAATAGAAAAGGTATTTATTAGATGATAATAAAATTAAGAAGCGAGAATTTATAATTAATATTAAGTAATGTATAATATAACTGATAATGTATAATATGAATGAGAAATGTAAACCTCCTTCGGGAGTTATAAATAATTAATAATTAAGAGTAATTGATGTATAATAATTGTTAATTAATAAACTTGAATTGAGAGGAAAAACCACGAGAAAGCGAATGAATTGAAATGATTAAAATCAAAGCATTTTATGATCTTTTTCGAATCGTTCATAATTTGCTAATGAAGACAATAAAAAGAAGGAATGGGGGTTGGTTGCTCGTTGAATCGTCTTACTGAACGTAACGAGACAGAGGGGTTTGGTGACGTGTGGTGGTGGGCATGATGATAATGGTTGGTTTTACGTCCTCGCTCTACTGAGGGCTCTGAGACAGGCTGTAACGCAACCAACCCGGAAAAATAAGACCTCTTTAAGAGGGGAACTGCTTCCAGCCAGATATATTAAGTGCAGCAAAATCGTCACAACATCCCATCCCCTATGTCTCAGACGTGCTTGGGACAGTCCATGGCTGAGTTTACTCAGATTTTTTAACTTCTTTCATAACGGCTGAGAATGTCATGTGATGGAAGGGACCTATATAAAGCATCTGAGGAGTTGTTACGCCATCTGAACACGATGAGAAGGGGGTCCCCTATCCAACTACTGATTAGATCCAACGTCGCTTAGTCTCACTGATCTAACGGAAAGCGGTGCTGCCACAACGTAACTCGGTGGGGGAAAAAGGGACAAAAAAAGTTGCTCACATTTGTGGTAGATCACGGCCCCCGCCAAAAAAAAAAAAAAAGATGGGGAACTCCAGAAGGATGTCTTTCCCTAATTTCTCCGAACGGGTTTGGAACTGTTATTTCTGAATAGCTTAAAACTTGCTTCTCAGGGAATGGTTAAGCTGTGTTGTTTATAATGTATTGTTGTTTAACCTCCTTCGCGACATTTAAGGTCATAAGACGGAGAGAACCTACAGCTTTACGTGAGATCCGAACCACGGGTCACTACAAAACCTAGACGCGGAGGACGGTCTCCCATCCAACTACTCTCCAGACTCACTGTCGCTTAACTTTGCCGATCGACGTGAAGCGGTGTTACGACATTGGCCACGACATATCATTGTTTATACGTACGGGTGGTTACAGTGAACAGGTTAGTTGGTTGCGTTTTTCGTACGTTTGGTATATATTTTGTGATATCGATTGGAGTGAACACAATGCTTATGCAACCACATCAAATTTCATTTATTATTATTCATTCATTCATTCATTCATTCATTGTGGCTGCAGATAAACACTTTTTCATTATTATTGAAATATATGATAAAGTGTATGTCTGGAAAATAGTGGAAAGTATTTTCTCTATAACTTTTACAATCCTCAGCCACGTTTTTTCACTATATATATATATTTTTTTTTTTAGGAAACAACTTTTATTCTGATTATTAATTTTACGAAAATTATTCAAACGAAATGAATAATGGGATCTGTCTCCCGCTAATAAACGTTATTATTGTTATTATCATTATTATTATTATGACCATATGTATATATATATATGTTGGTATTGTCACTACGTACACAGTTTATTTTTATTTCTTTTTTTTTCTTTTTGTAGTGTTAGCTTTGAGTAGTTTTTATTAATACTTGTTTGAGTACGTGTCTTATTTTTTTATCTCTCTTTTAGTCCAAATTTTAAGTTTTTAACATTTATTATTGTTTGATTTATCTTATCATTTATTACCTTCAACAATATTGCACTATTTTATGGGATTTATAGTCTGCCAATAAATCTTATCATTATCATCATCATTATTATTATCATGAAAATACTAGTTGGCTACATACCTACACTGTGGCAAGGAGGAGGAAGAGAGTATGTGAAATAGGAGTGATAACGCAAGGGGAGTGAAGAGACTCCTGAGCCTTTCACTGGTCTTTAAATGATGAATTGCGTTTGTTCAGAAATGTAGTTTTTCGTTAATTAAATGGTTTAAGATTAGTGTTACGCGTCTCTTCTTGCGAGAGATTGAAAAATATGTATTCACGCTCATTTTTCCCCCCGTCAATATTCTCGTTTAAATAAATCGGCAAATAGTGAAAATTGTCATTCAAAATTTCTCCTTCGTTCAAAATGTCCCGCATAGCATGTCACTGTTTCACGTCTCTACCAAAATGCTGTTATTTAGAATAAAGAAACGGGTGTAAAGCAATAGAAAAGAGTACACAATACGCATATTAAATAACTAAATCACGACATTTGAGATAAGCGATCTGTGTGTGTGTGTGTGTGTGAAAATTTGTCTCGATATGATTTTCTGTTTCTTTTTTTTGGTCCTAATTGTGAAGTGATCGGTTGTGTTTTCAGTTATACAGGGTGATCCGTTTGGGTATGGATAAAATAAAATTGATAGACCCCGTTTATTGATAGCCCCCGTTTCTTCAAATGTGCGATACCACTGCACTATGGAGTCGTATTTAGGAACTTTTCGAAATTCACATGGCGAAACTCACGCTATACCGCTGTCACACTCTCAAACTTAGCAAACCAAATAACACACTTCGCACGTTGTTGTGCCTTCGCCGCCATCTTCGAAACTGGCATATGTCTCATAAGTCTGACAGCAGATGGCGCTCGTACGTCTGGCAGCGGATGGCATAGCCTATTACAAACTCCCACATTTTATGACCACACGTGCAACAGATGAGCGCTGTATCACTTCTCGGTAGATTCTCACAGCGTTTTTATTTTATCCATACCCAAACGGTTATTCATGGTTATTTGGGTGGCTTCTGCTCCGCTGTGGTTATGGTTCACAACTTGATTGGAGATACGCTTTATATCTTGACTGTGTGTGTGTGTGTGTGTGTGTGTGTGTGTGTGTGTGTCAGACATGGGGTCTATTACTATTATTGTTACTTTTGATTTCTTTTGTTACTATTATCTTATTTTTCATCTATTACTATTACTTTTGTATGTGGGGTACTTCACTCATTTGAAAAGGATCTTTATGTCTATTTAAATGCATTTAGAAGCAGTGTGTTAATAAATATTTGTTTCAACCAAATCATTACAATTTCAGAGACTGTACGTCTTCATCAATTTTACTTTATTGAAGGAAAAATTTGCCACAATATTAGTTCATATCCATGTTTATTTTAGTTTAGAGTAGATTTAGTTCATTTTTTCAGTTCTTTGTTCACACAATATGTCCATTGCCACTGTAATAGAAAAATAATAGACTATTATTTATTACTTTGCCTTCTATTACTATTACTATTACTGCCAAAAATTATGATCTATTACGGTACTATTATTATTACCCCATGTCTATATATACATACTAGACCGTTTCACGATTATATGGTAATTTTTTAAATTGAATTTTGATAAACGCACACACTTTTATTTTTTTATATAAAGGAAGAAAAACAAATAGACAAAATATCATTTTATTTGAATGATAAAAAGGCACCCCCTCAGATGGCACTTCTTTTACATTAATGGATAATTAGAGCAAATATAAGACTGAACGAAAAATATGTTTTAAAACAAAGCGACTTAAATTCTATTTAAGACATATATTGATTAAGAATATAGGGATTTCAGTGGCTGAGGGACCTCCTTTCTCTGATTTTCAATGATTTGAAAGGCCAGTTGTCTCTCTTCCTCACTCGTTGTGAGCTTCTCATTAAACTCTGTAGCCAGTTTGACTCCTCGTTCAGCACAGTCGTTGATTACTTTGACTGCCATGACCCGATTACGGTGCTCCTCAATGTCTTCAAGTTTCTTGGGAATTTCTATTTTCAAACACTTGAAGAAGTCTTGTGTTTGAGTTGTGACAAAACTGGTAATCTTTAAGTCATTGGGGTTTTGCAACATTCGGGGGTCCACCTTTCTTGCCCTCACTTTTCGAGGAGGCGCGTGGTGAAGGTTGTGGAGCATTAGAACCTTATCATCTTCAGTCACGAGGTTTGAGAAAAAGCCAAATCCTACAAGATCCTCACTCAAGTACCAACCATGGTTCTGAAGTTTTTTGAGGGCTGTAGCACCCACTTCCTTATCAACCTGGATCTTGTAGATATGTAGCATCTTGAGGAGGGCCAAATCATTTGCTGGAGCATCAATTCCAACTGGAGATGTATACCAAGCTTGAAGATAAACTGTCACTGAAAAGGCGTTTATTCGTATCAGAGCTTGTTTTTCATGAGGGGTGAGAAGGAATTGGTTCCTAAATAAGTAAATTTTTAAGGAATAGATGCCCTTTCCCATCCATCTAGCTCTGCTGTAAGCTCCTGGGTAGTGGAATCTGCTAGCAGAGCCTTTATTTGTTTTAGGCATTGGACAACCAAGGAAGATAAGTGCAAGTTCTAAGTATTCCCTGTAGTCACCTCGAGTGTGGCCCTCTTGAAGTTTGGAGTTGATGAAAGAAATAAGCTTGTCTCTGTGCTTCAAGATCCAATGATCTAAAGATTCTGAGGTGAGATCATTGGGTTCATAGGGCTTGTAATTCTGCTGATCAATGTTATCCCAACAATCTCTGAATCGATTGAATAAGGGAATTTGTGGACCCGAAGAAGAGAAAAACATGTCAAAAACTGCAGTGATAAGAAGCTCGTGGATATGGTGGCGGCATGCCAGAAAAAGGAGTGATCTCTGAAGGGCCTTTTGGATGATGGTACAAGCCCCAGCATGGATACCTGTATTGCTTGCAGTAGTATCAAAACAAAGGCCTGCTACCCACTCATTTACTTGTGGCCATTGCTTCAAGACATCTAAAACTGCTCTCCCCATTTCTTCTCCCGTTCCAGAAATAAGCTTTGGAATAGACAGTAATTTTTCTAATTCGCCTGCACCAGTCACAACAATGGGCATTACATCAATCTTACCCCCATGCATGGATGGAAGAAGCTTTCCATCAAAATGAATTATTAAAGGGGTATTTGGTTGGAAACTGGCTTTAATGTCTTCTCCCATCTGCATCCGTGTTGATCGCCGAGACCTGTAGATAGAGGATGATGAAAGTGTGATCTCTTCAATTTCCACTCCAGCAGCTGAAAGGGCAGGTGCCACAATGTGCATAGCAGCTCTTGCAGATGTTCCAGTGCGGTCCAGAGCAGCCAAGAACTTTTTATCCCTAACAATTACACCTGGTTCAAGCTTCTCCTTTTTTGAAGATGATGATGAGAGTGCTCTGTAGAACAATTCTTCACTTCCTCCTGAACCGGAATTTTCACATTGGTTGAGATCCACAACCTTTGTCAATTGCCTCATTTCTTCCTTTGATTTCCTGCGAAGTTTTTCCATTCTTTCCATGCTTATCTGTCGTACGTTTGCCTTTCTTGAAAACTCCTTGTCTTCTGGACCCATAACACTGGGCAACAAAAAAAATTTTTTTCGTGTCCCAAGAATGAAAATACCTTATTCTTATAGTATTTTCTGTGCTGAATCCAAATAAGTTTGTAAAATTTCTCTATCAGGTCTGGTTTTTGTGTGACATGCAATTTAATTTTTAAAACCCCATATATTTACATACTTATTAAAATATGATCGAAAAGACATACCTGTAGTTTAAAAAGTAGCTTGTTTTGATTTTCTGCTGTGCTTTGCCTCAGGCATGTCTCTCTTAAGAGTCCAGCAATAGTCAGCCAGCATACTGGGGCTCCATTTGCCTTGGTAACGGTTTTCCATGGCAGAAATATCCTGATGAAAACGCTCACCATGTTCGTCGCTTACCGCACCCAGGTTTTCCGGAAAAAAGTCCAAGTGAGAGTCCAAGAAATGAACCTTTAATGACATATTGCACCCCATTGCTTGGTAAGACTTAAGAAGATCTCCTACTATTTCAGGATAGTTTTCGGCCTTGTGATTTCCCAAAAAATTGTGCAGACACTTTTGAAACTCTGCCACGCAGCTTTCTCAACTTCATTCAACTCTCCTTCAAATCTCTCATCTCTTAACAATTCTCTGATCTGAGGGCCTACAAAAATGCCTTCTTTAATCTTGGCATCATGATCCGGAGAAACTTATTTCTCAAGTATGTGAATCCTGTTTGCGCTTTATCCATCGCTTTAACAAAGTTTTTCATAAGTCCAAGCTTGATATGCAAAGGAGGAAGGTACACTTTCTCAGGGTCAACAAGTGAACTATTCACAACATTTTTCTTGCCTGGAACAAGTGAGGTGCGTTTTGGCCAATCCTTCTTAACGTAGTGGTTTTGCTTGTCCCTACTGTCCCACTCACATAAAAAACAACAGTACTTGGTGTAACCTAGCTGCAACCCTAGCAAAAGTGCAATGACCTTCAGATCTCCACAGATATTCCACTTATATTTCTGATACTGAAACTTTTCTAAAAGCAACTTCATGTTGTCGTATTTCAACTTTCATGTTTGCAGCATGTGCAATAGGTACAGAAGGAAATTTATTTCCGTTGTGAAGAAGGACTGCTTTCAAGCTGACTTTTGAGGAGTCAATGAACAATCGCCACTCATCCACGTTATGTTCATGACCAAGAGCCCCCATGACTGAATTAACATCTTTACAAAACACGAGTCCATCTTCATGGGAGAACCATTCTTTGAATTCATCATGGCGGCTGCGAAAAAACAAACTTTAGTGTCACGTTGCAGTAGATTCCAACCCTTTAATATTGAACCTAAAAGTTCAGCCTGCTTCTTAGATAATTTCAAATCACGAACTAGGTCATTTAGATCTCCTTGTGACAGTAAATGTGGTTCATTGGAGGAACAGGTAGCCTGGAATGTTGGATCAGAAATGTCTTCATCTTTTTCCTCGTGATATGCTACAGCTACGTTTGATTCCTCATCAGTCATCACTTAAACTTACATGTTCAGGAGGATTTGGTACTGGAAGTTGAGCACTGTGGGGAACTGGTCTCATTGCAGACAGTAGATTAGGGTATTTCATAAGGCTCTTTGTTTTTGAAGTGATCCCTTGTATTTACCAGGCAGAAATAGCAGTCTGTTGTGTGATCTTTGGGTTCCCTCCAAATCATTGGAATAGCAAATGGCATGTGACGTGAACCGTTTAGCCATCCTGTAAGTAGTCTTACACATGTCACACAACAAATGTGAGGGGCCCAGCTCTTGTCCTGATTGCCTACTTTACATCCGAAATAAAGTTCATAGCATTTTTTTACTAATGGTGTAAAGTTACGTTTCTGGGATTTTAAAGTTAGATCACCACATACATAACAAAAGGAATTAGGATGATTCAGACAGTTCCGCGGCATTACAAAACATCTATATGAATACAACACTGGTGTAAAATTAACAAGAAGCAACAGACACTAGCTGTTAACACGGTGACATTTACAAGCAGACTGACTTGGAGCTGCTCTACACACAGAAACTAGGCTCATGTCTGAACAGGTACAAACATGTTTCAACCTGCACAGTCTGCTGCTCCGACCAAATTTATCCTGCCAGCATTATCAGAACTTTCTCCCCAAAGGAATAAATTGTACTAATTTTACAGAAAAATTAATACAACATATATATTAATATTAATATATTTTATTATAGTTATATTAATTAATATAATATATTATTATATTTATTATTTTTATAATGTTTTATATTATAATATTGTTATATACTTAATTATATATAATATGTTATTATTTTTTATCCGGTGATCATGCTAAATGAGGAAAAAATGAACATAGCGTCACAAGTAAACTAAGCCTGATAGAAAAACATCTGATTTCATATTTAGATTCAGCATGAAAAAGTACACTTAGAACACCCATCAAAACCCTTGTGACAAAATTGTTGTTGACCAGTGTAATCATTTTCCGATCGTTCCTTTGATCCTTAAGAAAATCTTTATCCTCCTGCAATTTTATTTCTGTTTCCACTTCTGAATGAGCTACATCGAAAAGCTTCTTTAAGCTGGTGACAAATTCTGCTTCATTCTTCTCTTGGGTAGGAGTTCGTCGAGTTCGGTTCTTGACCAGCCCTTCATGCTTATTGTAAAGCCTTTTAAGCTTTGAGACAATATAATTATGGCTTGTGGGATGTAATTAAGGAGGCTTTTTCCCACATAGCAATAACTTCGTTGGCTACAGTTGCGCAAGCTACAGAGACATTTTGCTTTCTCACCTTAATGTGATAAAAAAGACGTTTAAGGACATCACTGTTAGTTGGAAGCTGCTTCTCAGAAAAACCCTCTTCCAGCACTTGTCCGACCAACCAGACTTCACACTTGTTTCTGGTTTTTGCCATAATTCTGAGGGAAAAAGTTTTACCACCTGTTAGTCTTAATAATAATATAATATAATCATTAATCACTCACCTAAATTATATTATGACTTGATTACTGTAAGAAAGTTGTAAAGTAACATGAAGTAACTTTTCTAGAACAGTAAACTTGTGAAAATATCAGTAATTATAGATGAAAAAGCAAATAAAACATCATATAATCCATAAAGGGAAAAAATGGAAATTCTAGAATAGTTATCCTGAAGGAAGAATTTTCTAGAATTCTCTCTAAAGAATATAGGGGGGTTACTGGACCATTCCTGAAAATGACCTACTTATCTTCCAATTTTATTTATGAATTTTATATACCAAATTTAAGGACATCACAAAATAAATAAATATATTTGCCAGAAAAATGAAAATTTTCTCATGAGGGGTAAAATAGATATGCATTGAGGGTGGGATAACAATAAGCTCTTGTCTTAATAGTTTGCATGAAGTCTTTATTCATGACATATTACTTTTTAGTATGTGTGCGTTGAGCCATCATAAATTTCGATTTTTCGAAACGGCCTAATACATACTCTATATATATATATATATATATATATATATATATATATATCTGATGTAAAATAACGCACTGTCGCGACGAAGTATGAAGAAGGAAACTACTCTTCAGGAAGACGTAAATTTTTATTTCTTAACGCCAATGCAGTTTCGGCTCCAATTGACAAGGGCTCGCGAGGAGCCGAAACTGTATTGGTGTTAAGAAATAAAAATTTACGTCTTCCTGAAGAGTGGTTTCCTTCTTCATATATATATGACAGAAATGGCATACTGAAATTCAGTAATATAGAGATAACTAATACGTTAAACGAGTTCTTCGTTACAGTCTTCGAGGAAGAAGACTTAACTGAAGTACCAAATCCCCGGATTACTTATGACGGTAACTATCCCTAAGAGACCATAATTTTTACGAGAGATGAGGTGCAGCAACTAATTGACAAGAAGAATAAGTACGAATCACCCGGTCCTTACTTATTTCTTCATAGGGTATTAAAAAGAGGTTAGCCACAATATTGTTGATGATTTAGTAACCATATTCAAACAATTATTCGAATTAGGGAACGTTCCAACCGACTGGAAATTAGCGACTCATTTTTATCACTTGCCTCATAAACACCTCTGAGTGGGAGACTCATGAATTAGCCGTAGCAAGAAGGGTGATCACCCACAAAACACTTTCATTCTCCATAAGGGACAAGTAGACGGGGATAGATACAGGGACCTCCCACTGATATTCCTCTCCGGAAAGAGATTTTCTCTACTCTCGTGGTGGCACAACACCGCGAAGTACGATTGACTCAGTATATCACTTTCTGCATAAACACCTTTCACGGCGCGAGACCCAAGTTGAAACTTGGCGACATTCAAAGAGTTGGCAGACACATACACATGACAGCCATCCAATTTCAGAAAACACGCTCACGCACTTGCCTGCCTTGTTTATATGTAGTAGAAAAATATTTTGAAGAAACACAATTTCATAATTAAAAAAAAAAAAATTGCATGGCATGGATTAAGTTAGGTGGAGTTGCGTTTTGACGTTACGATTTCGTTTTTTTCTTTCTCTTGGGTGGTTGGTTGCACGTGGCGGGTGAGGGCATGGTGTGGAAAATCTGATTTCTGTTCTTAATTTTTGTTTCCAACCCTTTCCTGTAGAAGCGTTTCATCACTTTGCGCCGTGATGTCCTTGGGTGTAGACATGGAGAGTGTAACCTTTACCTCTCTCTTAGTCCTTTTGGGGCCATGAGGTCTTTGTTGGACCGATACCTCTAAATAGAGCTGTAAATATTTTTCATAAAATCAAAACCATATGTTCCAGGTTTTTATGACGATACCAAGAAGTCGACATAAAATCACCACAAATATATTATTAATTAGTTTATACAACGGTGCTCTCTAGTATTTGTTTTTTGTGTGTGCATAGTGTAATTGTAGAGATAGCCTATATATTCGCTTTCCTGTAAAATTTCTTTGGCTACTTTTTCAGGGTCAAGGTACTTTTTTCAACCTTTTTTCGTACCTGCCTCTGTCGTGGAGGGTGGGGGAGAGCTTCATGCTTTGCTATTCATTTTTATACTACTGCTAGAATAGGTTAAAAATGAACCAGTTTAATAACAGAAACCTCCTCGATGGACCGAAAGGTCGTTGAGGCTTCCTCTTGTCCTTGTAATTTTCTCTCTCTCTCTCTCTCTCTCTCTCTCTCTCTCTCTCTCAACCATGGCGAAGGAATTAACATCTGCTTTGTTGGAAGGATTTCGTCTAATTCAAAATTCGAAGCAAAGTTTCGATACACCAGATTAAGAGTTAAATCGAGTGTTAAAGATAATTTTCCTTCCTTCGCGCTTCCCTGAATCCGCCCACACGCGCATGCACACAGAAAGGTATATATACTCACGTGTCTTAAGAAACACACACACACACACACACACACACACACACACACACACACTTGTATTTTACAAAATTGTTTGGGATAATGCACGAATCACTTATCAGAGCTGGAAATAATGTCAAGGGGGATAATTTTCGTTACTTGTTTTTAAAAATTTCTTGAAGTCTAAAAGATTTGTTATAAAGCAAATTTAAGGTTCTGTTCGCTTGTACAGAACCTGAAGTTCTTTCTAGTCATGTTTGCTTCGACACAGTAACTTCGATATTGTTTTCTTATGTCTGAGTTATCATTGAAAGACATATATATATATATATATATATATATATATATATATATATATATATATATAATAATAATTATCCTCCTTTTGGAGGAGGAAATTGCAGACACCAATCGACCAGGGAAGTACCCCGGAGAGGACGTTAGAATGAAGATAGGGAGTGCTGGAACTCCCGTTTCTCTTATCACTGTCCTCCTTAGCTGATCTTTTTCCGTGTCTCATCTACCCTGTGAGCAGTCCAGCATGCTCTCAAACATACACTTTTCCCTCTATTCCTCACTACATATACATGTATCTTACACACTACATAATCTTTTCAAAATTAAAAAAAAAGACAACTTCAAGAGCCTCGGAGTCCGCTGGGGACTTCTGGCTCCCCCGCTGCCGATACCAGGAACGCAGACCCGGGCAGCGGGACTGGATCTGCTACCGCCCATTCGAGCTGTTCTTGGCTTCTGCCTGATTCACTTTTCATAAACTTCTGCAACATTCATGGCATTCTGCAATATTTCCTAAAATTTTCAATTTTCAATCCACCTCTCCTCTAAATCTCATCTTCTTTTCCTCAGTGAAACTCAGGTGTCTGGGACGACTGACAGCAACCCCTTTTCTGTATCATCTTACTTTCTCTATACTCATTTTCATTCCAAAGATGGATGTTGCGTATATGTTATATTTGTTCGTATTCCCGAACTCAAATTTTCTGAATTCTATACCATCTGGCTACAACTTATGCCAATTTCAAACTAAATACATCTGCGCTGTTTACATTTCTCCTAATTTGACTGACTCCAAAATTCTTTGACTACTTCACTTCCAAAGTGGAATACATTCTTTCCCTGCTCTCCCTTTGCTGAAATCTCCATTTGAAATCTCCAGAGATTTCAATGTTCACTACCACCTTGGCTTTCCTCCCATTGCATTAACATCCCTGGTGAACTAGCTTGCAGCTTTTCTATCCTAAATGATCTAGAGCAGAATGTACAGCACCCTACTCGTGTCCCCGATCGACTTGGAGATAAGCCTAACATTCTGGATTTAGTTCTTACGTTTCATCCTTCTTCTTACTCTGTGAAACATTTTTCTCCGTTGAGCTCCTCCGACCACAATCTTATATCTGTTCCTGTCTTATCACTCCAATCCGGCCTTTGATCCTCCCAAGAGGAGGCGCCTTTGGCACTTTGACGCCGCTGATTGGGATTTCCCCTGGAATGATTACTGCTTCTGTGGCCGTGGCCCTTCCGAGTGTGCTGAGCGCATCACGGAGGTGATTCTCGGGCATGGAGACGTACATTCCATATTCTCTTCCTACTACTACTGAAAAAAAACCTTTGTTTAACTTTACTTGTTCTAATGCTATCCGCAACAAAGAGGAGTCTTTCAGAAGATACCGTCGCATCCAACGCCTGACTCTCACTCAACTTATAATTCTGGCCGGTATCGTGCTAAATCTGTTCTTCGACTCGCCAAATATTCCTTCATCCGACAAAAAGTGTGAAAACCTATCCAATTCTAATTCTTCTCGCTCTTTCTGGCATCTAGGTAAGAACTTCTTCAACAACTTTACTTCCTCTTCTTTCCCTCCTTTTTTTTTCATTCCGACGGCTCAGTTGCCGTCTCTTCTCCTGACAAAGCTGAACTCTTCGCTCAAACTTTCGCTTCCAACTCAACCCTGGACGATTTTGGTGCTGTTCTTCCATTTCCTCTTCCCTCTGACTTTATTATGTCTGAAATTAGAATCTCTTCCAAAGATGTTTTTTCTGCCCTATCTGTGCTCAACTCTAGGAAGACGTACGGTCCTGATCGTATTCCTCCTGTTGTTCTTAAGAACTGTGCTTCCTGTTGGAAGTTCGCTTTCATTCAGCCTGTCCCAAAGAAGGGTGACCGCTCTCAACCGTCCAATTGCTTTGATTTTTTGCCTTTCCAAAGCTTTTGAATCTATCCCCAATAGAAAGATTCTTAAACAACTCTCTTCTCACAATCTTCTTTCAGATCGTCAGTATGGGTTCCGCAAGGGACGCTCTACTGGAGATCTTCTTGCATATCTCCGTGACTCTTGGTCATTCTCCTTTCGGGGTTTCAGTAAAACTTTTGCTGTTGTGCTAGACGTATCTAAAGCTTTTGATAGTCTGGCACAAATCTTTAATTTCGAAACTGCCCTCTTCGATTTATATCCTTCCGTCTGTGCCTTCATCTCTAATTTCCTTTCTGGCCGATCAATAGATGCGGTTGTAAATGGCTACTGTTCTTCTCTTAAAGCTATCAACAGTGGTGTTCCTCAGGGTTATGTACTGTCACCCACTCTTTTCCTTTTATTTATTAATGATCTTTTAATTCGCACTTCCTGCCCTGTTCACTACTATGCCGATGATTCCACTCTTCATTTCTCCACCTGCTTCCGAAAGCGTCCCTATCAACAGTCACGCCATGATTAACGTAGGACGGCTATGGAACACCTGACCTCTGATCTTTCTGCTATCTCTGATTGAGGCAGAGAAAACCTTGGGGCTTTCAATGCCTCAAAAACTCAGTTCCTTCATTTGTCTACTCGTCACAATCTTCGACAGGACTATCCCCTTACCTTCAACAATACAGAACTCAGTCCTCTTCGCTTAACATTCTTGGCGTTTCCTTTTCTCGTGATCTTTCCTGGAAAGATCAAATATACTCTCTTTCCAAAACAGCTTCTAAGAAGTTAGATGTGTTGTACTGCCTCCGCAGTTTCTTCACCCCCTCAGTTGCTGTCCCTGTAAAGGGGGTCTTGTCCGCCCCTGTCTGGAGTATGATTTTTATGTATGGGGTGGCTCAACCCACACAGCCGTACTTGACCGGGTGGAATCAAAGGCTTTTCGTCTCATCAATTCCCCACCTCTTCACTGTCTTCAATCTATCTCTCTTCGCCGTACTGTTGCCTCACTTTCCCTTTACTTTCGCTAATATAACGGATACTACTCTTCTGAACACTCTAACTGCATGCTTCTTTCTTTAAGGAGAGCACACAGCACCAAACTTTCAACAAATTCTCATTCCTCTTCTGTCCAGCTTTCTAATGCAAGGGTTAATCGGTATTTTGAATCTTTTATCTACTCAACCGGTCAACTCTGGAACAATCTTCCTCAATCCATCTTTTTTTTGTGTATGACCTCCACTCTTTCAAACGCAGAGTGTCTAGGCATCTCGAAAACCCCGGACCTTGATTTTGGCTCTCTTCTTCTATAGTTGGGGGGGGGGAGGTGCTTTTGCGGGCATTCACCCTTGGCCCCTCCGTCCTGCATAAAAAAATATATAGAGGCCTATGTGACGGTAGGCCTACTATAATATGTGGAGTAAAATAGAATAAAATGTTATAGGTCACCCATTGGGCCTTTCAACCCAATAAACAATATTTAGTAAAGGAAATAGAAATGACTTTGTAGTTTCCGTTTAATTATTAGAAAAATAAATGAATTATTTGTTAACAGTGATTAACAATTGTTTATACAGAAAATGTGCAATATTACAGTAAAATGATTCTTGATAATAAGGAATGATTTTTATATAGTAAAAGTGTTAGATGATACAATGGTGTTAAAAGCAATAACTGAGGTAATGCCAACACGGTATTGGTACAGTAATGAAATGGGCCTAACTGCGGTCATAAATGCGCGCGTTAGATTGAACGGTATTGAGGACACTTTGAATAAATCCTATTCGGTTAGGTTGAGAGTATATTGAGTTTATAGGCTACGCAAAACCGTTTGGCACGATGAAAGAAGAGCTGAGTAGGCCCAGTGAGCTTGTGGCCTACGTGAGGTTTAAAGACCTGGGTTTCGACGAAGGTAACTCTGAAGACGGAAGGGCCTACGAGCCTGTTTGAATGACGAAATACTCGTTGAAAGGAAATGAAGATGGGCAAGTCGAAATGGATGAATGTTGAGTCAGGCAAAGGCCGGACGGATGACGCAGGCTGAATCTTGCAGAAGTGATGTTGCTTCTGGGGAATGAAATAGTAGTAGGTCCCAACGGAGATGATCCAGCTTCGTGTATGATTAAGTTGCGTTCCGTGGTCGGCGGCCGGCCTACTGAAATCAAGTAGAGTTATATGACGAAGAGTGGAGGTGAAGAGTGAATGCTGAGCGAGGCCTGAACAATGAGTAAATGAGGTCAACTTGAAGTAGAGTCGCGCTTATATAGGCTCTGATGACGCGTAGTCTTCGCGGGCATTTTGAAAATAAAGTAAAATTTGCTTTTCTCAATGAGGCTATTCTTGCCCACGTGTTTGGATTTTATGGCCTTGTTCACTTCTACAAGCCATGTGAGAGAGGCAAGGAAGGAAAAGGAATTTTCCGTGATGCTCCTATGTATATAAGTCCGGTCTCATAGGAAAATTTACTTTAAATTAAATTTACAAAAGTAATACAACTAAAACAAATGTTCAAATTGCAAATAAAATGTAGGGTCGTTAGTTTGTTACCTCTGAGGTGTTCCTTTAGGGCTGGAAACAAATGGAAGTCGCTTGGTGCAAGGTCAGGACTATGGCGGGGATGATCCATGACTTCCCAGTGGAACGATTCCGAAAGTCGGCGTGTATGATATGCAGTGTGAGGGCGTGAATTGTCATGAAAGAACACCACACCTGCAGTAAGCAACCCGGGACGTTTTCTTCTGATAGCCGTGCGGAGTCGCTGTAAAGTTTCACAATAAGAAGTGACATTTATTGTTGTCCCTTTTTGCATGAATTCAACATGCAAAACGCCTCGATGGTCCCAAAAAATCGTTGCCATCACATTACCAGCTCATGGTGCAATCTTGAACTTTTTTGGCTCGTGGTGACCCCGGATGTTACCACTTTACAGCGTTGCCACATATGCCTAACAAATATTGTACTACCAACAACATTATTGTACTATGCATAATGCACCGGTAATTAACCTTGTAAACTTACTTAAATTGTAGTTTTTGTTCACCGATGTGGCTGTTGTACACTTTTAAGGAAAATTACTTAAATTGGAAAAGTACTATTGTAATTATATATTGTTTATATGCAAAGCTTTGTAATTTGTGATCAGTGCGTAAATTGTTTGAAAACTGAGGAGATGCGCTTTACTGGGGATGAAGCAGATTTGTGGCAATGATCATCATTCTTAAGTTTGGAAATTGGATTGTTTAATGTGTACTGTGAAAGCCCGAGGACTATTTTTTGGTGGTAGACCCGCGATACGCAACGGGACAAGTCTGGCGGTGGTTTCCTTATTGTTTAAGTAGCTTATTGTGAATGGTCGACAAAATCGAACTTTTTTCTTTCATCAATATATACACACTTTTCTAGACCAGTTTTGTCGGTTTTCCTCTAGCACATCTAGTTATCGAAATATGACTGGTGTTAATTTCAGCACAATTTATCGTAAAAGTATAACTTTATTCATAAAAAGAAATGTACACCAACCTAAAAACGTTGCGAGTACGACATGACTGGTGTTAATTTCAGCACAATTTATCGTAAAAGTACAACTTTATTCACAAAAAGAAATGTACAACAACATAAAAAAGTTGCGAGTACGATTTTCTCTTGTAAACCTTGTCCGGATCGTCGCGGTACAACATCCAGCAGTAGTCTGCCAGCATACTTTCGTTCCAGAAACCTTGGTAGCGATTTTCCATTGACTATATGTCTTGATGGAAGCGTTCTCCCTGTTCGTCACTCGCCGCACCAAGGTTTTCAGGAAAGAAATCTAGATGCGAATGTAAAAAATGTACTAGGGGCACTCAATATATTTTGTCCCACCCTTTTTTATTACCTAAATAATAGGCCATGGGGCTGAAATGTCCTTTGGACCGTAAGTTTGAGCTTTCTGCGTTTTCACATAACCGGATTTTTTCCAGTTTGAACCTCCCTTCCTTGTATAAACCGCTTTTAAACGCCCTTGTATAAAACCGATGGTTAACGCAGTTTCGAAAATCGCGTCTGACAGTGATGTGCGTCGTAAACAGAGCTGTTATCGATTTCTTAACCGCAGAGAAGGAAACAGTTGGAAATATTCACAAACGTCTACAAAACGTTTACGGAGATGTTGTTGTTGATCGAAGCTCAGTTGGATGCTGGTCTAAACGTGTGAGATCATCGGAGGAGAGGGAGAGCCAGCCTCGATGAGCCACGCAGCGGTCGCCCGGCATCGGCTGTGACATCTCACACTGTGCAACGTGCTAACAGCACATTATATTAAATCGGCGCGTTACATACAAGGAGCTATCACTGGAACTAGGAATTAGTGAAGGAAGTGTGATACGATAATTCAGCAACTGGGATACTCAAAAGTGTGTTCTCGGTTTGTTCCTCGCCAACTGACTGAAGATCACAAAGCCCAAAGAAAAAAAATTGCTTCTGAGTCGTGGTTCCACACGCAAGAAAAAGTTCAAAATGGCTCCCTCTGCAGAAAAGGTTATGGCCACCATCTTCTGGGACATGAAAGGTGATTCTGGTGGACGTTATGAAGAAAGGACAAACAATCAACTCAGAGGCATATATTGCTCCTCTCCAGAGACTCCAGAGACGTATAAAGCGAGTTCGACCGAGAGAAAACTGGAAGACGTCCTTCTTTGCACGATAACGCAACACCACACAAAAGTTTGCAAACAAGGGAGGCCATCACAAAAATGTGCTTGACTGTGTTACACCACCCTCCATACAGCCCGGATCTGGCACTTTCAGACTTCCATTTGTTTGGGCCAGTGAAGGATGCTATTCGTGAAGAAGTTCAGAGTGACTAGGTTATTGAGGAGGTTAAGAGGTGGCTCCAGCGAAACCCAGCGGACTTTTACCAGCAAAGAATAAAGACCCCTGTTTCGAGGTGGAGGAAAGCCGTAGAAAAGGATGGAGACTATGTGGAAAAATAAAAACTTGTTAAAAGGAATGTAACTACTTGTGTACAAATTTCTGGAACTTACAAGGAAACTTGGAAAGAAAAAAAAAGGTGGGGCAAAATATACTGAGTGGCCCTCGTACCATGATCGCATTTGTCGAAAGCTTTAACAAAATCCGTGTATATGACATCGTAGTTTTCATTGCCTTCAAGTGCATCTAGGATATTGTGGTAGTGCTCTATAGGTTGCGATAGGCATGATCTTCCTGATCGCAATCCGTACTGATTTTCGTTGAATCTTTCCAGTGTCTCCAAGAAGTCATAGATTTTCTCTCTGACTATTCTTTCAAATATTTTGGTGAGGTGGGACGTCAATGACACTGGTCTATAGTTTTTTGCTTGAGATCTATCCCCTCCTTTATACATAGGGACAATGTTCGCTCTTTTCAAGATGCTCGGTATTTCCCCAGTGTCTAGGGATCTTCTCCATATCCAGTATAAGGGTGTAGCTATTTCATTTTTACAGTTTTTAATCAATAGTGCGTTCCATTTGTCCGGACCTGCCGCTGAATGCGATTTCATTTGTCCTATAGCTCTCGCTACATCTTCTGGGGTAAATTCAAAGTCTGTTATACATTCGCCTTGCAGTTTCTCTTTGAAGAATGCATCTATGTCAAGTATCACTTTGTCACTTTTTGGGGTACTGAAGACTGATTCATACTGGGCTCTTAATGTTTCAGATATTTCTTTTAGATCGTCCGTTAGTTAATTATTTATTTCCTTTCCTTAAGGGACCGATAGTGGCACGCGTTTTTGTTTTCCTTTTCGCATAGCTATCGAAGTGTTTTGGATTTTCCTTTATTGCTTCTACTGCCTTTTCCTCTTCCT
Source organism: Bathynomus jamesi (assembly GCA_023014485.1). Lineage (NCBI taxonomy): Eukaryota > Metazoa > Arthropoda > Malacostraca > Isopoda > Cirolanidae > Bathynomus > Bathynomus jamesi. Next base: position 400,630 of record JAJOZX010002691.1, on the reverse strand, counting down.
TCTCTGTATGGCCCTTAATCAGGGTTTGTATTTCCATATCGATACTACTCAGTTTTTCTTGTATTACCTTAATGGCATTGTTGTCTTCGCAATTAGCTAACTTCGCCGCTACTCTCTTTCTTTTGCGGAATATCTTCTCTTTTGCCTCTCTAGCCAGTTTCTCTTTCCTTTTGGCTGTGCTTTCAGAGCATGTTTTTCTAAAATTCTCAACGTCTTTTCTTCCAAGGTTGTTAGCATTTCTTCAATTGTTTTTATTCTCTAAAACTGTTCTCCACTCTATTTGGCCATGTGTGATCTGATTTCTTCCCAATTTATGGTGTTGGAGTTTAAGTTAAAGGCCCCACATTTGCTTCTTCCTTCCGTATGTGTATTGTCTTTTAATGTTAATCGCCATATTTGTTGATATCTCGATTAAGTTGTGGTCTGAGATAATGGTTGGGATTATTTTTATATCAGCAATCAAGTTCGTGTTATGTGTGAATACCAGATCTAGGCAGTTATTTTTTCTGGTATTTTCTGTTATCTTCTGTGTCAGCATAAACTCGTTTGTGAGAGCCATCAGCATTTTTGCTTGCTCTTCGTCCTCTCTTGCGTCCCCCTTATCTTGCTGTATAAATATATTTCTACCCACCTTTTTGTATTTTATAAATGGGAAATTAAAATCGCCACAGAGTATTATATTTGGGGATGGAGAGTTTAGAGACTTTATTAGGTTTCTAATATCATCAATGGCATCCGAAAATTTTTCAGTTGGAGAGTTTGGAGGTCCATAGATGACTATCAGTACTACGTTTAGTTTCTCGATTTTCACTGCAAGGGTTTCCACGAAGCTATTGGATTTACTTATTACCGTCTCTGTCATATGACTCTCATGTATATAAGTAACACAGCCACCTTTACGCCTCGCTGTTCTTTCCGCTCTTAGTAAGTTGAATCCATCGATATGCAAATCTTTCTTATCGATACAGTGTTCGCAGTTTCCTTGGCAATCTTTCAGATGTGTTTCTGTGAGGCATGCTATGTTCGCCCTTGTTTCGTCCATAAATCCTTTCAGGTACGAAACTTTGTTTAGTGAGTTGTTCGGTTTTATTCCTTGAATATTTACCAGGACAATGTGTATGTTCTTTGTTTTGCATTGCCCCTTGTGCATTTTAAGTTCGTTGTCCTTTGATATCACGTGTTTTGTAGCCTTGTGGTGCACCGAGATGGACCCGTTTCCGCCTACCTGTTCTTGTAGCTTCTTGCCACGAAGCGGTCCGGCTCGAAGGTTTCCAGCTGTATCAGCTGCCTGTGCTGTATAAGACTTAGCAGCCGTATTGTGTCCGAGATGTTAAAAAATTTTGTTTTGCTATTTGTGTTTAAAGAGGTTTGTTTGCTATTTGTGTACACATTTTTTTCTCACATTCCTCCTATTGTCATTTGAAACTTGTCCTCTGTCCTTTGAACTTGTCCTTTGAATTGTAGTAGCATTTTCTCCCGTACTGGCAGGTTCCATATGTCGCGTAGGCCTTGCAAATGTCCGGATGGTAGAATTTGTAGTTTCCACCGACTTCGTAGCGACCATTATTGTAGAAGTAGTTGAACAAGGGAGGGTGTTCGTAAAAACATTGTCCTCCTTTATATCTGGAAATTCCTTTCACATAGTACTTACATATAGTTTCTTCCCCATTTTTACTTGGGGCCTTTGGTTTTGGTAGTTTCAGTTTGATTTTTTTATTGTGGTCTTGTTTTTTCTTGTTGCTACTAATGTCCTTTGTTTGAAATCTTTGGATTTGGTTTTGTGCCTCTGTTTCCTCTGTTTTCTCCGTGCTTCTTTTATTTCTGCTTCCCGTTTACTCGCTTTTTCTGTTTTTTTCCCTGTTCATTTTTTGCAGTTTCCTCTTGTACTATCTTCGTTCCTTCTATTTCTTTTCTCTGTTCGCTATTCATAAATTCTTCTTTTGCCTTTTCCTCATAGTCTCGTTCTGCTTTAAAGACCATAAACGAGTTTATTTCGATTATGCATCTTTTGCAGAAGAACTTGATTCCGTTCAATAGTTTAGCGCCTGTTATAAAGGAGATTTCTTCATCGCACCATCTCAGGCATTGAAATTCGACTAAGGACTGGCAGAGGTTGCAGCAGATTGTCTTTGATTCATCTGTTTCTTTTTTACAATATCCATAGGGTCGTATGAATTTATTTGTCATTGCCATGTTTCAAGTGGTATGTAAATGATTGTGCACGAAATATTGACTCAAAAGGGTAATTAATTAAATGAGGTACTTGATGTGACATTAGAAATTCGGGAGGGAAAGTTTTTCCGTTTTTCCCGGGAGTGGGGGATGGGGGATGTGGCACGCTGTAGATTCTCATTGATTGGTGCCAGGGAGTGTCCCGCGAGGAATAACTGAGGGATATTGCCTTTCGATGAGCAGTTAAATTTCCTCGGAGAGAAAATACTCGGAAAAAACACTGTATAGATTAAGGTGCTTTGATTTTATTTGCTTTATTTCAACATACGCCGCTATTTCACCACTCAAAGAGAGATACGACTGTGTACACTGAATATTCACTCAAAAATTGGCACTACTTAAAAAGGATTTACTGCAGGGTTTTTATTATAATATCACTTTTTTCGGACTTCAAACGAACCACGTGTAACCGTCACACTGGGCAGAAAAAAAAAAAAAAAAAAAAAAAAAAAAAATATATATATATATATATATATAATATATGTGTGTGTGTGTGTGTGTGTACACACGAGTATAATGTTCGTTTCCCTGCAAATGTCTGTAAAATAATTTGTTAAGAAAACCAGTTTATATATTTTATATACAGAAAGTGTACTAATATAGTGTGTGTGTGTGTGTGTGTGTGTGTGTGTGTTCCTTTCCTAATACTTTTTATTATTATTAGTAGTAGTAGTAGTAGTAGTATTGGTATGGTGCCCTTTAAATTCTTGTACTAATTTTAAAACCGTTTGTATCATCGAAATAGTTACCTTCTTTTTACCTTTTTTAGAGTTTTCAAACGGAGTTATGTTTAGGTGTTATGCCAAAATGTATAGGGTGGCCACAAAGTCCCGTTACCCCCTGCCCATAGCATTGTTATACGATTCATTTCTCTAGGGAGTAACGGGACTTTCTGGCTACCCTATACTTCTAACTCCAAAGTTCCCAATTTTTCGAAAGGAATACGCCATTACATGTGTGTGAAGATGTACGATGTTGTTATTTTAAGTAGTTTTTGAGTTTATTTTAATCATTTTTTGTGCAGTCTGTTCGAATATATATATATATATATATATATATATATATATATATATATCCAGTTTAACGTTAGGTCTATTAGGAATAAGCTTGACGAACAAAAAGCTCTAGTTCGTATTGAAAATTTGAACGTCATAGCAATAACCGAAAGTTGGATACATACATCTCCCAAGAGACTTCGAAGGAGAGTTTTAGCTTAAGGGGTACAGTGTTTCACGAAGACAGGGCATGCAATGAGGGGAGAGGTGTGGTTCTTTACTTTTGGAATCATTATGTTCCCTGTAAAAAAGCACTTCAGTTCTGCTTGCGAAGTCATTTCGGTCCAACCCAGTTTGTGAAATAAGCCACTGCATATAACACTGTTCAACAATGATTTTGTCTCAGGAAAAGTTTTATGTCATTATTATAGAGTTTTTAACGCTGATTACAAAAATGATCTTATTATTTTCCTATCACATATAGTTTTTGAGAAATTTCCATTTTTTTGTTTTGAAAAAAATATTCAATTTTTGTAGTAAAAGCTGTTCATTAATTTTTTTATTCGCAACTCTGACCACGTGTGATGTTTGTCTTATTACGTCGCGTGTATTGCTACTCTTATAGTATGTGTGATGTTAATATTTTTTAATATTTTGTATAATATTTAATTAATTATATCCAATATACAATATTATACATATTATATACAATATACAATAATTGTATAATATTTTTTAAGATACGCCAAAATGAATAACATTTTTGGAATCAGCAGCGTCGACTTCATAGAGGAAAAATTAACTTTAATTCTGGAGGGTGGGGGATTTTAATTGTGGTAGGATAGACTGGGAATCTAAATCTTCCGATATAGAGGGTAAAAGGCTCCTTAGCTTCATAGTCGACCACTTTCTGCACCAGTGGGTGAAGGAACCCACGAAAGAAAAAGTATATTAGACTTAATAATAACTACCGAAGACAACCTGATATCCGATCTGGCTGTTTGCGAGCCCTTAGGCGACAGCGACCATAACCGAATCCGTTTTAATGGTAAGGCAGCCGTATCTAAATCAGGGGCGTAACTGGAGTAAAAAAGTTGAGGGGAGACGAACACAATCCTGTTGTTAGAAGCACTTATTATCTATGGGAGTAATTAGAAAAGTTGGGGGGACAAATTTTATAATTATGTACTTCCATTGATGATGAGTGCTTCCGACAAGAGGATTGTGTTCGTCCCCTCCAACTTTTTTACTCCAGTTACGCCCATGATCTAAATTATCAGATTTCACTCAGCACCTAGACTTTCGCAGGGCTGATTTTGCTGGCTTCAAAGAAAGCTTAAAAGATCTAATGTTAGTGAACAGCAGCGACGTAGATGTTATTTTGCAGACATTTAAAGACGCGTTCAACATTGATATTATGATAGCTCCGCTTTTAGCGTACAATGGAAAGAGACCTCTGATTGTTGGTATGAACGAAACTTTATGGTCCTTCGGCGGCGTGTGAAAAAAGATTAGAACAGCGAAATGTGCAGAACTTTTCGTTGTTTCTCTCCGTAAATCAAATCCTAAAGAATACTTTAGTCATATAAAGAGCAGAAAGCCAATTAAAAACAATTTAGATCCTCTTAAAGATGAGACGGGGAACTAAAATAGAGCAACCGTGATGAACGTATTTTTCATATCAGTTTTTACCAAAGAGACTACCTCCGATCGTGACCCGACAATTCAGCGCAGGACAATTCAGCGCCGACAATTCAGCGCAAGACAATTCAGCGCAAAGACAATTCAGCGCAAGACAATTCAGCGCGAAAATACCAACAAAGAAGAAGAAAGAACAAATCCAGAGGAAGAGAGGCTTGCAACTGTTAGGTTAGGTTAGGTTAGGTTTCTAGTTTTTGAAATAAAATCTTAATTTTAACAATTCTAACAAATTTTGTTTTTTTAAATAAAATTTTAATAATTATACTCCTTTGAATTTTATCTCCGATTTGTCACTCCTTCGTTATGTCACTCCTTTGTTACGGTATTTATGTCACTCCTTTGTTATGTCACTCCTTTGAAATGTCACTCCTTCGATACAGACCCAATTTAGCATATATATAAATATACAAATTTTTCTCTTTTTTATTTATTGCGATTTATTTTTATTATTTTTAACTAAACTTTTAACTGTACTGACTTGCGCTGAATTGTCTTTGCGCTGAATTGTCGGCGCTGAATTGTCGGCGTTGAATTGTCCTGCGCTGAATTGTCGGTGCTCCACCTCCAATATCCCTGCAGCTGAAATTCTCATTCGAAGAGATGGTACAAATTTAGCCAGTATCGTTTGTTCTCGGGATGAAATACTGCTAACCCTGAGAAAAATGAGCACTTTTAAGTCCCCTGGTCTGGACAAATTAGTGCCTAATGTCCTTAAAGAGGTAAAGGAGGTCATCGCTGACTTTCTTGTCCATATCTTTAACGAGTCCATTGCACTGGGCAGTGGTGTATAGTAACGAAGTAGAAGTACTTAAATACTATACTAAAGTACTTTTAAGCAAACTGTACTCTTACTTAAGTATTTTTAAACTGGCATACTTTTATTTCAACTTAATAATTATGCACTTAAGTACACCCATTAAATACACCCAATATACCATGCATGCACCAATTCAACTGTACAGTGAAATATGGTGCATGTAATCAGGCCATTTCAGCAAAAAAGCGAGTGTTCATTCCATTTGATTCCCCCTCAGAAAATTATATTGGTAACCCTGACAGCCTGATCAATTGATCGATCTGTATATTCAAAAGTTTTAGACGTTTTCATTTCCTGGTTGTATCTATAATAATTTCCGCTTATTGGCAACAGTGCGTATATTTACTTATTTATTGTTTTTAATGTTTTGTGAATGCTTAATATTTTGCTCGTCCTTCGTGGAGACATTCCATATGTCTAACTTCGAAGCCGTTTTAAATATGAATTCTGATTTGATATTTAGGACAATACGTGCCACAGTCAGTGATAAAAACTTTGAAAATCAACTGCTCTTAAAGTTTAATTCAAAATTTCATTGAGTTTTTCGGCAAAGCAAACTTTCGAGAATTAAAAATATCTTTGTCTCCTTCTCTACTTTTCTCTTCTTCCCATGTTTGCATCTTATTTAGCTTACTGAGTCTTTCATTCAGCCAACCCTTCTTTGTACGACAATGGTTGATGGTACAAAAAATTTGTACTTTTACTAAGTAGTTTTTAAAAAAAAATCTACGTTTACGCGAGTACATATTTTCTTTAGTAATTGTACTTTTACTTAAGTACTTTTTAAAATTACTTTATACATCACTGGCACTAGGCAAGGTCCCAAGGAACTGGAAGCTGGCCAATGTGACTCCTATCTTCGAAAAAGGAGACAAAGAATTACCTGGCAACTACAGGCACATTAGCTTAACATTTGTTGTGGGTAAGCTTTTGAAATCAGTAATTGCTGCGAGAATGGCAAATCATTTGGAATCGCACGATCATTTAACCGATTCCCAGCATGGTTTCCGTCAGCATAGGTCCTGCCTGACCAATCTGCTGGAATTCTTCCACAACATATTTTCAGAATACGATCGCACCAAGGCAGTAGACGTAGTATATTTGGACTTCAGAAAAACTTTTGACAAAGTGCCACATAAAAGACATGACAAAGTTAAGGGCCCTTGGTATAACTGGTACCATAGCTGCGTTGGTTGAACACTGGCTCAGCGAAAGAGAACAAAGAGTGGTAATAAACGGTGAGGCCTCAAGGTGGACATCAGTAACAACGAGTGGCGTCCCGCGGGGATCGGTACTGAGACTGCTTTTATTATTGTTTACATAACCGATACAGACATTGGTATATTAAACACCCGGGCCTAGTATGTTTCATGGACTGCTCTCGACTTTCCTACGAAATTGCAAACAAGGGCAGTCGATGACCCTGATTTTGTTTCTGCAATCGGTTTTCTTGAGAAATGATAAAGAAAAATGTTATTGGATATTGAATAAATTTATTTACTGAAACGACGCAATACACTCCAACATCTTTTTAAATAAGAACTTTTTCTCAGGAATAACATCATGTTCCTGGAAAACCTTACTGCGGATTCATCGTCAGACACATTTTGCCATAGCCACTTCAAATTAATACAAACATCACTCATTGTTCTGCAAAAAAAAATGACAAGAATTAGTGCGATATCTTGCAAAAAACAATAGTATAAGAAACTCGATTAGGTCAGGTCAGGTCAGGTTTCTCAAGAAAACCGATTGCAGAAACAAAATCAGGGTCATCGACTGCCCTTGTTTGTAATTTCGTAGGAAAATCGAGAGCAGTCCATGAAACATACTAGGTCCAAACACCCTATCAAAATTCGCTGACGACACCAAGTTATGCCCCTTCTTGCTTTTCTGTGCTAACTCTTCTCTCTGTGAGTGGTCCGCGTTTGGACGAACTCTACGGGTGCTCCCTGGAGTCGGCTGTGAAACTGTTGTGGCTCCCTCATTTCCTTGTAATTCTCTCTCTCTCTCTCTAATTAGCAGCGACCTTAAGTTTACGAAACAGTGCGTAGAGGTGGAAAAGAAAGCCCAGAAGCTGTTGGGTTATATCAGGAGGCAATTTCAGTTTCGGAACAAGGAGATTGTGCTCGCTCTGTACAATTCTCTGGTTCGGCCGCACCTGGAGTATGCTGTGCAGTTCTGGCCGCCCACCCTCAGGAAAGATATTGAGAGGCTGGAGCGAGTGCAGGCGAGGGCCACAAAGCTAATCCCTTCCGTTAGGCATATGGGCTACAATCGACGCTTACGTGCCCTGAACTTGTTTTCGCTGGAAACTCGGAGGCTGCGCGGTCAACTCATCGAGGTTTTCAAGCTCTTACGCGGGTTCAACGATGTCGATTTTAGAAGCATGTTTAGTTTAAATGATAACTCAACTCGCAACAATGGTTGGAAGTTGGATTTGAAACGGTTTAGGACTAGTATGTGTGGGAATTACTTTACGTATAAGATCTGTGACACGTGGACCAGGTTACCTTCAAAAGTTGTGAACAGTTCCTCTGTGGATCATGTCAAGAAAAGGTTAGACCAAATCTTGCACACTATTTGAGGGTGTAGAAAATTTTCCGTGGCACCCGTTGCCATTGGTACCTCCTCGGTATGGGTCGCAAGGCCTTTTGAGGTATTTCTTTTCCTTGTAACTCCTTGTAACTGTGTGTGTGTGTGTGTGTGTGTGTGTAGAAAATTTCTTTAAATCACTGAACCTTTATTAATTTATTTCAAAAATTCTTAACCTTTTTTGTTACTTCCTCGAACCTCTTTGGACTTATTTGAAACCTTTTTAATGCTTTAGAGTTTCTTTTTACCTCTTTACACCTTTGTGGACCTTTCAACCTTTTTGAGATGCTGTGGATCTTTTTCAGTCTCTTTCAGTCTTTATCAGAATCTTTGGACCTCCTTGAAATATTCAGTCTTTATCAGAATCTTTGGACCTCCTTGAAATATTCAACTTCTTCGAACGTTTTGGACTTCTTTAAAATTCAACCTCTTTGAACGAATTTACTGAGCCACTATAAACTCGGTAATTTTCTTTCACTATTTTTCTTCAGCCTTTTTTGAACGCTTGTGAGGGTATTTGAGCGCTTCTGAACCTTTTTGAACGACTTTGAACCTTTGTAACTTCACAGTCAAACCGCCTAAAAATATTTTATATCCTTGTTTTACCATGAGCTTCAGTGAACGCTCTGAACCCCTCTGAGCTCATTTGAACCGTTCTGAGCCCTCTGAAACCCCCTTAAACCCTTTAAGCTCTTCTGAAACCCCCTAAAACCCCTTGAGCCCCTCTAAAACGCTTATTTAAACCTTGAAATGATTCCAACTCCAACCACCAGAGGGTAAAATAAATAAATGAATGAAAAGTGACATTTTAAATTATTTAATTTTTTGTTTTATTTTGAGGAGAAGCTCCAGCGAATTTTTTTTATTTGTTTGTTTGTTCGTTCGTTTTACCAAATATTTATATTTGGAAGCAAGGAACATTTTTTTTCCCTTCATTAAAATGCGTGGGTGAAAATATGCCTCAAAGAACCGTAACATTATTAGTACTAATAATAATAATTGAGTTATACACTTCTCTCTCTCTCATATATATACTGTATATGAGTAACTCACTTCCATATTAGCCATTGCGTGTTATTCTACCTGCAACAAAAAAAAAGGTCCCAAAACATGACATCAATTTGAACATTTTAGTTTAAATGTATTACTTTTGTAAATTTAATTTAAAATAAATTTTCCTCTCAGACCGGACTTATGGGACACCCTGTATATATATATGTATATATATATATATATATATATATATATATATATATATATATATTTCGGGATCAAATGTAGAATTCGGACCCCAGCCTTCTTTAGTTAGCTTTATAAGGCTAACTAACGAAAATATCACGACCTAACCTAACCAATCGTTAGGTTAACTGTACGCCCTTGACGATTGGTTAGGTTAGGTCATGATATTTTCGTTAGTTAGCCTTATAAAGCTAACTAAAGAAGGCTGGGGTCCGAATTCTACATTTGATCCATATTTCGTGTCTCAAAAAAATGTGCGCAGAGTTGTACATGAAAATAATTTATTAAATAACAATTGCGGACGATGTTCAATATTTTGAACATTTCGGACATTTTAAACATCTGCGTCAGTAAACTAGTTGCTCCAACATGTTGTTTCTCCAGATACTCAACAAATGAACATCGCTCCTCGTTGTGTGTTATTAATAAATGATTTTGATGTACACTATAAAGTGTCTGTCTGTCTGTCCTTTATGCAAGCGCAAACCGTTTGACCTAGAGCTACCAAATTTGGCACGGGAACCTCTTATGGGATGAAGAATGTCAACACAGAGTCGGTCAGCCTGTCTGTTTGTCTGTTCGTTTCCTTAGATTCTTGCCACTTAATTGCCTGTTTTAATTAAATACTATTTCTAATAACTATTATAATAATTTTTGCTTTGTGTACATGTTAATTGTTTAATTTCCTTTATATAGTTTTTATGTATTCAATAATTTAGTAGCCTTTAGATTAAGTTATCTATTGGGAAAAAATCTTTAGATTGTTTTATTGTTTTTTTAAATTGAGTTGCCTATTGGGGAATTTTTCGCTTGTGTATTTAACTCATTTACTTGGTAAATTCTGTCTATTTCTTTCTTGTCCCTGAATATGTGAATATATCACGAAAGCGCTCGGATTTCGTGTTTCCTTTTCCTTTTCCCTGTGGTTGTTTGCTTATATATATATATATATATAGTCCCGAGATAACGTAATCATTTAAAGGAATGGAGTGGAAAGAGGGAGCAGATAAAAAAGAGTTATGAAATATGGAATTTTCTTGTTTCCAAGAAATTTGAAAAACATCAGCAAACAACTATTTTCTTAATACAAATTCTACTGATGCACAACCGATACGTCACTCATACATTATACATTGCATCTTATAGTGTACAGTTTCTGAAAAAATCTTATAGTGTACAGTTTCTGAAAAAAGTTCGACTACAAATCTAAAATTTATGAAAAAGTATAAGAAATTACAAATTGGTGATATTTTGTTTTTGAAATTTTATTACTGTGACCAAAAAGAATAAAATATTCAAAAGAAAACACAGTATTACTAATTGGTAATTTTTTAAATTTTATGTTTCTCCGTTAACTTTTTTCCTAAACGAGATAAATTTACGTGATTCTTATACATCTGGGGTCGGGAACCTATCACAGCTGAGAACTCGGTAGATCATACAAAAAATATATAAATAAAGAGCCGCAGGTATAATACATTATCTTTAGTGGTTTATAATGCAATAAACACAGGGTAAAATTGATACGAAACATTACTTCTAGTAACTTCGACAATATAACCCACGCTAATAGACGGAGTTTATTTCCACAACAGTTTCGATGCCCACTGGCATCCTCCTCGGGTATCCACCCGAAGAGGATGCCAGTGGGCATCGAAACTGTTGTGGAATAAACTCGTCCATTAGTGTGGGTTTTATTGCCACATTTCGACGTCCACGTAAAAAGTGAAGTTTTGCATTTATCTCGTAATTCGTGTTACTAAAAGTCCAGTGGCGGCTCATCGGTAGGCACTGCGGAACTGCAGTACCCCTACATTTTTTATTTACAATTGAAATAATCAAGAAATATAAGGATGAGCTCACTGAATAACTTTTTCAATAACTTTTGAAACTTTTATTCATTGCTCAATGCTCATCATTTTATTTCAGTAATTATTTCAACTCATTCTTAGAGACAGCACCCCTAGAATTTTTAGTCACGAGCCGCCACTGCTAAAAGTAATGTTTCACATCAGTTTTGTTTCCCTCACTATAACAGTATTTTGTAGGGAGGTTTTTTTAAGTCAAATGCACGACATTAAGACCAATTTGCGACCATTGGCAACTTTACCCTATATATTCTAGCGCTAAATACAAAAATTAATATAAGGAACTAGTCTGTATTTCATTAATGACAATAAAAAATAATTAATGATAATAAAAAATATAAAAAATATTTATTTTATGATATTATATTAGCAATAATATATTAATATCTGAAACAAACGTATTATATTCTGTGTTATTCATTCGTGTATATTTCATTTCATATGTTTTTGTAAATAAAAAAAATTGCGCGGTTTTGAGCTGAGTTGAACGAAGTAACAAATACCTCTTTCGCTCAGTCGCCTGTTATGATTGGCTGCCTCGTGTAGTGTTTTATTTATTAAAGAGTCTATTTGGCCGATATATTAAGAGTACAACAGATAAATGAGTATCCGTCTAGCTTTACCAGCCGACTTTTCACTGCCACAACCTTAAGGATTGATGAAATAACTTACCGGTTAGAGTTTATGTTTATTGAAATAACTAAATTATTTAAGGATATCAAGCCTTTAGGGTAAGGGCGAACGTAATTTGATTAACATTAAACTGACAAGCTATACTTACAAAATTTCGAGAGCCCCAAAAACCTGTGATCCTTACTGAACAAAATCTAGAATTCAACTCCTTGTATATAGGATCTTATGGCACCCTTGTAGAGGGTTTTCCCAACTTCTTCCCCCAAGGGTAGCTCTTGTTCCCCCATTCCCACCAGAAATACCCACAAAAAATATAAAAACCGTTACATTCTCTGAGAAGTTACATTCAACAGACATCTTAAATTTATCTTTCCAAAACGACTATATAAAAAAACTATATTAAAAAAGTTTAATTGGAAATACTTATAAAAATGTTGTATTAACAATGTTCATTACAAACATTTCTCTCGGTGCCATTTATTAAATTTATTACAAATCATTACACTCGCCCTCACCGCAAGAAAATAAGTTTGAGCAACAAACTTATTAAATAAGTACAACCATAAAAATAATATATGGAAAATTTCTTCAAAATTATACCATGACATGGTTGCTGTAGACGGTTTCAGGCAGTGGCGGCTCGTGACTAAAAATTCTAGGGGTGCTGTCTCTAAGAATGGGTTGAAATAATTACTGAAATAAAATGATGAGCATTGAGCAATGAATAAAAGTTTCAAAAGTTATTGAAAAAGTTATTCAGTGAGCTCATCCTTATATTGTTCTTGATTATTTCAATTGTAAATAAAAAATTTAGGGGTACTGCAGTTCCGCAGTGCCTACCGACGAGCCGCCACTGGTTTCAGGCGAATTTGTCTACAACAATTTGTCTAAAGATACAATTCATCTACAACAATTTGTCTACAACAATTTATCTACAACAATTAGTCTACAGATATAATTTATCTACAATAATTTGTCTGCAGATACAATTTGTCTAGAGAAACTAATTACTAATATTGGACCTAGTATGTTTCATGGACTGCTCTCGATTTTCCTACGAAATTGAAAACAAGGGCAGTCGATGACCCTGATTTTGTTTCTGCAATCGGTTTTCTTGAGAAACCTAACCTAACCTAACCTGACCTAATCGAGTTTCTTATACTATTGTTTTTTGCAAGATATCGCACTAATTCTTGTCATTTTTTTTTAATTTGTATGGCGTAAGCGCCACACCAGCTCGGACTTATTCAAAAAGATGTTGGAGTGTATTGCGTCGTTTCAGTAAATAAATTTATTCAATATCCAATAACATTTTTCTTTATCATTTCTCAAGAAAACCGATTGCAGAAACAAATTTTTCATTTTTTTTTTTTAAATTAATAATAACATCAAATAGCTTTCATTTTTCCTCTCTAGACAAATTGTATCTGTAGACAAATTATTGTAGATAAATTGTATCTGTAGACTAATTGCTGTAGATAAATTGTTGTAGACAAATTGTTGTAGATGAATTGTATCTTTTGACAAATTGTTGTAGACAAATTCGCCGGACACCGCTGTAGACATAATAATAATAATGATAATAATAATTCAGGTACATGAGAACATTTCAGAGCATAAATTTTAAAACTTCCAATCAGAACATTAATCATAATGATGATAACAACCAATAATAATAATAATAATAATCAATTTACATGAAGGCATTAGAGAACAAATTCTACAATGTACAATGAAAATCAAAACAAAGCAACTACATTACACACAAAAAATAAAACATCTTCATTGCGGATCATTCACAATCCATAGCCACTTAACCTACCATACAAGTACATTATAGGGTGTATGATGCTCAGGTCGAATATTGAAAAACTTGGAATTTCAAGATTGTCAGTATGTATTCCTATGTAAAATTGAATTTTAAGAGGGGTTCGTCTTCTGCAACTTTTGCGAAAAATCGCATTTTAGTGTTCAAAATCGCACTTTTTTGTCGAAAAATGGAATTTTTGCCCAATTTCAAAGACTTGGTAGCCTCAAATGACCTCCATATGTTCCATATTTTTACATACACCCTTAAGCATTTCTAGGGGCAGGCTTGGACCCATTTAAGATCAGCCAAAGTGGTTCATAACCCCTAAAATAACCAAAATCACCCAAAACGGCCCAAAACTAAGGAATTGTATGATTTTTAGTCTCCTATACACCACATTTCGCGGCTGTTCTCTTCATCAGGCAGAATCTTTTTGTTCTTCTTTCTTGGTCTTCATTTTCTTTTTCTTAGAAACGCCTCCACCAATTTTTCTTTTTTTCTTTTTGGCATCACTGAGTATGATGGCAGCTGCCCCCACTTTTCCGCAAGCTGCTGTGACGTTCAACATTTTTTTTTGCAATTGCAATTCTTCTTTAATATTTGTATAAGTCCCTCCTCCACCCCCAACTTGTAATAATATGCTGGTTAACCGAATGTTTTGAGATTTTTTCTTCTGAAAGCATCTTGATTTGTCTAGCAGGTCTTGTAGAGATCTAAAACATGTTCATAATGTCTTGCTTTGACTTGAAAACTGGCAACAATTCTCTGTGATCGATCCTAGCACGAACAAAACCATCTCTTCTCTCTTGCCCATACACTGCATGAGCTGCAGCTGAAACTTCCTGGACTGCTCTTTCACAGCTTTGAGTGTGAACTGAAAAGTTCTCAACTTCAAGTGAAGACCTGAGAAGCTCCTCAACTTCTCCTCTTGACATCTTACAAGTGAAGAGTGGCTCATACAGTTTCTCCTTATCCCAATTAATCAGAGTAATTGGAGAAGTGGCATCAAAATTCAGTTTAGGGTTTCTCTGACTTCTCAGACTCTTGTCTCCATACTCAGACTTACCTCTGATCTTCTTGATCGTCTCAACCCCCCCCATGCCCTCTCCTCCTCATCCTCACTGCACAGGAGAGAGGCAATGAGGTTCTCACTGTGAGCATGATATGCTCCACGAACCATCACATGAGTGATTATGTTCCTGACTTCAGAGGTCTGGCTTCTCAGCAGTCCGAGAGCGGTCACAATATGGTGAGGTCCATACCTCATGTGGTGCTTCACCTTGATCTCAAAATACATCTTGAAGTAGAAGTCCAGGCAGAACTTCAGCAGCACCTCCAGCTTCTTCAACACCTCCCCCTTCAGACCATGCTGCCTCATCCACAGCATCAACAGAGCCGCACCTGTAGTCAGCCAGCGTGACTGATTCAGTGGGCCACACTTCAGACCAGCAACTTCCTTGCTCAAATCTCCTGTCTTGAGAGCTTTGATCAGTAGGTCGCAGTTCTTCTGGTCCGTGCTAAGGTTCTGTACAATGTCTTCTGGCAGTTCAATTATATTTTCTTCTGGTAGAGCCTTGAAGCTAAAGTTGACAGGTATGTCATTGATCTTCTCCAAAAGTTTTCCTATTGGGCCACTGAACCCAGACGTGTGCGTGTAGGGACCATCAAGCTTGATGATCATGTGCCTGAGGCTGAGTTCATTAATATGCAACTGGCATGTCAGCCAGTGACACTTGTGACCTAGCAGTCTCTCCTAGTGAGTGATGGCTCCTCCATCAGGTCCTGTGTTTGTGGAGTCACCACCAAGGACCACAATAGTATCTTTAGCACCATGAGCACTAATCCACTCAAACAGAGCCTGAGCTATCTTCAGTGCAGGTTTCTCATTTCCTTCAGGTTCTTCTGGTGTACAATGGAAGAGATACTTCCCCTCAGGTTCCCAAGTAACACTACAGTGCTCTTCAGTTGTAATATCAGGATGGAAGCGGCCAGTTTCTTCATTGTACCTCATGATCTTTGTCTTCTTATCTTGTTTTCCATCAAAGAAAATTCCTTTGAGCTCCTCTCCCTCTGTCCTTTTCTCCAGGGCCTCCACCGAGGCACCTATTACAGACTCCTTGCCCCTCCACATCTTCATCCTGTCAACAGCTAGATATGCCTTATCAGCAGATAGATGGCCAGCTTTGATGAGATCTTGCAAGAAACCAGTTGCAATGGCTGCTGCAGGAGTTGTTGCCACCTTGAACCTGACTGCAGCCGCAGCAGTGCTTGAGATATCCATGTAGTTCCTCCTGGCTGAGGTGGAGACTTTGCCAGTGTTGACACTGGAGCTTGTGCCTGGTGCAGTACTGGAAAAATCTGTGTCAGCAGTAGGAGCTGCTCTGCCTGGAGACTCTTGCAAGGAAGTCACCTCATCTTCATCATCATCACCATCATCAGCTCTAAGCAGTAGCTCCTTTTCTTCTTCCTCTTTTCTGTTTCTCTTCTCAGCTGCCTTCTGTTCTTCCTCCTTCCTCTTAGCAGCCTTCACCTGCGTCACTGTTTCCTTCACATCAACAGATGCTATCCGGAAGCCAGAAACTTCTGAGGTTTTGATCCTCTGGTAATGGAGCCACTCTAGCTCTAGCTTTGGAATCTTCTGAGGCAGAGGACAGTCACAGTTGACATGAACTTTAGCAGCACAGCCAGAGCAGCCAGATGGTTCAGTTTCACAGAGAGTGATATCATGTCTGCAGGTTGTTATGTCAAACATTGTATCAAGTTCAAATATTTTCTTCTTTCTCTTTGTAACTTTCACTCTGCCATTCATTAGGTCAATCATTTCATTCCACCTGACAAGGATCTTCCTGGCAATGGACCTTTCTTGAATGATCACAGGAGGAGTGAACTTGGCATTGCTTTTGCGCCACTGTGCCAGTACCAATGATGCAAAGTCCTTAGCCAAATCTTGCAGAGGGTACTGAGCTCTCTTCATATCATCCAGAAGCAGCTTCTCTTCCTGAAGGAGGATTCCTCTCTGAAACACAGCTCTCCAGGTTGGAACTTCTGTGGGAAATAACTGCTTGCCTGGACCCACCAGATCACTCAGCCTTGAACCAGAACTTTTTTGGTCTTTCGTCCTTGCTTAGCCATGGTGGCTACACAATCTTTACCAAGCTTTGTATCTGAAACAGAAAATTATCACAGTGAAACTTTAGTAGCCTATAACAGCTGTTACAATGGTTTTGTTGGTAAGAAACTGGTCTGTTACATTTGTACTACAGTGTATGTCCTGCACAACTGTTCTGTACATAACCAGAAAACGAAAAAGTGGAAATTTGAACACTTAAACGTGATTTTTAGCAAAAGTTCAAGAAAACAAACCCCTCCTAAAATTTAATTTTACATAGGAATACATACTGCCAATCTTGAAATTCGCGCTTCAATGAGCATGATACACCCTAAAGTACAATCTTACGTATTATACACTGAACTTAATACAAAAATAAGGCCAACATAGCCACTTAACCTAGCATACTGGCATACTGTTTGATTAATTATCTGACAATTTTATGTATATTGTTATTACACGAGACATCTTATAACACTTATAACACTTATTATAACATAGCCACTTATTATAACACGACTTAATATGCATATATAATCTTTGCTACATTACAAAAATAAGGTATTGTAAACCGGCAGTGTCTGAACCAAGACTGCCATATAGGTGAGAGGTATACAGTATCTGAAGACAGGACATTGTACAATAACACATTAGAGCTGTTTTGAACCCTAGTAATGAAATTATATATATTCTTCCGGATTAACATTTGGCTGGTAGGTAGGTTACGCGTAGTAAACATAAAACTGGCACTGCACCATTTCGGTTCCCTACATAGCATACGAAAAATATTATTATAAGCAACAGAGTGTTTATTCATAGCAGTTTCTGTATAGTTCCACCACAGATGGGATGTATACAATGCAGTACAGTAAGTTCTAAAAAGATAAGTTTTAACTGATTCTGAACACATACCAAATTTCCTTACTAGCATGTTACCCTGTACATACAGGGTAACAGTGATCGTTTGATCAATGCCACGTTGGGAACCTTTCAGCGGTACGTGACTGAAAAGACGAACTCAGGTTGAGATGCGAGTCGGCGACTTTCTGCTTCAACTTCTAGAACTGCAATCATGTCCAATTCCAGTGCGTGGCTCTGTTTTCATTATATCTCCATTTACTCGATCCTTTCTGAATTGGAGCCAAAACCTTCGCCATTACCTTGTGCAGAGAGAGCGGAACCGTGACGCCTGCTGAATCCGTTGAATATCATTATCATATATATATATATATATATATATATATATATATATATATATAATATATATATATATATACACAGGGGCATGTTAAGGGCAGGGCACTTGGAGCACGTGCCATGGCCCCACGTTTTAATGGGCCCCGCACTCTAGACAAGAGACTCTGCTTATTATATAAAATTAGATTAGATATTGTGTCATTAGATATAGGTTTTCGGAAAGTGGAAACACATAAAAAAAACTGAAAATGATTGGTAAATAACATTATTATTGCACTTATATTTTTGCATATATGTAATAAGCTGATCCTGCTGATGAATTGCCGTTTTTACATTTTACAATGATTTCCTCCATGTTTTTTTTTATTTTCCTTACTTGATTATCCTTTCAAGTTTCAACACTATTTCTTACGTATAACGTACAGTATTATTGCCTTTTGTATATTTACATTGGCGCAGAATTTTCCTAACAAATTAACTGCCATTTGGCAACTCCAAGTCTCGCCCGCAGCACCAAAGAGAGGTAGGCCTAAAGATGCCGAATGCTTCCAGCGTTCAGTTTTTGATTTGTCGCTGTGAGGGGAAGGTACATCGTACGTATAGTTTTTTTTGTTGTTTCTGTTGAATGACAACATAAAAAGCTTGATACATATGATACATCTACATACGCTTGTGTTTTTAAGATGTCAAGATCGCCTTTCGTCTTGTTTTGCTGATATGTTTGTTAAAAAAAAGGTTGATTTTTTTTATTTAACTGTAAGTGTTACAATTTTCAGGTCATTATTGTTGTCAAACTGTCAAATGTAAAATTATTTTGCAATAAATCGCTAATTATTTCAATCGTTTGGTACAACAAACCTTGCATTTATTTATATTATCAACTATTTCTTATATGCTGCCATGTTGTTGTAACTAAATTATATATACTGTACTATTAATATAATTTTTATAATTTTTTTCACATATTTTTCATATTTTCGACCTTATTTTTTGTAGGGAGGAGATATTTAAAACGGATGAGTTCACCACAATGTATGCCATGATTAACCCTGTAAATTGTAGTATGCATTTATATTCATATATTGTTATGGATTCCATGTGTATTCACGGAACCAATGGGCCCCACAACTCATCTGGTGCCCTGTGCCTCGCAGTAGTTAAACACGCCCTGCATACATAGATATACGAGTATATGTTGTAACGTAACGAGGTGCTTTGTTTCTTTATACTTTGAGTATTTATTGGTATTACTTCTACCTTGACTTTTTACCTGTTGTCATTTAAACTACGTCATATACGTTTTACCCAAGGTTATATATATATATATATATATAATATATACAGGGGTTAGACAAAATAATATGAACACCCGCCGATTTCACCGGTTATCTTTACGGACTGCTCAGACACAAAGTAAACGGTCAAATGACTGGCAAACCTATTTAAATGCGTAAGAGAGTGTGTATACGTCATGTTATAACCCTCACGTTGTTTTTACAGATCTGAGTGAATTATGAATTAGCAGTTATGAAAGACCTGTCAGACTTCCAAAGAGGGCAAATTGTCGGAGCGCGGATGGCTGGTGCATCGGCGACGAAAACCGCTCAGATGTTCAATGTATCCAGAGGAACTGTCTCTATGGTCATGTCTGCATACCAAAACCATGGAAAGACAAGCACCGACAAATGCAATAGTGGACGCAAGAAGAAGCTGTGTGATCGAGACCGCCGGGTGCTAAAGCGCATTGTGACAAAGAACCATAAGACCACAGCTCCAAAAGTGACTGCAGAGCTTAACCAGCATCTTGCAAGCCCGGTATCGACCAGAACTGTACGTCGCGAGCTCCATGGAGCTGAATACCATGGGAGGGCTGCAATTGCCAAACCCTTCCTTTCGCACATCAACATTGAGCGGCGCAGAAAATGGTGTAATGACCATAAAAATTGGTCAATGGACCGGTGGAAGAATGTAGTCTACTCCGACGAATCCTCCTTTACGCTATTTCCATGTTCCGGTCGAATTTACGTCTGGAGACAGCCTAAAGATGCTTATGACCCCGACTGCCTGACCCCAACCGCTAAGCATGGAGGCGGATCTGTGATGGTTTGGGCAGCAATATCGTGGAATACTCTTGGCCCAGCTGTAGTACTGCATGGTAGGGTTAACGCCCAGGTCTATCTGTCAATATTGGCTGACCAGGTCCATCCCATGGTCCAAACGCTGTTTCCCAATGGCGGCGCCGTCTTCCAGGATGATAATGCACCAATCCACACCGCTGGGGTCGTTAAAAACTGGTTTGAAGAGCATGTTAGTGAAGTAGAACGCTTGGATTGGCCTCCACAATCCCCGGATCTTAACATTATCGAGCATCTGTGGTGTCAGTTGGAGCAGCAGGTCAGAAGCCCATTCCCACCGCCGGCGTCTTTGGAGGAACTGGAGCAGGGTTTGCTCGAAGAATGGCTCAGGATTCCTCTAGCCACTGTCCAAAAGCTGTATGAATCAATTCCCCGACGCATTGCAGCTGTTATTGCCGCTAAAGGAGGACCAACTCCATATTAAGAATAAAAACCGCCATTTATCAAGGTGTTCATATTATTTTGTCCAACCCCTATGTATATATATATATAATATATAAAATTATATATATATTCTTTTTTATATTTCTCTGTCAATTTTGTGTATGGGGATAATTATACACTTTTACAAAAATAATATATTCGTCAGACCTTAATAAAATCAATTATAATGCAAATAACAATTTTGACAGTAATAAAGATTTGTTTATGGAAATAACACTTGAGACATTGATTCTTCAAGAATTTGATATTTAGAATTAACATATACCACGTCAAGATATGACGGCTAGCCAAATGTTTTGGCATGGAATCAATTACCATGAAAAGAATGACACTTAATCATAAGTCAATTAATTAAAATGCATAAACACTTTACATTTGACTGATAGACAATATTTTTAATCTACAACTGGTAGTTATTTAACTGAATACAGCCTTATTGTAATCTGCCAGATCATTTAAAATGAATAATCGCGCACATACTACAATTTTATTCGACTTATCTTTTAAAACAACGATTGATTCTCTACCCTTTCAATTATATGGACTTTAACATCAATTACTTCCTTTAAATAAAAGATGTTTAAGACAATTAATCTTTGTCTTAAGAATTCTGAGATTCAGTATTAATACAAGACCATTAAATAAAATGGTATAATTTATAAAAGAATTAAAATGAATGTATAATTTCAATAATTACAAATCGTCAGATACTTCTCTTGCGGATGTACCCTTTTGTGTATGGGTTTCATTTCCGGTAATTACGTACGTATACACTTTCTCTTTCCTACTATATACTGCATATTCATTACATAAGAGCTTTTCGTGCGTCTCGCTTTTTTCTGCGATGAATTTTAAGGAGAGACGATTTTACGTCTTATTTGAGCTAAGTCCGCTTTCTTCCTTTGGAAGTTGGAGGGTAGACTCTTTTGAATCTTTTAACCGACGTGCTTTCACCTTTAGTGCGCGAGGCGTTTACTAAAAAATTTTAAAACGATTTCGTTTCTATGTACCATTCGATTAGAATTCGGCACTGTATATTTTTATATACTTGAGCGACTGTCATTAAGAACTAACTTTGTGTTCTTAACAAGGGGAATTAATCAAATGTTCCCATTTACTTTTAACACAAGTTTCGTGAGAATGACCTTTATTCTTTCACGGTCTCGGAGGCACTGCTCTAAGCGTTTTTCTGCCTTTGTCTCATGCCCTCTATTGGCTTATGATTCCCTGTAGTTGCCATGCGCAAAGCTTTATACACCCAAATAAGATTCTCTTTTGATTAATCTCTTTTTGCGAATTACTAGCCTTTTAGAATGTGTAATTTGTATATGCCAATTAAACTTGTTAATGACGTAACAATTTAATTTCAACGGAGTCTTTCATTTATTACGTAAACGACGTTACATTTTATAACGCATTCCTTCTTTGTTTCGAAGTGAGACGCGGGAATCCACGTGTTTGAATGGCTACGTTTTGTTTGAAAATATACTTTCTATATTAATTTATTTTCCCTCGTATCGGGGTACCTATATATGGCATTTTTATCCGAACTTATTTCGAATTAAATAGACAATTGAATTCATGTCTTTTTCCTGAATTACATGAATTACTTTAAAATGAACTTCCACATATTTAAGAATTTATAAAACGTCGCCTCTTGGACGAGAAAGGTGGACCCGCTCGTCACGTTTCTAGAATGCGAGGGTTGCATTGCGTGTGCAACGGATTCAGCACGCGTCACGGTTCCGCTCTCTCTCTGCACAGGGTAATGGCGAAGGTTTTGCCTCCAATTCAGAAAGGATCGAGTAAATGGAGATATAATGAAAACAGAGCCATGCACTGGAATTGGACGTGATTGCAGTTCTAGAAGTTGAAGAAAGTCGCCGATTCGCATCTCGAACTGGGTTCGTCTTTTCAGTCACGTACCGCTGAAAGGTTCCGTACGTGCCATTGATCAAACGATCATTTGACCGTAGGCCGTTTCACAACGAACCTACTGTGTACTTGTATGGATAGTAAAGTCTTAAACACTCGTTCAAACTCTCGTGGTTTGCCTACCGAGTAGTAAGTCGCACATTAAGCCAAGCATCTAAACAATGGGACCAAGACTGTTTGAAAATACCAGTAGCCCAAATTCGCTCGAAACTGTCCTGCACTCAAATCTTCAAATCGCAGCGCAATCGGTTTCTCTCTCTCTCTCTCTCTCTCTCTCTCTCTCTCTCTCGTCTCTCGTCGGTGATAGATCACCTTGCTCGGGTCATCTAAACGTCACTAAAGGAATTCAAAGAAATTTAGTTGTCCTCGAATCGAACCTTTCGTAATTCGAAGAAAGTAACGAATTGTTTATATCGCAACTGATTATCATTCGCATTATATTCCAAAATAAATCCTGCTAAAGTCACTTTACTCAAAACGAATCACTGCACTAAATTTCTTTCCCAATATGTGAAAATCAGTATAAAATAATGGGAGCTATTGAAGAATAGGGACCCCAGCCTTCTTTAGTTAGCTTTATAAGGCTAACTAACGAAAATATCATGACCTAACCTAACCAATCGTCAAGGGCGTACAGTTAACCTAACGATTGGTTAGGTTAGGTCGTGATATTTTCTTTTCGTTAGTTAGCCTTATAAGCCTAACTAAAGAAGGCTGGGGTCCCTATTCTTCAATAGCTCCAAATAATGTTGTTCCATATTTCCATCATATCAAACGAAAAGCACAATATGATATTCTCCTTGGTCACACTTCTTTAACAATTTCATATGATAAGAATAACATGGTATAAAAGACACTAAAACTATGCTTCGTGATACAAAACCTTCAAATGTAAACGAAGAGGGGACATAATAATAATAATTTTAATACCGCAACCATTTAACAGTAACTAAAATTTAACTATAATTACCTTCCCTACACTGTGCTCTACTGCTCCATACCAATTCAATAGTACTGTACTTAGAATACAGTGCGCTATAGACCTATAAGGATCACTTATACGATGCCAGAGGAAATCGAATAGGCTTCAAAGTGTAAACAACAGATCGAATGCGAAAACGTGTATGAATAAAAAAATTACAAATTTTCTTTACAGCATTTTAAGACTAATAACAGTATAAAAACAAAATAATGGCTTATACCTATGGAAGAAACCATAAACATTTACAGTACTGAAAATATCGTTCATCGTGTTCTCTCGTTCAGTCGCCCGTTAGGATCGGATTTATCAAGATGAGCGGCGTTAAAGATCACGAAGTGATCACAAGCCCTACCCATAGGGAACCGAAGGCGCGGCTTCAGTTTTTAAACTTTATTATTAGTCAAATACTTGATATACAGGGTGTCCCATAAGTCCGTTCTCATAGGAAAGTTTATTTTAAATTAAATTTACAAAAGTAATACATTAGAACTAAAACGCCTCTGCCTTTTCCTCAGGAGTCAGTGGTGTAGTCCGGGGGTAACGCAAGGTAACGGCGTTACCCCACTGGTTTTATTTTACTTTTAGCGTTACCCTACTGGTTTTATTTTACTTTTAGCGTTACCCTACTGCGTTACCCCACTGAAGAAATTACGACTACACCACTGTCAGGAGTGTAACTCACTTCCATATTAGCTCACTTCTGTTATTCTACCTGCAACAAAAAAAAGGTCCTAAAACAAGACATTGATGTGATCATTTGATTTAGTTCTAATGTATTACGTTTGTAAATTTAATTTAAAATCAATTTTCCGTGAGACTGGACCTATGGGACATCCTGTATATATGATACGTATAATTTAAGAGCCACAAGAATGGGTCTTCGAAGCCGCAGAATCCCGACCCTTGCTATATATAGATACGTAGTACACACGCCAGAGTAGTCTTGTGGTATAGAGCTCCTCTATTTTTAAATTTGAAGATTTTTGGTCGATTTTACGCTCAGATTTCATGCAGATATTATATTGAGAATGACGTCACAACCGACACGTTCACTTTTTCTCGGAAAATATAGTAGGAAGTAGTTGTTAGTAGGAGCTAGCGTGTCGGAAACGTTTGTGGGTTTGTCGCAGTCTGGACAGCTGTTTAAAGATGGAAGCGTCCAGTCTAACTGTATATGGCTGTGGTGTTGGTGTATACCCTTTAGTATAGAAAAGCTCATTATTTAATGTCCCTCGGACTAGTAATTAATACCCGGTACAGGAATTCCCGGGATCCCGGGAAATAAAACTTAAAATTCTCGGGAAAAAAACGGGAAATTGTGAAAGTAGGAAAAATACGTGACAAATAATGAATTTGACGCTGACCCTTTTTCATCATAAAATATTCCAACACTTTGACATTCTCATCACATTTTAATTAAAACGTTTCCACGCATTTTTGAGAGTCCTCTGACTATATCGCTTTAAAGTGTTTTCAGGGGAGCATTTCGTGGTTTTTTAAATAATTATTGGATTAGGATGAAATTTGACGATGTTGTTGACTTAGAGGCTAATGAATAATGAATACGCAACAAGTACCAATTGTTTGGTTTGTTTGTCACAGATATTTTTTAGCATATTTTAGTGATGAGTCTTTGGGGTGTTCTCTTTCTTGAAGCACGAAAAAAATTTGTTCCAAAAAATAAATGTACAGGGTGTTTAGTAAGTTGGAATCATAGAAAATTTTTAATATATATATATTTGATATATATATATATAATATATATATAATATATACTATATATATATATATATATATATATATATATATATACTGTATATATATATAATTCGTTGAGACGCTCCCGGAGTTAGGTCAGTTAGGTCATACCGTAGGGCGAGTCCAAAGTATGCGGAAAAATGTTCCTGTGCAAACACGTTGTTTTTTTTCAAAACTAAACGAGATTAATCATGTCTTCGGAAGTTGATGATGATATCTGACAGGTTATTTCATTAATTCACTTGTCATTGTGTATTGAGGGTGCCTTTAAAAAGAACGTCATTTTTCACCCCATGGAAACCAGCGATTTTGAGTTGAGGGCCATCATCAAATTCTTGTTTAAACTCGAGTGGACAGCTTCGCAAATCAGTGAAGCTTTGCAAAGGGTTTATGGAGATGCTGCCCCAAAGAAAACAGCAGTTTATAAATGGATTAACCGTTTCCGAAATGGTAGAGAAGACCTGCAAGATGATCCAAGGGAGGGAAGACCGTCAACCTCGACAAATGAAGAAATGGTAGCCAAAGTGCAGAAATTCGTGGAAGAAGACCGTAGAGTTACAACTGATCAGGTAGCTACTGCAATGGGCATCTCACATGGCTCGGCATCTTTGATTTAAGCGAACATCTCGGCCTCAGCAAGCTTTCGGCGCGATGGGTCCCAAAAGCGTTGCGCCCAGACCAGCTGGTTCAAAGAGCTGATCTTTCGATGGCTTCTTTAAACAAGATCGAAGCTAACGAAGACGAATTTATGGATCGACTCATAACCGGCGATGAGACGTGGATCTACCAATACGATCCTGAAAGTAAGGTACAGTCCAAGCAGTGGCTTCCCCGCGGATCTTCTGGACCAGTCAAATTCAAATCGGAGAGGTCGGCGCAAAAGGTGATGGCCACAGTTTTTTGGGACTCGAAAGGGGTGATTTTGGTAGACTATCTTGAAGGACAAAGGACTATCACGGGAGCATACTACGTAGGAGTTTTAACAAAATTGAAAGAAGCATTGGTGAAAAAACGACCTGGAAAGTTGCACCGAGGGGTCCTTTTTCATCACGACAACGCTCCAGCGCATTCTTCGAAGGTTGTCAGGGCTGTCCTACGAGAATTTCGATGGGAAATCTTACCACATCCACCTACAGCCCTGATCTCGCCCCATCTGACTTCTTTTTGTTCCCAAAACTGAAAAACCATCTCAAAGGAGCCCGATTTAGAAGTATGGACGAAGCAAAAATAGCCGTTTCAGATTGGTTCAAAACGAGAGGTGAAGGGTTCTTCAGGGAGGGGTTAAATGGATGGAAACACCGCCTTCAAAAGTGCATGAACTTAGAGGGGAACTATGTTGAAAAATAATTGCTTTACGTTCATATGTTTTCGCTTAATAAAGGATTCTTTGTTTTTTCCGCGTACTTTTTGACTCCCCCGTGTATATATATATATATATATATATATATATATACGGTATGACCTAAACTGACCTAACTCACGGAAGCGTCTCAACGAATTTTTTTTGGTTTGTCCATAATTTGAAGGAATCCCCTAACTGTCCGTCCAGAGGGCAAATTAAAACGAATCAAGGAACAATGAAAGAATTAAATATCTTTTTGTCAGATTAAGATTGATCCCTCGCACCTTTTTTAATTCTCTCCATGGTGAATATTGAGTGTTTCTAACCTCTGATTGGGTTCCAGGTCCTTCGAGCTCTCTAAAAGTACAATTTATTCTAAGAAAAATTTAAAATAATATATATATATATATATATATATATATATATATACAGGGTGTCCCAAAAAAAACTATATACTCTTTATAGCATCATATATTTTATAATTTAAAAAAAACCAAACAATATATTGTTATAGCAATTGCCAATGAAAGGTAAATTAGTAATCTAAGTGATCAAAATGTTATAGCGAGTTGTTTGCATATAAAATTTAATTAACTACGCCAAGTGCTCAAAATGTTCTCCGGCGGCATGAATGCACTTTTGAATGCGTCGACTAACTGATTCGCAGACATGGACTAATGTGGATGCTGTGATGGTCCCGCACTTTTCCCTAATTGCATCCTTAAGGTGTTCGAGTGTTGCGGGTCTTGTACCATAAACTGCATCCTTCAGGTAGCCCCACAAGTAAAAATCAAGTGGAGTCAAGTCCGGTGAACGTGGAGGATACTCAACGCTTCCTCTTCGTCCTATCCAACGGTTAGGCAACGTTTCATCGAGGTACCTTCTAACATCACAATGATAATGAGGGGGGGCTCCATCTTGTTGAAAGTAAAAGTCGTCGTTTCCAAACAACTTCCGAACTGCAGGTATAATTTCTGTCCGCAGCATGTCGAGATATGCGGCACCAGTAACTGTCCCATTAAAGAAAAATGGTCCAACCAAACCCCTGGATGATAAACCACACCATGCTGTTAATCCTGGTAAATTAACATGTTTATCCACATAAACGTGTGGATTATCAAGTGACCAGTACCTGCAGTTGTATCGATTCAGCTTGAAGGTAGCTTCATCAGACCACACGATTTTGTTGGCAAACTGTACGTCTTCGGCTTCCATTGACTGAAACCATTCACAAAATTCGAGTCTGCGATCAGGGTCATCTTCAGTCATGGCGTGTAACAGACTTGGAATGTAGCTTTTCCATTTTGCCGACTTTAAAATCCGGTGAACACCTGATTTGCTGATTCCGGTCTCACGGGCGCATTGCCTAACTGATTTCTGTGGTGATCGATTAAATTTTTGCAACACTAAAACGGAGTTTTCATCACTCGCACTTGATTTGCGTCGTCCAGATCTTCGCTTGTGCATATCTTGAGCAGATCCCTCTGCCTCAAACTTGTCACGGATGCTTGTAATGGCGAGACGTGTCGGTGGCTTTGTACCAAATTCCCGGATCCATTGCCGCTGCACTTCGGACACATTCTCGAATTTCCAATACCATTTCAGAACACTTTTTCGTTGCTCCAGTGTCAAACGTTTACGCAACATGGGTTCTTTTGCTGAAGTGAATAAAGTTGAATGCTGTAGAGTTTGTATCGTGGAATGAGTGCGTAGGCTAAGTCCGAAGCAAGCTAGTGAGTGACTAGACCACGTTCTGTCCATAGGCTTCGCCATTACAAGGCCTTTGATAAAACAAGGCCAGGCTTAGTCGACGCATTCAAAAGTGCATTCATGCCGCCGGAGAACATTTTGAGCACTTGGCGTAGTTAATTAAATTTTATATGCAAACAACTCGCTATAACATTTTGATCACTTAGATTACTAATTTACCTTCATTGGCAATTGCTATAATAATTATTGTTTGGTTTTTTTTTAATTATAAAATATATGATGCTATAAAGAGTATATAGTTGTTTTTGGGACACCCTGTATATATATATATATATATATATATATATATATATATATATGGAAATGAACTCAGAATGGTTCCCTGAGGTTTTTTATGATACATACAGACCGTGCATGGAACAAGGAACTCTTCTAGGATAATTAAATCCACTATAGTCCGAATAAGTAATGGTAAATGACAAATACCATAGTTTTTCTTTTTCCTGATGCTAGCCTGACGTGACGTGACGTGAAGGCAGCGAGTCTTTTGCTTATATTGAGGTTTTAAATGTAGCTGGGCTAGGCTGCTTTAAACCCTAGATCCTGTCCCAAAGCTGGATCCTATCTGCTTTGCAGATAGCTGGTGAGGGAAGCTATATTTTTGGGACCTCTTTGCGAGTGACCCGTTGCTCGCGTCGGGCTAGCATCATGAAAAAGAAAAACTATGGTAGTTTTCATTTACCATTACTTATTCGGAGTATAGTGGATTTAATTATCCTAGAAGAGTGCCTTGTTCCATGCACGGTCTGTGTGTATCATAAAAAACCTCAGGGAACCATTCTGAGTTCATTCCCATCTTGAAGCGGACATGTTATGTGCCTTGAAAAGTGGACGCTCAATTCTGCCAGTTGAGGTTTAAGTTTTGGTTTTAGGCTAAAAATACAGGGTGTCCCATAAGTCCGGCATCATAGGAAAAATAATAAAAAAAGGCAAAACAAAAGCTTTTATTTACAGAACGTGCTCAATATGTATTGTTCCGTAGCCCAGGGGTTCCCAAATTGTGTTCCGCGGAACACTTCTCACGGTATACAAGTGTTCCGCTGAACACCAATTTGGGAACCCCTGCGGCGTAGCCCATTCACAAAATTCCATCCGCCGGTCGGAATCATCTTCGCTTAATTTCTGTAGGATCTGAAGTTTATATGGATGCCATTTGTGAGCCTGAAGAATGTGATGGATGCTACTTTTCGACACTCCTGTCTCGGCGGACAATCGCCGAAGAGACTTATTGGGACTTCTGTTAAAATGAGCCAGGATAGCAGTCGCTGTATCATCGTCAGGGACCTCCTTGAAGATCCACTGCATGGTTTATCTTCTATGGATCCTGTTTCCTTAAACTTTGTAGCAAGTCTGCTAACACAACTCTGTGTTATTGGCTCGCGGTCTGGATGCAGTCTGTTAAATTCAGCAGCGGCCTCTCTTTGACTCCGATTTCCTATGAGTAGAATTATCTGGATTCGTTCTTCCTTGCTCACAGACATTATGGCCTGTAGAAAGAGAAAAATATGAATTATGGTTTGTAGAAATAGAAAAATATTAATTTCTCCTATGATGCCGGACTTATGGGACACCCTGTATAATAGTTACCCCTTTTTCTTTGATGTATTCAATCTGACGTGAAGGCAGCGAGTCTTTTGCTTATATTGAGGTTCTAAATGTAGCTGGGCTAGGTTGCTTTAAACCCTAGATCCTGTCCCAAAGCTGGATCCTATCTGCTTTGCAGATAGCTGGTGAGGGAAGCTATATTTTTGGGAACTCTTTGCGAGTGACCCGTTGCCCACGTCGGGCTAGCATCATGAAAAAGAAAAACTATGGTATTTGTCATTTACCATTACTTATTCGGACTATAGTGGATTTAATTATCCGAGAAGAGTTCCTTGTTCCATGCACGTTCTGTGTGTATCATATATATACATATATATACTGACCAATTACTGTAGGTCTTATAATAAATGTAATTACATTAATTGAAAGTAATTAATGTTTGCTTGATGGATCACAATTTGACCTTTCGGTCAAAATAATAAATGTCATTAATAAAGGAGATAAATAAGCTTTGTGGATTTTTCTGTCATCAAACAAAATAAGTAAATGCTAAACGTCACAAAAAGGTTACAATTGAGCGAATATAAGTTCACATAATGAGATTTCAATTGATTTACCAAATATAATTGTGCAGTACTTTATTAGGCACTATTGTAGTTGGGTACCAGAACTCAACAAATTCAATTACATTAAAACAAAAAAATTAAAGGTTAGTTTATTTGAATGCCCGGTTAGGTCAACTGTATGCCCCTGACAATTGGTTAGGTTAAGTTGTGATATTTTCATTAGTTTTAACGAAAAGATCACAACTTAACCTAACCAATTGTCAGGGGCATATAGTTGACCCAACCGGGCATTCAATTAACCTAACCTTTAATTTTTTTGTTTTAATGTAATTGAATTTGTTGGGTTGGGGTAACCAACTGCAATGGTGCCTTTTATTAGATGAATTACAAGGATGCTCAATGTTAAATTAAATGACTAACAAAAATTATTCACGTAATTGGGTAAATTAATCATGAATTAGTTCCTGGCCACATAAACTGCTGAATGTGTTGCTACTCACTAGTTTGTTAAACAAAAAATATAACGAATATTGATTACAGAGTAAAATTAAAGGCGGTGTTATCAGCTTTGCTGAAGATAGGCTACAATATGAGACAACTTTATTTCGATGGATAGTCATGAGACTATCTGCGAGTAACTTTGAAAGTTTGTTTCAAAGTTGCGCTAATTTTACCATAGTGTGAAATACACTAAAACCCCACATTGCGTGGTAGTTGCGTGTTTGGGAAATGCCGCGTCTTAGAAATCGCGTCTTCTGAAGTATTAAGTCAATGGGAAATAGGGGGTTAAGTTCTCGGGGTCTTGGGTCTTAGGTTTTTCATAAATTCTTAAAAATAATCTTTTGACAAGTATTTAGGGTCTTTTCCGTTTGGGGGCTAGCAGTGAATTTTAATGAAAATCGGTATACTAATGTAGTTTTGGTCACTGATTTAAAAAATAACTTTTTTTTGGAGAAATGAAAAACAAACATGTTAGAGCACTTTAAATAATGAATGTGTTTTTTAACCAGCTTAAACTAGTTACAGAGGATTGTGTTAAATTTAGCCAGAGTCACAAACTGCTACTGTGTATGAAAAAGTGCTCTAAGTGTGGGAAAGTGCGTTCCTTTGATAAAAATACCCAGTTCTTTCGCTGGCAAAAGTGTCGGTCAAACGGTAAAAAGTGCAACTTTAAATTATCCCTAACAAAGAATACGTTTTTTGAAGGATCCCGGCAGATCTGTAAAGGTAGCAGAAAAAAATCAAGAATTAATGCCTAGTTAGGTCAATTGAATGCCAGGTTAGGTCAACTGTACACCCTTGACAATTGGTTAGGTTAAGTCATGATATTTTCGTTAAAAACACATTAATTATTTAAGGTGCTCCAACATGTTTGTTTTTCATTTCTCCAAAAAAAGAAAGTTATTTTTGAAATCAGTGACCAAAAAACTACATTAGTATACCGATTTTCAATAAAATTCGCTGCTAGCCGCCAAACGGAAAAGATCCAGTATTTAAATACTTAAAATGGGTAATATTATTTCTACTACCATTTTATATAAATTATAATAACAACAATAATAACAAATAATAATAATAATAATCATACAAACTTGTAAAACATTTAATCTATACTATAATAAGAGAGCTGTCCGTCTGTCCGTCTGTCTGTCACACTCAGAAATTGTGAGAAAAATTGTGAGAAAAAATTCAGAAATGATCAGATTCAGAAATCTTGACACAATGTGAAGCTCAAAATTTTCACGGCTGCGTTCTTTTCTGTAGTTTAGCCTGTGTTTGTCTGTGAAATTTATCCCGGGCAGTAATGGGGATGGGGGGTAATGGGGAGGGTGGGGTAATGGGGGAGGGGGTTAGATTCAGAAATCTTGACACAATGTGAAGCTCAAAATTTTCACGGCTGCGTTCTTTTCTGTAGTTTAGCTATGGGGGACGGGGTTATGCCCGTTATGGGTTAGGTACCCGGGGGGTACCTAACCTTAACCCGGGCAAAGCCGGGTCAGGTAACCTTGTACATTATAAAAATAAGAAACTTTGAATCTTTTCCTTCATAACAACCGCAATTTCTTCTTTTCAGTTGTACGCCTTTGACAGTTGGTTAGGTTAAGTCGTGATATTTTCGTTAGTTTTAACGAAAATATCACGACTTAACCTAACCAATCGTCAAGGGCGTACAGTTGACCTAACTGGGTATTCAATTAACACAGTAAAACAATAGGGGTGCTGTAAAGGAAAAGATCCGAAACTTTTTTACTTACCTTAATAAATGAACATGAAGAACTAGTAGTAATTATGGAGAGGGTGATGTTGGGGAGATAAGAGTAAGTCAACCGCTCATGGACACGCACACATCCAGACTGCTAATGGGTGACTCAGCCGGGTTTTTGAACGCGTTCTGGCCACGTTTAGTTTAAATTTAGCTTGTCAAACCGCGTCTTAGTGGGACGAACCACCGCGACTCCTGGGGTTTTGGAGGGGTATGTATACCCCATCTTGGCGAATTCGCGTCTTCTGAAGAGGTGCTATGTGAGAATTTACTGTACTACAAGGCTCGAGAAATAGTAGTTCTCAAGTGTTATCAACCATTAAACGGCTCTGAATCGGATAAATGAATTTGAAAGTTCAATTTGTAAAAACCGAATGGTAAAGCGTCTAACTTCGTCCAGTGCTAAGCAAATAGTGATTCGTTAATATGGCGCGTACCAAAATGCATTGCGGAGAAACCATGTGCGCGGACCAATCAGCAGTCGAGGAATTTTCTTTCTTCCCGCACGCTAAATTTTCTCCGAATTCGGGCTTGTTTTTATAAAAATTTACCACTTGCAGAATGCTTGATTGTAATGACATGAGCTCGCTTTTGGAAAGATCTGGGTGGTAGTGATTGTTTGAATTTACATACACACACGTATAATATTGCAGTTTTTAAGAATTTATCGTAAGAAATTTACGACACAATATACATATTATGAATATGTACATTATGGTGTACCTCTCTCTTCTCTTTTCGGAGAGTACAGATTTAGTTTATGTAGTTCATGGCAAGTAATTTAGATGTTGTCTTCATGCTTCATATTCTATATTTACTTATTTTTGATGTGGACACGATTTTTGTATCTGAGTATAACCTCGTTAACCTCGTTGCAGTCCTGTGCGTTGGACTCTCTTCACACGAAGGTCAA
This sequence comes from Bathynomus jamesi, assembly GCA_023014485.1. Classification (NCBI taxonomy): domain Eukaryota; kingdom Metazoa; phylum Arthropoda; class Malacostraca; order Isopoda; family Cirolanidae; genus Bathynomus; species Bathynomus jamesi. Next base: position 366,781 of record JAJOZX010002691.1, on the reverse strand, counting down.
GCTGGTGGCCCCGCCTCTAGGCCTGGCTTGGTGGAGGAGCGAGTTACTCTCTTGCGCTCTCCATCGCACATAGCCAGGTACATCCGGCTCATCTGGTATCGTCCTGAGCTAGGCATCGTTTTCTTTTGAAGATTTCAACTTTGACCCCTATGACGTTCCTGAGGTCCTTTGGAAGCTGGTTAAAAAGTCTTGGCACCCTGGCAACCAAGCTATTTTCCTTCAGTGTTGAAGAGGTCCCTTGTTGGGCCTTTAATTTGGGAACACTACACATTCTGCCTCTCCTATTTTGCAGCGTTGTTTGGATGGTAATTGGGTTTAGTTTGGTCTCTAGGTACCAGTTTTTTTATCATTTTCCATATGTAGATTATGGTGTACCTTTCTTCTTTCCACGGAGTACAGATTTATCATAGTTTACGTAGTCTTTCCCAGTAGTTGAGTTCTTTGCAATCATCAATCTCAGCTGTGAAATGTCTCTGAGTTTCTTCTAGTTTATTAGTTTCTTCCTTTTTATATGGGAACGTTAAGACTGAGCAGTATTCAAGTTTTGGTATGATTAGTGTTTTCAGCAGAAGAATCATTACTGTCTTGTCCCTTCTTTTGAGTCGTACCTGCCCCGAGGCTCTTTTTACTTTGTTTATCGCTATCTGATTTTGTTTCTCGAATTTCGCATCATCCGTCATTATAACCACCAAATCTATGGCTTTCGTGCTTCTCTGAATTTCCTGTCTATCTGGAGGGAAATACGCTGTCTGTTTAAGTTCCTCGTTTCTACCATATCTCAAGAGCTGAAATTTCTCGGTGTTAAATGTCATGTTGTTGTCTTCTGACCATTTGTATATTTTGTTCGTGTCCCTCTGCAAGGCCTCCACTTCATTTGCATCGCTGATTTTTCTGCTGCTCTTTGTATCGTCTGCAAAGGATGTTACTATACTGTTGCTGTTTACTCCACTCTCTACATATATCTGTTAGCATGATAATAAATAGGAGTGGGGCCATTACTGGTCCTTGTGGTTCTGAGCTGCGTACTTACGATTCTGATGATGATATACCTTGAATTTTGACGACCTGTAGACGTTCTCGAGGAAGTTGTAGATCCATATATATATAATATGATGTAAGAAAAAGTAATGATGGGGTTTAATCTCATTCGCAACATCTAAGGTCATATGACGGAGGGGACCTACAGCTTTACGTGGGATCCGAACCACGGGTCGCTACATAATCTGGACTCAGAAGATGGTCTCCCATCCAACTACTACTCAGACCCACTCTCGCTTAACTTTGCTGATCGACGGGAAACATAAATATAATAAAAGAAATTATAATTTATTACGAATATTTTTCGTAAATAAATGCTCTTTTTTCAGACGGAGGTCACACAATATTGTATATAAAATAAAAGCCTTTCGTCTTGTGGAAATTTGATGTATAACATTGCATGAAAATTTGTAATAAAAAGGTGCCTGAGGCTACTAGGCGTATCCTTCGTTCGTGCAGGAAGAATGTAGCCTTTAGGCTTACACTCTTGTTTCATACGTCCGCCTCTGGAGGTATAAAATGAGGGTGCATTTCAAGCACTTTTGGGCGGTTCGACTTCATGAGTTAACTGTCAAGGAGCTTGTTCCAGCTTATAGGTTAATAGTTAGTTGCGCAGTCAGTTGTCTACTTTGAGTTACAGCTGCTGCTTAATGGGTTCGATTTTATGGTTAGCCTCTCATGTTGATTCCGCGTTAGTAGTATGGTTGCAAAAAGCCAGAGTGCAGAGCAATTGCATAATGTTGCAAGAGTGCCACCCCCACCCCGTTTGTTGCAAAGCACCCTCTTTGTTGCCAACCCCAAAATGGGGTTGCAAGAAGTATGCAACTTGGAGGCATCCCCCAAGCTGAACCCCCCAAAGGGGAGTGCCAACCCTTTGTTGCCAACCCCAAAATGGGATTGCAAGGGGTATGCAACTTGGAGTTATCCCCCAAGCTGAACCCCCCAAAGGGGCATACCTAACCTAAGGGGAAACCTCTTTGGGTGAGAAGGTGGGACGGCCTCACTCCCCAAAGGGGCAGAGAGAGAGAGAGAGAGAGGAAGAGGAAGAGGAGGGAACCCAGAGGAGGAGGGTTCTTCGCTTGGTGGTAGCCAAGCTCATATGAGTCCTTCAGCCACCCCGCCGCTCTCTTATAGTGCCCCTAATCAGCCAGTTGGCTGAGTTGCCAGATTCGTTATTTATTATTTAAGCCATATATTAATGTTGGCTTAGAAGGCTGAGTTGCCAGATTCGTTAGTTATTTAAAGCATATATTAATGTTGGCTTAGAAGGCTGAGTTACCAGATAGCAATATTTATTTAATTAATCCTTATATTCTTCCGTCATCTGGCTTAGAAAGTTGAGTTTCCAGATTCGTTATTTATTAAATTATTCCATATATTATTCAGCCAGTTGGTTTAGAAGGCTGAGTTGCCAGATAGGAATATTTATTTAATTAACCCTTATATTCTTCCGTCATCTGACTTAGAAAGTTGAGTATTGCGTTATTTATTTAATTAATCCTTATATTCCAGTTGGCTTAGAAGACCGATTTGACAAATAGCAATTAATCAACTATTCTGAAATCAGCTTTAGAAACCAAATGATATAATTGTGTACAAGGAATAAATAAAACACCAATACATCATTTTGTTTACTTACATGAATTAATGGAAATACAATGGGCATATATATGATCAAATAATAGAATGGAAAATATATAATCATACAAAACGGTGCATTATCAAAATATTAGTACAGGAAAAATACAGTTATGTTAAATATAGTGAAAATATACAAAACAGTATTATCCAAATATTAGTACAGGAAAAAATACATAGTTATAATAAATATATTGGAAATATGCAAAACATAGTATAATCATATTAGTACAGGAAAAATATATATTGTCTTTACGTTCTACGGTGCAAAACGCTAAATTCGCATTTGATAGTCTATATCCACATCGCCGTTACTTTGTACGACGTGGTAAAGCCGCCCAAACATCAATTCACCGTTTAACTGATACGACGGTCTATACTCGATATAAATGGCTTTCATATCGTTCAATACTATTTTTGTGCCCACTTTACACTCGGCGGGTAAGTTATCTTTAAACATGGCTAGAACACAATCAAAAGCACGCACAAAAATGTTATCGTTAACCACAACATGAAATACAAGTTTATAATCATGCCTTTCCAATCGGGGATTTTTTCTTAACGTTCCGAACTTTTCAATCGTGAACTCTTCTTCACTCGACATAGCGGCTATTGAAATATTCTATCAAATCGTAACGACATCTATCCACTATATAGAGGTACAGTTATTCAGGGTGAATAGTGTAGGCGAGCTCAGCTCTGTACCTCTCTAGTGCTTTGTACCAAAGTTCAGGGTATTTCGAAGAATCTAAACCTTTTAAATATGCATCCAGATCTAGACCGTTCTCCCCCTGTTTATTCCTACATTCGACAAAGCCGTCGAGCAGAGCGATGTATGCGTATTCAAGAACCGTACCAAAATAAATCATGTCTGTAACACGCGCATCTAATATAGGGTTCAGCTTACGGAAACCGACGATCTCAAACATTCTTTCGAGGATGAAACGGTTTCGTGTAGGAGCAAGAACGTCGCTATCAGCTGTGTTCTTCCACATCAGTCGTATATCAATGCATGGTTGTTCGTTATTTACACTCAATGTACAAAATGGTATATGAGACGGCGTCACTAATCACCTCTCTTGTACCTACGTCAGCTGGTATTTTATAACGGTCCGCAGCCCACCTCAACTACCACGAAGATTTTATGCATCTCCTCAACACTTAAATAAATAACGTTACGTTTGCTTGCATGCCTGCAGATCGTTTCAAGAACGCAGTTAATGGTGCCGGTTTCTCGCCTGAACACGCGCAATGATTTCGTCACGGAGACGTCGTACGATGCGTTGAGAATGCTTCTCAAAGGGAGTTCCATTGTATTCGCACGTTCACACGGTTCGAGATGACTATGGCACGTCCACTCGATGCAAGCTCTGAGATGACTATGAGCCACAGGAGGCAGGCAGGCAGGATCGGTTCAACGGGCGAGGTGAATCACCCTGATGAAACGTGAATGGGTTTGTTCGAACTCGTATGCTCCGTGAGGTACACGGTTGGGCGCCACGGGAGGAGTGAGTCACCATAATCTAATGAAACGTCTACGGCGCTGATCGAATCGTTGTATCCCATTATATTGGGCAGGTGTCTTGAGAAATTTTCCGATACAAGAATTAATTTCGGTTTTAATGTTTTATCACTACCACTTCCCCGAACGCACCAAACATTTTTCTTCAGGGTAATTTTCACGAACTAAACACATTTTTTAAATGTTTTATCTCTCGGAAACATCTTCACAAACAGGGGCGCTATTAGAGAGAAACATATGTTCATATTTATCCTTTTTGTTTAACAGGCGGTACTCCACTAAAATCTGTTAAAAACTCACACAACCTATTAGCCACAACCTCACTACAAACCTCATCATGATATATATTAATGTAGTGGTAAAAATACTTAAGATTGTCCATGATGACAAGATTTACATATTCAGTCGTAGGGTACGAGTAGTCGGTATGGTGTAACATGATATAATACCGCTTGTCACACCACTCATCCACAAGACTCACTACCCATAACTGTTGTTTATCTTCTGAGCGTGTTGCTTCTACTACGTGGTATATGTGAGCCTTTATAAAGCTTAGTTCTATAACATACTTCAGTACATCGTCTGTACTGAGAAATCCTACAAACCCCTCGCCACAATATCCGTAGAGTATTTGAATAGCCTGATCCTTCGCACGATTCAATGCAGCCTTAAAAGAGGCAAAGGATGCGGGAATAGGGAGTTTTTCAGTATCCACTACATCTACGCACTTAGCAGAATACCACTTCATAAATGTTGAACACGCGATATTAAAGGTGGCCATTACTATTTTCTTCTATGCGAGAGAATGCACGTCTGAGCTCAAGGGTATACAGAGGTCAACTGAGTACGGAAGGGTAGATGTCTGCGCAGGTTGCGGCATGATTCACGTCGCCGGTCTTACAGTGGGCGGGGCTTAAATTTTTACTGTACCGACGCACACACCCAAAGTAAAACGCTAGTTGAAACATAAATAGTGTAATAATTAAGTTAGCAATAGACATATCAAAGATTATGGTATCCAAAGGGCACGGTGTCATAGGTGCCAGGCACCTGGTAGCGTTTCCTATACGTGTTACGGCACACCTTTGTGCCCCTAAGTTCCTTCACGCCCCCCAGCTTCTGCGTCCGAAAATTGTGGGTGCCTACAGTCAGTTGGGGCAGACAGCCACCCTCATCATCTTCCAAGCGCACTAACTCCTTCAACGAATCAAAGTTGACGACCCGCCGATTCACTTGGTTAAGCGTGATACCCTTAGCCTTCACGATATACTTCGTTTCATCCCCTATCCTCACCCGTAGCCCATAGGTTTTTGGCCCTGTTGGCACAAACGATTCGGCGTATGCGTTGTCCCCATACTCATCCTTGATCTCGTCAGTTAGCCCTCCTCGCTGTGAATATCACGCTATCTGTATCGGCATACAAAACCCGCCGCCCAAGAGAATGCAATAGGCCCCAAAGTTTGATGCGCGCGTAGGCTGTTGTGAAGCTGGCTACAGGAATGTTTGTAACCCGTGAGGTATCTGTGGCCAATTCAGTATTGTACTTTATTATGTAAGTATTACCTACATTCACAATCTCCATGACCTCTTTATCGGGTGCGTTGGCGTAATCCCAGACTTCACTATAACTTTGCGCCAAATGAACGTTCCCTTTACCGGTATTCTGTGCAAATTTTCCCCAAAGACTGTTTAGGCACAATTTTGCACTAAAGCGCTTGCCAGGATTCTTTACAATTTGGGTACGATCAAGTTGTATACCTTCGTGGTCGGTAACGCTGAATATAAGACGTTTTTTCATCTTCGGTTTCAACCCCTCGCGGATATCCTGACGCCTCAACCTTATCCTTCAAAAATGCGTTTATATATGGTGTGAAAAGGTTGGGTAGCTTCTGAAACCTCCACACCTCATGTATCTTCATTATTCTATACCCATGGCGAACGGCTAGGGCCAGCTCAGGGCTTGTGTATACACCTCTGATCTTACGCTGGTGGGTGTATGGCCACAATCACCATTGTTCTCTTCCGCACTTCACGCACAGGGGAAACATGAGTTTGTGATCTATAACGACGGGTAAGATCGGCATCCATAAATCGCGAGGGGGAGCACGTCTACGAAAGAAAGGCCGAAATAGTACCGTTCAAATTTCTTGAAAATCGTTGATGGAGGGTAGGTTAGGCCCACATTTTTTCAGGCGCACCTACGGGGTACGGATTGTTCTTCATCACGTAGGGGTATAAAGAACAGAAATCGTAGTAATGGAGTTTCACGCCCTCCGTAGGTGGAAAGTATAGCTTGAAGGGATTTGTACGCCCACCGAACAAGCTATCACCGCATTTGAGAGGATCCAGCACCATTGAACGCTTGATCGTGTTTATTTCTTCACGGTACCCCGTCTGTCTCCATCCGTGCATCATATTCATGCTCCCACAAGACTTTGTGAGTGAACTGGGACCCTATAAGTTGATCGCGGGTGCGCGTCCACGCAAGACAGTCGGCAGGAGATCTACCGTGGATATCTCCACGATTCCACACTCAGGACGGGGGCATCCATGCCACCAGCAACCGTTAAAGGAGTACACAGTCTTCTCGCCAGTGACACGGTTTTCACTTAGACCATCAACCCAAAAAACACGGCCATTAACCTTAATGGGTACTTCACCCGTGTTGCGGGCATGCTTTATGTATACACCTGTCTGCTGTTGTAGGTGTATGAGCCAGTAAATAGCCTTGTGCCCATAACTGCGGGGTTGTTTCTGTGGATAATGGCTAAGGTCTTTAGGCATGAAGTTATTCTTGAACACCGTAAAACATAATGAGGCGATGGTGGTTGCGACTTGCAGCGGATCGCATTTGAAACGCATATGTACATCCTTCTAAAGGCCTGGAAACATACTCTAAGCACGCGTACATCATTCACGCAATAACGCTCACATTCATCAGCTATATTATAAGGATTACGTTCATTAAAACTGTTGTAGTATCGATCAAAATCTTCACGTTCATCTGTACTCATACAATCATAGTTAAAGTAATGTTTGGGTGGAGGTAGACCTACGTAATTTAAAGTTTCGCTAGTGAGGAATGTGTAAGGGAAGTATCCTTTTGAAACTTCAGCTGCTACGCCCATCACCTTGGGTAGCTTTGCTAATTTACAAGGTGTGAATAATAAAGTGTCTTTAAATTGTACATTACCTCTTATTTGCATCTGTATTAATTTGTTGCCTCTTTTCAATGGATCACCTGTAAATATCTCAGAGGACTCGTGCTCAAGCAACTCCTTATAAAGGAACTGTGTGTCAAATTTTGCCCCGTTATGGGCGAGAATATACACAGTCATTTTTTTAACTTGTCGCTAACTTGACAATATAGGACACAAATAGTTTACAGGGCTATCGTGGACATTCGTTTTAAAAACGTTTGTCCGTTTACCACATTTGTGACACTCATCACACTCGATCTCCATACACTCATCACAGATAGTCTGGCTCACAAGTAAATGTGGAATAACCTCTTTGGTTTCAGCGTTCGTGTATGTTTCTATATCGTAGTACACAGTTATACAAGGGTTGTTTTTAGGCTTGGCGTCTTTCATATAACATACATGCTTTACACCATCCGCCTTATATTTCTCATGGCATGTAGAACAGTGAATTTCGTCACATTTGTGCTTGAACTCCCCTACCATTCATGTGAAACATACCACATTCACAGATTCTCATTTTCCTGCACGTGCCAATTGATTTATGGAACTCAAAACAGTTATTATTGAAAAATGTGCGTCTACACACATTACAATCCCTCTTCTCAGCTTCAACTACACGGCTTTCACATTTGGGGCTTTTACACTGCTCACATACCATGTGACATTCTTTACAATGTTTCACTATATCATCCGCAAACTCGAGACACCCTTTACACAAATCATGATGTCGTCCATATTTTCGACTTTTGTCATAACTCGCGTAAAGGCACCTTATATTACGGATGGGGAGATATGTTGTACCTGACAGTCCTAAAATAAGTAGTGGTCTTGTACGATCTCTCACACAGCTTTTAAAAACATACACAGTTCTACGACGATCATCCAGTCCAAATACAACTATACGAGCATTCATTTCCTGTTCTACCCTTCTCAGCTCTTCAGGACCCATATTACAGTCAAACTCAAGTTCACAGTCTACAGCTAGTTTACGGGCACGCTCCACGACCGTAGGCAACCAAATTTGCTCGGATTTCGTATTTAGTACAGTAAACATACGTGCTAAGATTACTGCTATAAAGCCGCAACCACGATCGACGTTTATATGCCGTCTGTAAATAGCCTGAGAATTGAAGTTAAGAGTGTAAGGTGTGGCACTATGACCCGCAACACGGAATACACGGTCAATATTTACCGTGAAGTTGTCCATATTGAAGGCTATACTACTTTGAGGCCTGCATTATACGACCTAATATATACTCTACATCTTCAGCCGCCAAACGCCTGAATGGTACTACTACCCAAAAATCATCTACATCACCATCATCTGACCCGAATCCGAAGGACAGCCTCGTCCTGACTTCACGCTCGTCGCGGTTCTGAAGGGCAAACTCTACAATACGCTCTACTACGCGACGTAGTCCGTGTTCAATACCGTTGCTATACATGGATCTAGGATCAACCCTGACTATATACCGATTTCTAGTCAAGGCTGGGGTGGGGTTGCGGTGCGCACCAACTCGAATGTTATGCCATCCTCAACAGAACGGGGTGCTGTGGAGGATGAATAAGGGGTATATTTGAGGAAGACGATGTTGGGGTTGGTTGCGTAAGACGTTGAGGGTTGGGGCTCTATTACTGCAGACTCAACAGAACGGGGAGCTGCTGTGGAGGATGAATAAGGGGGTATATTGGCGGAAGGCTCTACTGTGGGTTGTTGCGTAAGACGTTGAGGGTTGGGGTTCTATTACTGGTGTTCTAACAACCTGGAACGCTTTATACCTGACGTGGAGGGTTCGTCATCACACCTCCGCTTTGAACGTGCTACAGGTGTCGCTGGTGAGGGCTCATCGGCGGGGTGGGTACTGTAGATGCACGGTCAACGGGTTCATCCGTGATATCGATGATGGGGGCTGTACATCGTCGTCATTCACGGTTCTGTGGAAGAAGAAAACAAAATATAAGGAGCAGCACTCGTTATTTGTAATATTTTGTAAATGACCCACTTAGGGGTGTGACGTGTTAGAAATGGAATCTGTAGAAAAATTCAGGTTCACGAGCCCATCCACATGTATTATATCTGGACCTACAGGTTGTGGTAAAACGGTGTTTATGCTTAAAATCATTAAAGAAAAGGGGGAAATGTTCTCAAAATTTGTGCATAAAGTTATATGGTGCTATTCGACATACCAATCAGTGTTCAACGAGTACCAATGATGTTTTGTTCCACAAGGGGGTCTATGACGTTAATTCGTTAAAGGGAAATGAACATACAGTCATCGTAATTGACGACCTCATGTTGGAGATGGATAAAACGTTTGCCGAGACATTTACAGTATTCTCCCACCACCTTAACATAAGCGTGTTCTTCATCAATCAGAATCTATTTTTCAAAAATAGATACATGCGCGATGTGTCGCTAAATACGCAATATCTAGTCTTATTCGCGCAACGTAGAGATGTGTCACAAATTGGGGTATTAGCCAGTCAAATGTTCCCGAATCAGCGTAAGGAGTTTTTGGAGGTTTATAAAGAGGTCACAAACCAACGTTATGGATATTTGCTTTGTGACCTTCACCCGCGAAACACGTTTAGGGTGCTTCTAAGAACGAATATATTTCCAAGCGAACCTGAAACCGTGTATATTCCAGAATGACGAATAGGCTAAAGAAATACCGCGAATTAATAAAAATCTATCAACGACTGCCTCGAGCATTGCAGCAGATGTTTGTTAAAAATATCGACTCTGACTTTTTAAAATGCATCTGTGAAATCTGCCTTAATGTTATAAAATGTAATGTTCCAATGAAATCCTCTCAGAAGACTCGCTTACGTCGTTACAAGAACATAATACGGACGCTCGCCATAAAAGTCAGACTGTGGGTAAGAAAAAGCGTATTATTGTACAAAGAGGCGGTTCGTTCCTGCCCATCTTATTTTCAATTTTGGGACCTTTACTGACTAGATTAATATAATGAAGAAGGTGGTTGTGATTCCGCACGAGGTGTATGCTTCATTACAAAGGAGTCCAGACGCGGTTCTAGAACCCCGTAAAAGTAGGCTTAAAAGAATGGAAAGTGAGTTGCTAGCCCTATTAAACAGTGAAAAGGCACCTGATGAGAAAAGGATCTTGTACCAAGAGGCTTTGCAGAAATTTCTTCATGAGTTCGAAGATTATAAGCATCCTACAGACCCCCCCGTGAGGCACAGCTCGAGTAGCACCGAGCACAACGATGCAGAACCTGGGCAACCAGAGAGCAGCGGAACACAACACATCGAACATGTGCTAAAAAACAGCCTCCCCCATACAGTGAGGAATAATGGGCTGTCTTTATAATCTATTGAGTGAGGACCCCATCATACAGTGAACCGATACAGGCGAGGTCATTGTTGAAGGAACATGAGTACAAGGGTCCGATATCGTTGATATTGTTCATGATCTGGTGAGAAAGTGGGATAGGCCCTCACCAACAGGATAGAGGTATATTAAAGCAAGACTACAACAAATAAATGTCCCCAAAACATTGATAGGTAATTTGAATAGGTTAAAAGACTTGGAACATGCATCGCACGTGTCACAACTGAGTACACCTTCGCCCCAGCAGCTGCAGTGTCTCTGAAGAGGAGAAAGAAGAGAGTAGACGGCCAACCTTATCCACGTGCCTCTAAAATATGCAAATGGCTAACGTATTAAGTAAGCACTATTATGACATTTCTAACCCAGCATCCTATGTTGGCGTTAATAGATTGTACATCGGTGCTTATGGTGTAAGGAAAAAAGATGAGAGATTTTTGCGGGGCCAGGATGCTTATACACTTCATAAGCCTGTGAGAAAAAGGTTTAAAACAGCCAAGACAACAGCCGCATCGATTGACTCTATTTGCCAGGCAGATTTAACAGACATGCAAAGATATTCACTCTACAACGATGGCTACCGTTACATCCTATTCATAATAGACGTATTCTCTAGATACCTGTGGCTAATTTCCCTGAAAAATAAATCGCCTGAAACAGTTGCTAAAGCGGCCAAAACGTTGATGTTGAAAGAAAACCGGATTCCTGGCTATTTTTGTACAGATATGGGAGAAGAATTTATAGGACGAGCTTTTCAGAACATGCTGTCAGAGTTTAATATCAGCTATTACACTTATACATAAGGCTTCTTTAGCTGAAAGAGTTCAACGTACCATAAAGGAACGCATGCACCGATATTTTACACATAAAAACAGATACAGATATATAAACGTTCTCGATTCACTGGCTTCATCCTACAACCGTTCACACCATCGTACGATCGGTACAACGCCTAACGATGTTTTAGAAAGAGGCAAGCGCCCGAGAAGAGATGGAGTACCGTCACCACCACCACCACACTGCGCGTTTCAAAATCAATGGCTATGTAAGGCTGTCACGTTCGGGAAATAAATTCGCGAAGAGTTTTGAGCAAGGATGGACACATGAGATTTTTAAAGTTAGGGCTATGAGGCCTAAAGGTGAGATAATGATGTATTACGTTGAAGATTTGAATAGAGAAGAGATCTCGAGAGGCTTTTATCGCGAGGAATTGCAGAAAGTGGTGTTTAATTTAGGAAAAAATGTATTTAAAATTGAGAAAATTGTAGGAAGCAAAGGTACAGGGAAGAGAAAAATGTACCTGGTGAAATGGCTAGGCTACCTAGAAAGCTTCAATACCTATATAAAAGCTGATGCAGTAATGAAGCTTAATTAGTATGCAGATGACTCCTAACCAGGGATGGGAAACCGAAATGAATTTCGATTCGAGTTTCGATTTCAGTTCATAGTTTTGAGAAATATCGATTTCGGTTTCGATTTCGGTTTTTTCATTTTTTTTCGATTCAGGTTTTTTTTTCGATTTCGGTTTTTCATATCGATTTCGATTCGAGTTTCGATTTCGATCAGTGGCGGCTCGTGACTAAAAATTCTAAGGGTGTTGTCTCTAAGAATGGGTTGAAATAATTACTGAAATAAAAGGATGTGCATTGAGCAATGAATAAAAGTTTCAAAAGTTATTGAAAAAGTTATTCAGTGAGCTCATCCTTATATTGTTCTTGATTATTTCAATTGTAAATAAAAAATTTAGGGGTGCTGCAGTTCCGCAGTGCCTACCGACGAGCCGCCACTGATTTCGATTTCAGTTTTTCAGATTTCATTATAATATGTTCATTATTTACATATAATATGAGCTTTTATCTATTATTTCTGCACACTTATTCCAAATAAAAGAGTTGTGCTATTGGATGATTATTTACATTTAATCAGTACTATATCTTGAAGTTGTCTTCATTTTTTTTTCAGTAAACTTTTTCATATTATTTCTACAACTTAGGGACCCGCCTAAAACCGCCCTCCTTTGAGGGAGAAGAATATATTTATCAGATCAACGCAGTCAAAGCACCCTGTTTCTATTTATATATATATAAAAAATCAGGGATAAATAAACAAAACTGGATGGAATGTGAGGAAGCTAATACATCTTAAAATTTCACGCCTTTATGTTACCCTATTTGAGGAGTCAGGTATCATAAAAGTAGCCCTGTCTTTAATCTCCGGAAGTTGGTCAACTCTCCTTTAATAGAAAGCAGTTTGAATATTAAATTTTGTTTCTTAATTTCGGTTTGAACTGATATTTTTTAGCGATTTCGATTCCGATTCAAGTTTTTTTATTCTTTTCGGTTTCGGTCTAAATTCGATTTCGGTTTTTCCAAAAATATCAGTTTCGGTTTTTTTTCGATTTCGCTTCAAGAAAAAATATCGGTTTTATCGGTTTATCGATTTCGATTTCGATTCAGTTTCCCATCCCTGCTCCTAACCATTTCTACGTCACACTCCCGTCCTCCTCGTCCCTGTCTGTACACCCTAACAACACACTAGCCAACTTTGTAACAGAGCTCCATGGACCCAATGAATTGGGTCGTGATTCGTATGAGGTGGGGATATGTGAAATTCAGCTGGATACCCTCTTTTTAAATATTGATTATAAAGATACCGTTTTGACGATTCTTAGAGACTGTAATGAGTGTGCAAAAGTCGGGTTAACTCGGGACGAAACTATACGTATCGCACGGACTAAGGTCGCACGGTTTTACAGTACGGAAGTAACACTAGGGCCGGGGCGTTATGGCTCGGTTGAGGATGTTGTGAGAGACTTAAACATGAGTTTAAAAACTCAAATCTTACGAATGATTTATTATACGAAATCGTAAACAAAGGAAACCCTGCACATACTCTAATCCTAAAATCTAAGGTTAACAGAAATCTTAAAGACGGAAGACTGTTCAAAATTATAACCGAGGGGCGATATCGATCAGCCTTCCGAAGAGACACCTTTCACGAGGCACAGCATGACTTGTCCACCTTAGTGTATCAATTGAAGACGGAGAAATTGGATGAAAGCTCTCAGCCTCCAGACATGTGCTATATTTACACCAATATAGCAGAACACCAGTTTGTTGGGGATACCCAGGCACGCCTGCTACGCATAGCTCACATCCCCAACCATAGAGGAAGGAGTTTGAGTATTATATATGACATACCCCATTATGTGAATGTCGCAACTAACCTAATAACCAATATCTCAATATATATAAGAACGATTGAGGGCAAACATTTCCCACTCGGTGACGGGAGCTTAACAGTGAAGCTGCACCTTCGACGCACTGAGTTATAATGGACAGAAAGCCTTTCACAGTATACCGAGGGGTGAGATACCAGCGTGGTAGTGGACTTGGGTCCATTTTTTCATCCATACTACGCACTGCTTTCCCACTGTTGAAGAGGGGGGCCAGGTACCTAGGGAGGAAGGTGTTACAAACAGGTTTTAACGCGGCAGAAGACATTGGCTGGCACTAAGCCTAAAGAAGCTCTAAAAAAACATTTAAAACGTACACGGGATGAAATCATCAAAGATGCGAAGAGAAAAATGCGTGGTGGCGGAAAGAAGAGATCTATCAGGAATAAGGGGTTGCCATCACGTGGCGTTAGACGCAAAAGGAAACCAAAAAAGAAGTGCTCAAAGCGTATGAAAACTATGGCTGATCTTTTTTTTAACTGATATAAGCTGAGGACGCTACTCTCACGAATCATAGATTGACTAATACTCATCGAGGGAAGGTGGCACTATTTCTGACTCGTCATGGCACGTTTCATTCATCCGTATAGTTCACAGTGCTGTAAATCGGAACTGTCCCTCTTTGATATACCACCTACTCAGGTCTCTATTGAACATAGTGACTGTTACAATTAACCCGTTAAACACAATTAGTTCACCCAGTGCCCCTATAGAATTCGTGATACCCAGCTCAGGCCCTTACTTTTTTGACCCGATTTGCATGCACATGTATGCTAAACTACGCATTGCCCATTCTGACGGAACGGACTACGATGATAGTTACGTTGCCTACCCTGAAACCAACTTTCTACACTCCATATTCAGTTAGTGTGACGTATATTTAAATCAGACTAACATCTTGGCAGGCACGGGGTACTACCACCTACGAGCCTATCTGGAAAATGTCCTCAACTTTTCAAAAGAAGCGAAGGACACCTTTTTATCCGCCAAGGGGTATTACCACACTAAAGACGAGGGTAGTATAAAGGATAAATTTAAAAATTCTAAAAAAAAGATATGCGAGTGTTTTGGACGCCTGCATACAGACTTTACTTTCCAGGAGAAGTTGCTTATGAACGGGGTAGATATGAAATTGAAGCTTACCCGCACGAGCCCTGAGATCTGCATAAATCTGGGGGCTGACCAAGAAGAAGGCGCGAAACCCGTTGTGATACACATCATGGAAACGTATTTACGTATGCGCCGTGTGAAGTTAAGTTCCCCGAAGCAAATAGAAATTGAGAAAGATTTGGTACATGCCACAGTAAAATATCCAATTAACAGGGTACAGATCAAGCTGTACACGATTCCCGCAGGGCTGGAATCGAAACAGCTAGAAAACATTGCTCTTGGAGTCCTACCTAAAAGGATTTTAATTGGAATGCAAGACCACGCCTCGACGAATGGAAATTATAAAAAGAGTGCCTTAAAATTCGAGAATTTCGGCCTTAAAAATATTACTCTATACGTAAATGGCATCGCCCTGGGTGGGGTAATGGATATGGATTACTTAACAGATGCAGTGTTCCCGCTCTGCGCGAGAGCTTATAGTACTTTAGCTCATAATACAGGTGCGTGTGATGAACTTGGTTTCGGCATAACACAGAAAGAATTTGTTGAAGAATTCAACATCTACTCATTTGACATTACGCCAGACTTAACTGCTGGTGTAAATACGCATTTAAACTCCCAACAGACCGGCACCATCTCAGTGAGGCTGGACTTTGCCAAACCTATAGACGCACCTATTAGTGTACTCGTATACCTCGAGTCGCAAGCCCTAATAGAAGTAGATAGATTTAGGAACGTCACCACAGATTTTTAAAATGGACGCGAATACACTCCAGTGAGTGATGAAAAGTGACTTTTGCGCGCTCAAAATTTATCGGTGTTCGCGAAGAATGAAATATTAAATCTGCCAAGTACGAGAAACTGGTACGGGGTTATCGTTAACACCGACATTGTGGTGGGGTGAGGGGATTCATTGGTTTGCAATCTATTTTAAAAGTAAGGAAAGAATACTCTTTCGATTCACTCGGATTTCCACCGTGGAATGACTCAACAATCGTAAATTTTATCGCACAGCTAGACGTGCCTGAGATTATTTGGAATCCATATCGCTTCCAAGGATATTATACTGAAACATGTGGATTGTATTATACAGGGTGGGCCGTAAGTTTCCATACATAGGAAAAATAAACATTTTTTTATGGACAACCATTTTATTTATATAATATGCTCTACATGGTTGCCATTGTTTTGAAAACACATTTCAATACGTGTTCCCCACTGTTGATGAACACGCATTAGCACAGTTGACGTTATGCTTGTAATGGCGTTGGTGATACGTTCCTTTAGATGATTTATGTCTCGTATCTTTTCCTGATACACCATGACCTTCAAGTGCCCCCAAAGATAGAAATCAAGGGGGGTGAGATCTGGGGATCTGGGAGGCCACTCCACAGGACCACGCCGACCAATCCAAGCATCCGGAAACTGCTGATCCAAATACCGACGCACGTGAAGACCATAATGAGGTGGAGCTCCATCTTGCTGGAAGTAAACTGGGAAGTTACCTTCCTCGTTTATCAGGGATGGGAAAATCTCTTCTTGCAACATGTTAAGATACCTTTCGGCATTAAGATTTCCACTGACAAAAATTGGTCCAATAATTCTGTCACCCCATATCCCGGCCCACACCATCACTTTACCGGCACCTTGCATCTTCGTCGGACTCAGCCAGTTAGGGTTAGCATTACTCCAATAACGTATGTTTTGCCGATTAACCTCTCCATTGACGTAAAAATTTGCTTCATCAGTAAACAAGATCTTACGTCAAACGCATATTCTTAGGGTATCTGAAACATAAAAACAAACGCTTAATTTTTCCTATGTATGGAAACTTACGGCCCACCCTGTATTTTGTTTCTCATGCATATGTCACGTGGGAAAGGATTTATAAATTTTTTAAAATTATTCGATTTATGCGACACAAATATGAATGATAAATATGTATGCAGACAGATAAAAAAAAAGTTCCCATATGTTAGCACCACCTGTAATGTGTAAAGGTATATTGTGTAAACATATATAAATTTGTATCCATTAAGAATTGGCCACTGACCCTTTTTGTACATGATTTCTGCTATTTAATAAATTAAAATATATTGCGCTTTGTCCTTAACCTCAAAAAACCTTACATTATCTCCTCGATGACCTCGCACTCATTTGACCGGATGTGAGTCAATACCACGACTTCTGGATATGCGGGGTGGTTACCACTTCATTTATCACCCTTTCGTCAAAAGTGGCTATAATATGGTCTAGCTCCGTTTCGGCCCTGTAATTTAAATAAATGTGTAATTGGATGCAGTTAAATCGTCCACCATATATATAATATATATATATATATATATATATATATATATATATATGGTGGACGATTTAACTGCATCCAATTACACCGATGCACCAGCCATCCGCGCTCCGACAATTTGCCCTCTTTGGAAGTCTGACAGGTCTTTCATAACTGCTAATTCATAATTCACTCAGATCTGTAAAAACAACGTGAGGGTTATAACATGACGTATACACACTCTGTTACGCATTTAAATAGGTTTGCCAGTCATTTGACCGTTTACTTTGTGTCTGAGCAGTCCGTAAAGATAACCGGTGAAATCGACGGGTGTTCATATTATTTTGTCTAACCCCTGTATATATATATATATATATATATATATAGAGAGAGAGAGAGAGAGAGAGAGAGAGAGAGAAAGAAAGAGAGAGAGAGAACATATAAGTATCGCATATGGGAAACAGACATTAATTAAACAATTTTTGAAAACGCATGCAATTTTTAAAAGTTTTGATAATTTTAAATTCCTATCTGTAGAACTTTTGACAAATTTTTAAACTGTCGAGAGATACACAAATAAAACACCCCATATATATATATATGGGACACAGACATTAATTAAACAATTTTTCAAAACGCATGCAATTCTTAAAAGTTTTGATAATTTTAAATTCCTATCTGTAGAACTTTCTACAAATTTTTAAACTGTCGAGAGATGCACAAAAAAACACCCCACATATATATATATATATATATATATATATATATATATATATATATATATATATATATCGAAATAATCACGAAGCAATCAGACAAAAGCAATGGGAATAATTTTACATTGTAGGAAAACACTGAATAAAGTTAAGGTTAGGCACTTATAAGTTAATTAACCCTGAATGAAACGCAGAATATAATCACATTTCAGTTGAATTGCCTGTAGGATGTTCCGCTGCCTCGCAATTTTCAGCGATACTCTGGCTAGAAAATAACGCATTCTGGTATGCAGCTGTGAAAATTATGCGTGATGCATGGGCATAATCGGGGTCATCCTCCACCAAATCGGGGGTGTTGTACAAAGACAGCTGACTCGTTGTTGTGTAGTTCACTAGCTGGAAATGAACGAACGAAACTGAGTCTCGCTTCGAAGTTCTCCCTTTATAAGGGGACATGTGACCAACCCACAAGAGCGAACCTTAGCTTCCTATTGGTTAGCGGTGAATTTTGGGTGGGTTTAACGTGTAGGCCTGCATTTTCGACCAACCCGCGGTCCTGGGCCCGCCCCACAGTGCAGTGATTGGCTGATTCCGTGAATTTTGGGCGGAGCATAATGCGTAGGCTTGCATGGTACCCAACCGAGGCCCTGGAACCGCTTCAGAGTGCTGTGATTGGTTGCCCGCATCAAATCTGGGCGGGCCATCTGTTCCGATGAGTGGGACCATTATCTGATACAAATTTTATTTTTCTATGATGGGCATAAAGCTCCTGTCGTAGAAAAAAATGTTTAAAGATTTGGGAACCAAAACATCTGCCTGTTTGAAATGAATTTGGTGTCCCATGAAGTCTTTGTTTATTTCCCGAGCGATTCAATTCGGTTTTCTGAGAAAAATAAATTTAAGATACATGCCATATCTTGTTTGTCTATTTTTTTTTCGGAAAAGTCATTGTCATGCTTTGTAAGGTTAAAAACAAATATATTTACTGTAGATGTCTTGTCCATTACGGGCAAAATACTTATTTGCTTAAATGGTCACATGCTGATTAGAAAACACATGTATTGTGTGTTGTGCCAAACTGACATAAAATAATTTTAGAATACTTGTCTGTTTTGTTACAAGAGAACCTTTCTGTCAAAATTATTTACTGAAGAGGTAGTCTTAACCTTTACGGGAAAACCTGTATTATATATATATATATATATATATATGGTCACTTACACATTAGAAAACACGTGTATATGATGCTAAAGGTTTCAGGTTTTTGTTGAAGGGACATATGTTATTTGCGTTGAAAGGAACGCAACGCGAATCTTGTTTTGTATGATAAAATTCTTTGTTATATGGTCAGCTCAATTTTAATTTGGAAAACTGTTTATTTATTTATTCCAATATATATATATATACATATATATTTAATATCTATCTATATATACAGGGGTTGGACAAAATAATATGAACACCTTGATAAATGGCGGTTTCTATTCTTAATATGGAGTTGGTCCTCCTTTAGCGGCAATAACAGCTGCAATGCGTCGGGGAATTGATTCATACAGCTTTTGGACAGTGGCTAGAGGAATCCTGAGCCATTCTTCGAGCAAACCCTGCTCCAGTTCCTCCAAAGACGCCGGCGGTGGGAATCGGCTTCTGACCTGCTGCTCCAACTGACACCACAGATGCTCGATAATGTTAAGATCCGGGGATTGTGGATGCCAATCCAAGCGTTCTACTTCACTAACATGCCCTTCAAACCAGTTTTTAACGACCCCAGCGGTGTGGATTGGTGCATTATCATCCTGGAAGACGGCGCCGCCATTGGGAAACAGCGTTTGGACCATGGGATGGACCTGGTCAGCCAATATTGACAGATAGACCTGGGCGTTAACCCTACCATGCAGTACTACAGCTGGGCCAAGAGTATTCCACGATATTGCTGCCCAAACCATCACAGATCCGCCTCCATGCTTAACGGTTGGGGTCAGGCAGTCGGGGTCATAAGCATCTTTAGGCTGTCTCCAGACGTAAACTCGACCGGAACATGGAAATAGCGTAAAGGAGGATTCGTCGGAGTAGACTACATTCTTCCACCGGTCCATTGACCAACCAATTCTTATGGTCATTACACCATTTTCTGCGCCGCTCAATGTTGATGTGCGAAAGGAAGGGTTTGGCAATTGCAGCCCTCCCATGGTATCCAGCTCCATGGAGCTCGCGACGTACAGTTCTGGTCGATACCGGGCTTGCAAGATGCTGGTTAAGCTCTGCAGTCACTTTTGGAGCTGTGGTCTTATGGTTCTTTGCCACAATGCGCTTTAGCACCCGGCGGTCTCGATCACACAGCTTCTTCTTGCGTCCACTATTGCATTTGTCGGTGCTTGTCTTTCCATGGTTTTGGTATGCAGACATGACCATAGAGACAGTTCCTCTGGATACATTGAACATCTGAGCGGTTTTCGTCACCGACAGGTCTTTCATAACTGCTAATTCATAATTCACTCAGATCTGTAAAAACAACGTGAGGGTTATAACATGACGTATACACACTCTGTTACGCATTTAAATAGGTTTGCCAGTCATTTGACCGTTTACTTTGTGTCTGAGCAGTCCGTAAAGATAACCGGTGAAATCGACGGGTGTTCATATTATTTTGTCTAACCCCTGTATATATATATATATATATATATATATATATATATTATATATAGAGAGAGAGAGAGAGAGAGAGAGAGAGAGAGAGAGAGAGAGAGAAAGAAAGAGAGAGAGAGAACAATATAAGTATCGCAGATTAACCCGAAAAGAGCCGACATAAATATATGTGTGCGTGACGGGGGCCATTAGGGAATTATTTTATTTTGTTTTGAATTGAAAATTTCCCCGTATTTTAGAACCAGCAAGAATTCGTAATTATATATAATATATATATACGGGCAAAAAAAAAAAAAATATATATATATATATATTATATATATATATATATATATGTGTGTGTGTGTGTGTGTCACGGCCGTCATTAGGGAATTATTTTCTTTTTTTAATTGAAATTTATCCCCGTACGAATTGTTCATTTATTTTTTATTTTTTAATTGAAGTGTTTTACGCCGGCCTTAGACGTACGGGAAGAACATTAGGGTACCCTGAGTAACGAGCCCCGTCCGGGTGCGAACCCAGCTCCTTTTAGTTCACATAAACGTACACTGACACCTGGCTAGGGCCCCCAGCAACCGACGGGTGATGCCAGGGGCGCCCAGCAACCGGACGCATGGGACTCGTGCCAGCCAACGCGCGACGCGTCAACTGATGCCCGGAGGCGATGATGCCCAGAGGCACTGGCTGATGATGCCCTGAGGCACTGGCTGATTAAACCAACTGGCTGCTTAGGGGCCCTATAAGAGAGTTGCGGGGTGGCTGAAGATCTCATATGCGCTTGGCGGTCGCCAAGCGAAGAACCCTCCTCTGGGTTCCTTCCTCTCTCTCTCTCTCTCTGCCCCTTTGGGGGGTGAGGCCGTCCCACCTTCTCCCCCAAAGAGGCTCTCCCTCTTCCTTTCTCTGGCCCTTTGGGGGTTCAGCTTGGGGGATAACTCCAAGTTGCATACCCCTTGCAATCCCATTTTGGGGTTGGCAACAAAGGGGGGTGGGGGTGG
The DNA here is from genome assembly GCA_023014485.1 of Bathynomus jamesi. Lineage (NCBI taxonomy): Eukaryota > Metazoa > Arthropoda > Malacostraca > Isopoda > Cirolanidae > Bathynomus > Bathynomus jamesi. The sequence goes on along the minus strand of JAJOZX010002691.1, from coordinate 345,042 downwards.
CATCAAGGGGGTGCCTTGCAACAAAGGGGGTGGGGATTGGCGCTCTTGCAACATTATGCAATTGCTCTGCACTCTGGCTTTTTGCCACCATACTACTCGCGTTTATGACTTGTCTCAGAGGTTCATATATTGGGAGTTAGAAATACTTAAAAGTTAATCTTATTGTCTCAGGTAAATTCACGTTTTATGTAATTAATTTGTAGAGTAATCGACCCATTTCATTTCTAAAATGAGCGATCAAACCTTATGTCGCTATGAACAAAGCGACCGCGTCTATCATTTGTTTTTGATATTGTTAATAAAACTGTGTTTATAGACTCATTCATTTTAGTGATGCTCATAATCAGCATTAAGCTCACGCTGAAAACTTAATTAACAAATATAAAAAGTTCCTTCATAGTCTGAATACAAATGTCGCATTCTAAATGTTAATTACGAAGCAATTTTGTCGAAATTAAAAACAAACATATACCTCTATATATAGTGTATATATATATATATGTATATATATATATATATATATATATATATATATATATATATATATATATATATATATATATATTATTTATTGATGTTTTCATAGTTTAAGTGGAAGTATGAAGAGTTAAACATCTTTTTACACATACGCCCATTTCTCGGTACGAGCAGCTTGCAGCAGCATTGCCAAACATTTAAGGGATCAAATTAATTAATTATTGACGAGACTTTTGCACGTGGTTCATCACGAGTTAAAGCAACAATGCTCTGCTAATCTAGTCGAGCGTTTCAGTGGGATAATTTGGTACTCTGCAAGTACTTCTAAAGTACAGAAAGTACATAAATAAACGACATGGCAACACTAGGACTGGCTTTACGTGTGAAACAGGTAGGGTGGGGGTCATTATGGAGGTATATATGTGAAAATGGGGTAATGACTCAAAAAGTTTAGGAACCACTGGTCAAGTCCAAAGAACATCCATATCCGTATTCGAGTGATTGCAATTTTCATTAGTCTGTATTGCAGACACCCCGAGTTATTATCAGTCTCGGTGCATTAATCTTCAGGAGCAAGGTGAACCGCAATTTTGTGTTTCCTTCCCCAAGGCAGCACAAATTTACCCGCATCAATCAGTCATACTCGTACTACATTACTTTAGGCTTGCTCTACATAAACTGGTCCAAAAACCACAAGTATCGGCAATCGCAAACCGTCCGTATACAAGCCTGTATTTTGTTCAGAATAATATTTTATATATCATATATCTGTAGACTCGACACGGAAAAACTGTCTTTGTAAATTCAAACTGAATAGAATTTAAGGAAGACTACGTCTTACGGTAGAATAACCTAATAACGGTAGAATAACCTAATAAACAAACTCAGAATAAAATCCGGAAGAACTATATATATATATATATATACTGTATTTTGTAAAAAAAATTAGGATCACCTGAAGATCAGGGCCCCCAGCCTTCTTTAGTTAGCCTTATAAGGCTAATTAACGATTGGTTAGGTTAAGTCGTGATATTTTCGTTAGTTAGCCTTATAAGGCTAACTAACGAAGGCTGGGGGCCCTCATCTTCAGGTGATCCAAAAATTACATAACATGTTGATAATAGTGTAATAAGTTGATGGGACTCAAGAGTTAATTAAGTAATATAAATTATATTAAGAATTAAAATTAACAGACAGATTAACAGACATATTAACAAAATAACTTAAAACTGATAAGATGGTGAGTGAGAAATTTGTTGTGAACATGGTTAACTGAAATTAGCGCTAATTTCCTCTTGAAATTATTAATTAGCAGTGTTATGCGCGGTACCTCCTGAAAATAGCGGCACTACCTCTACCTCTACTTGGGCCAAAATGTAGCGGCGCTACTGCTACAGCTACTCATTTGGAAAAGTAGCGCGCTACTGCTACCATCACCGCTACTGCTGCTTTTGAAAAGCATTCAAAATTGGAGTAATAATTCCCCAATACGTATGTGTAATTTGTGCAACTATTAGAAAATAGCATCAATGTACATATCTGTAAATCACAAATTCAGTAGCAAAGTTGCTGCTTTCAGTTACTGAGCAGCTATGCGAGGGTAAAAAGATGTATACTGTATAGAACAATAGGACATGAATAAAGCAGGCAAAAGGAAGAAACTAATATGAGGGGTCCCGCGTCTTAAGGTACTTAAGCGCCAAAATTAAAATTCGCCAGAAATCGCCTCCAAAGTTCAGCAATATTCTGGCAATAGTATCTTTGTTATTAATTGAGCTAGGACGTTCATTTTTGGCTAAATTAGAGTTCTAAGTATGTTAATGAAGATGACGAGTTTTTGGAATAGATTTTCATATTATATTTTATATTTTATATATATATTTTTTTAATTTTTTTATTTTCTTATTATGCCGAATTTGGGTGCGATTTCTAGCACAGAATGATTCCATTGATTTTTCATCACTATCACTAGCACGGTGAGACATTGCTGCACACGTTGATAATAGTTAGAAGCCGGGTGAATAGAATAATCCACGCAATATTCAGCAATATGAGCACGAACACAGGACGCCTGCTAACAGCAACGCGAGTCTTAAGGTACTGGCGGGATGTTTGTGTCGTGTCCCTCTCGGCGCGTGGAGCGGGTGGCCAATCAGAAAGCAGAGCGGCGTGGCTGCCATGTTTTCATTGGCTCGCGCTCCTCCTGCTGTTCCCGCCACCCAGAGACCGAGCGTCCCACCCCCATCACATCCCACCAGTTGAACGGGATATTGGGGCCTTAAGACGCGCATCACATCTGGGCGGCAGAGCCCAGCTGGCGATAGAGGTGAAAAAAGTAGTTCGCTTCATAAGGTTTTCAACCATACTTCTAGTGTCGTAAGGTCATTATAACCCAAACCACGCGATAGAGGAAGGGTGAAAATAGTGATATCCATCAAAAACACATTTTCGCCTGTTGTGGCGTTTAGGTACCTTAAGACGCGCGACCCCTCAATTATCTCATTACATCTTTTATAGTGGGAGGATAGTAAAAATTGCGTTGATTCATTTCACAGTTCTTTATTTCATTGCTAATAATGTAGGAATAAGTGCTACTAGTAGAAATGGACTATTTCATGCTACTTTTTGACCGCACCCTCGTGAAAATAATAAAAACAGTCAAATATGCATTATTTAGTTATAATAAAATAAGTGTGACTAAATGTATACGGCAGCATCAGGAACTCGATGCTGACCAAGCTAAATATAGCCCATTCCAGCTGATAACGCAGGCAGACTTTCAAGCACCACCATGTCATTTCTTTTATTTATTGTAATATTATTACCTTTTAAACTATAAGAACAAAAATGGGTTTTATTCACTTTTAAAGTAGCGAGTAGCAGTTGGAATTCCTCTAAAATGTAGTGCCCCTACTGCTTTCACTACTTTTCCTCAAACGCAGCGGCGCTACCGCTACTCCCAACACTACTTATTAGCAATATGAAGAGCTTATTTGCTAAATCATTGAAGGATTATTATAAATATTAATGTTGTCTTTCGCTTAGCCTAAAGTAAGCTGTTTTTATCAACTGTCTCACGAAGTAATTGAATGATTTGTGACCTCGTGGTTAGTCATATCTTACACCTGACGGAGAATTTGGCGAGAATCTCGACCATGGGTGTAGAGCTAATCCCGCGATGCTAGCTGATTTAAATAACTCAAGATGTCGTGAACTCGCGACTAACCAATTTCTTTGCTCTTTTCTCTGAGAGTACCGACCTCGCGGTTAGCCAGGTTTTTTTTTCCCGCAGATTATGTTACTCATCTCCCGATCGAGTGGCTATCAAAGGCTTTACAGTTTGAAAGACTGGAAAACATTTTAACGGGAGATAATATATCAGCCCCGGAAAGCAGTTTATCGTACCGTTTGCGAGCTCAGACCTTTAATTTTTGTTTTACCAGTCAACTGGAGCCCAAATCGCAATGTTATCTGAAAAAGTTTTAAGACATTTACAAATTATTATACAAAACATGATAATTGCCTTATTACGTTACAAAATTAGGTTAAATTTTATATTTTATATTTTTTACAACTAAATTACTTGATTTATTTAAAAATAACAAAAATTGTCTATAAAATGTTGTATTTTACATAGTCAAACATTTTATATTTAGTCTTAACATAATCTATTTTACATATTTTGGATCACCTGAAGATCAGGGACCCCAGCCTTCTTTAGTAAGCCTTATAAGGCTAACTAACGAAGGCTGGGGGCCCTGATCTTCAGGTGATCCCATATTTTTAGTTATAAATTACTATTTTTATTATAATTTGTATTTTTAAATTCGATACAATAAAAATGAACAAAAATAAATACTTATGTAGGTACTTGTAGGTTATCTCCCCCCCCCCCCCCCCCCCACCACCAATTTTGACAGAATATTTTTGTTAAAACTAACAAAAATATCACGACTTAACCTAACCAATTAATTATCAAGGGCGTACAGTTGATCTATTATTAATTATAATATTGTTTGTTTCTGGAATAGTATTTACTATTTACTAATAGATCAACTGTACAGTGTACACCTTTGATAATTATAATTGGTTAGGTTAAGTCGTGATATTTTCGTTAGTTTTAACGAAAATATTCTGTCAAAACTGTTGGGGGGGGGAGATAACCTACAAGTACCCCTACCTATTTTAAGACGAGTTCTCTTTTCAGTTGGTTGGTCATTTTCTTTGGTTGAATGTTGTACATTTTTAGCCTAGACTGATTTAATTTTGTTACTTTTTTGTATATAAAGAGTAGGGCCGCCGCGCACAGGATCGTCTTGAGACTCACGACTGACGACTCGAGTCGCGTGTTTTACATTGACAATGGGAGCCCCGCACACTGCAGCGACAGTGACGCGATTCTGGGAATCGCGTCGCGGTCGCTGCAATGTGCGGGGCTCCCATTCTCTCAATGTAAAATCACACGCGACTCGAGTCGTGAGTCGCGACACGATCCTGTGCGCGGTCGCCCGAATTTTTACTGCACGTTAATATCTTTACGCAAAGTGCACACATATTTTTTTTTACTTTAAGACAGTGTTTCTCAGCCGGATTTTCCCCACGACCCACGTGTCACAGACATGTCAATTCTCACGGATTTTCCGTGACACTCACGGATTTTAAGTCTAATAATAATAATAATAATAATAATAACAATAATAATAATAATAATAATAATAACAATAATAATAATTTAAAAGTACCCCTACCTATTTTAAGACGAGTTCTCTTTTCAGTTGGTTGGTCATTTTCTTTGGTTGAATGTTGTACATTTTTAGCCTAGACTGATTTAATTTTGTTACTTTTTTGTATATAAAGAGTAGGGCCGCCGCGCACAGGATCGTCTTGAGACTCACGACTGACGACTCGAGTCGCGTGTGGTTTTACATTGACAATGGGAGCCCCGCACACTGCAGCGACAGTGACGCGATTCTGGGGAATCGCGTCGCGGTCGCTGCAATGTGCGGGGCTCCCATTCTCTCAATGTAAAATCACACGCGACTCGAGTCGTGAGTCGCGACACGATCCTGTGCGCGGTCGCCCGAATTTTTACTGCACGTTAATATCTTTACGCAAAGTGCACACATATTTTTTTTTACTTTAAGACAGTGTTTCTCAGCCGGATTTTCCCCACGACCCACGTGTCACAGACATGTCAATTCTCACGGATTTTCCGTGACACTCACGGATTTTAAGTCTAATAATAATAATAATAATAATAACAATAATAATAATAATAAATAATAACAATAATAATAATAATAAAATCGTGGGAGAATGAGAAATCTCACGGATTTTCATACTTCAAGGATGACGTCTCTGGTGTCGGGTATTAGGTCGGCGCGACCCCTTATCATCCCTGCACGGGTAAACAAACTCACGAAGCGGGTTTTTTTTTTTTTTTTGCGCACAAATCACTATTACAGGGGTAAACAAACTATGACTCGGGGGATCGCGACCCACCGTTTGAGAAACGCTACTTTACGACATTTCTTTCCATACTGCAATAGTCTATAAGTTTTGTTACAGTTTCTATTAGAAAAAAGTATTAATAAACTTCCGACGACGTTTTACGGGCTTCGCTCTCGCCAGTTTCGTAACATCGCTGTCCGTCGATCAGCGAAGTTAAGCTAGGGTTACCATATTTGAACTTTCAAAAAAGAGGACACTCCGGAGAGGGGGGGGGTGTATCTGTATCAGTATCTATCAACTCACATTGTATTAATGTGTTATATATACACTGTGTACTACATGTTTATATTGAGTATCTATAAATAAGATCAAGTGTTATAGCCTCAAAAATCAATGTTATAATTATTCAAATTTCCCGGATATGTCCGGGGGAAAAACCGGACGTACGGTAACCCTAAGTTAAGCAACATTGCGTCTGGAGAGTAATTGGATAGGAGACCATCCTCCGCGCGCAAACTATGTAGCGACCCGTTGTCCGGAAAGCTGTAGGTCCCCTCCGTTATATGAACTTAGATGCTGCGAAAAAGGTTAAACGGGCCAATCATTAGATTTTAGAGAAAAGCGTTTTCTTACATTGTCTTTTGGTGAACGCAATTAACAGCTGAAGTACGATGAAAGTGCGATTGTACGAGAAACTCAGTGAAATGTGCAATAACATAACTGTAAAAGATAATAAACTAATAAATATATAATAACGAATGTATAAGAATGTAAATAAATAAATTATCTAATAATTATACCTTGAAAGGACCAAATAGAGGGAGATTATCCAAAGATTAGAATAGAAGCATTATTACGTATGTGATAATAATAATAATAATAATAATAATAATAATAATAATATGGTTCACAATGGCTGCATTATTATCTATACCGTAAATTTCTTTGTGTTTTACGTTCTATGAAAATTGCGTGTGTAATTTTGGAATAGTTTTCAGCTTATCGAACCCTTTAATCGCTTATAATTGGCATCGGTTCGGAATCCTCAAAGAAGAGACTGTAAATTTGTGTGTTTAGGAAAACGATTATCAACTATCAAAGACTGCAAATTTGTGTGTTTAGGAAAACGAACGATTATCAACTATCAAAGACTGCCAGAAGTAGCTTCCAATCACTGAAGATGGTTTTAACAAATATTTGATCAAACCTAACTCATTTCAAAGGTTTAATGACTAAAGTCCTAACTCGATAAGAATACCTTCTCTTTGTATAAAAGGGGACACTGAGAGAACCAAATGATAATTATAAGGAGATTGTAGACACCAAGTCAACCAGGGAAGTACTCCAGGGGGGGGATGTTTGGCAGGAGTCAGGGAGTACTGGAACTCTCGTTTCTTCTGTCATTGTCCTCCTCAGCTGATCTTTTTCCGTGTTTCATCTACCCTGTGAGCAGTGCAGCATGCTCTCAAGCACACGCTTCTCCCCCTATTCCCATATTCCTCACTGCACATACATGCATCTTACACACTACACAATCTTTTCAAATTTAGATTAAAAAGAAAAAAAAGAAAAATGGCATCATTGAGCCTTGGAGACCTTGTTTTTGAATCTTTCCTTCTTCTGCAGAGGGGTTACTTTTGCGGGCACTAGCCCTTAGCTCCCTCCTTCTTCCATAAAAAAAAAAAGATAGTCCTGATTCGTTGTAAGGTACAACCCTCAGTCTCCCCTTCCCAAGTTTGAGATTCAATTTTTAGTTTAACTAAATTAACTTTTTATACTGTTGGCAACTTCTAGAACATAAATTAAATATAAGTTATATATGATACGTATAAGGTATTACGATAGATACTGTAGTTCTTTTCATATAAACTATTTAACTTTTATTTTAATCATCCACTTGGGTAAAGTTGCCAAATGGTCGCGCATCGGTCCTGATGTCGCTCATTTGACTTAAAAAAAAACACTCCCCACAAAATGAAATTGATGTGAAACATTACTTTTAGTAACTTCGTTACAAGAAGTAATATTTCGCATTAATTTTATTTCGTTTGATGTAACAGTATTTTGTGGGGAGTTTTCTTTAAGTCAAATGCGCGACATTAGGACCGATTTGCGACCATTGGCAACTTTACCCTATAGTATTTCAGAAACTTTTGTTTCATAAATAAAAGATGCAATTTGGGTGGGACCTTTACCACACTCTTGGTGACCGACTTTCTCAATGTCGAGTTATTGATCAAATACGATCGATCCCGCGTGGTAGCGCAAAGGAATGAAAGAGGTACTGCCTCACAATATCACGTGTCCACTTTTTTTTTTTAAATTTAAAGAATGGTTATTTAGGTCATATTTGTTTTTTTCTTGACACTTCCGAACAGACACAAAAGTAAAATGTCATTTTTCAGTTTTCACACACACACACACACACACACACACATATATATATATATATATATATATATATTATATTATATATATAATATAGATAGAGAGAGAGAGAGAGAGAGAGAGCTTATTTAGATGTGCAGGGGATGTTGCTGTTGTTGTTATTTTGGATCTTTTCCGTTTCATGTACTGTTTCCGATTTTGTTGAAAATATGATATTTAATGTAGACTTTTACGCTGATTTAAAAAATGGGAGCTATTGAAGAATAGGGACCCCAGCCTTCTTTGGTTAGCTTTATAAGGCTAACTAACGAAAATATCATGACCTAACCTAACCAATCGTCAAGGGCGTACAGTTAACCTAACGATTGGTGCAGATCCTCACATTATTTATTTACATTATTTTTTTGTCTGGGGGTTCTTGAAGAGTAACGTTTATCAGCGGGGTAAGCCCGAAACTAGGGAGCAGTTGGTTGCACGTATGCAGGATGCGTTCATAAACCTCAGAAATGAACTTCCGCGTTTTCCTTGGCAAGACTCGATGGATCGGAGGCTCGCCGCGTGCATTGAAGAAGGAGGGGGTCACTTTGAAACCATTCTGCAATAAGTGCAATAGTGTATTGTATGTTTGTACTTTTTGTAAACCACAAGTGTCATTAAATAGTATCTAAGATCGCCTTTTTATTATGTTTTAATTACCCAAATGTAGAGGCCTGTATCTCGGTAACGGTTGGGAATCGGACCCATATCGATATAATACTTTCTACTTAGAAATACCCAAAGAGTGAAATGGTGCATTCTTGACATTTCCTCCCGGGACACCCTGTATATATATATATTCACAGTGTACATATACTTACAGTATATCTTGAGAAACGGGCAAGATACAGAGATACAAGATACACATCTAAGATGCTTCTCTAATCCGTTTAAGTTTGGAGACTAGAAATAATAAGAAAAAAGAGCTTTTAAGGCGTTTAAAAATCGTTGGAGGCGGGGGACGGGGAGGCAACACTGACAAAACAAAAATACATGGGGGCCCTGATCTTCAGGTGATCCATTTTCGTTTTTAGGGTGGGGAAGGCAATTACCCTCCCATGTTTCTCTTGGCTACACCACTGAATTAATTAATTATTAACTCTGGATAACAGTCGTAGCAGTAGAAGAACCAAGTACCTTTCTTCGGTTATTTAGAATAAAATATGTACGCAGAAATCTCGAGAGTTTTGACCACAGCATATATGTATATTTGTTTTCGTCTCATTCTGTTTCCACAGAGTTATTTTAATTGATTTATTTCTTCAGGCCTTTAGAATTTATAGCCCTCAGTTTGTAGATAACGAGGTTATTAAAAATGCTTTCGCTAACTATGTTACTCTCAGGCTTTTATGAGCAGGGCTTTTAAAAAACCTCACAAAGAAGAAATTTTATAATAACGCTCCACAAAGCTCCCGAGAACGAAAAAGTACTTTAGTTTTGACTACAGAATGCAACATGACAAAAGGTTCCTTAAGTAATTTTATAAATTTAGTTAGCAAGATAAACTTCACTACTAGAAATTACCTTCACAACCACAAGCTCGGGTTTACCTCAGATAATGCCGGAATCTATAAAATTGCATGTGGAAACTGTTACGAATTTTGGATCACCTGAAGATCCGTCACCACAACCTTTTTTAGTTAGCTTTATAAGGCTAACTAACGAAAATATCACGACTCTTAACCTAACCAATCGTTAGGTCAACTGTACGCCCTTGACGATTGGTTAGGATGGGTTGTGATATTTTCGTTAGTTAGCCTTATCCATCCATCCATCGTGTTCTGCCTATCAGGCATGTTCAACTCGTGTGTCCCGCCAAAGTGTTCTATCCTGAGCTATCCTTTTCATCTCATGGTAGCTCCTGCCTCCCTTCAAATCATCCAGCATTGCTTTCCTTTTCCTTCTCCTCGGCCTTCTACCTTCATATCTACCCTCTATCACCTCCTTCAACAATCCTTCTCCTCTCAACACATGTCCGATCCATTTCTTCGTCTTTCTCTTATCACTTTAATGAGTCTTCTTTCCTCCCTCACCTGTTGCAGTACTTCCTCATTACTTTGGTGTTCCCTCCAGCTTATCTTTAGCATTCTTCTCCAAATCTACATTTCAAAACTTTCCTGGAGTTTCTTTTCAGTTGTTTTCAGTGTCCATGTTTCTGCTCCATACAGTACCACACTCCATATCAAGCTTTTTACTAACCTTTTCTTCAGTTTCAAGTTGAGTTTACCTGTAAGTAGTCTTTTCTGTCTCTCAAAAGCTACCTTACCCATACCAATTCTAGATCTTACTTCCTTATTGCAATCTCCATTGTTGATTAATAAACTTCCCAGATATTTAAACTGCTCAGCTTCTTCTAAAGTCCGATTCCCTATCGTTAGGTTCATTTGTGCTCCTTTCCTTCTTGCAATTTTCATTACTTTTGTCTTGGTCTCATTAATTCTCATTTTGAATTCCTCCGGCGTTGTTGTCAAGCTATTGACCATTCTTTGCAGTCCTTCCTCAGTACTACAAACAAATGTCTTGTCATCTGCAAACCTTACAGATTTGACCAATTTACCTCTCACTCTGATTCCCTCTTCCAGATCTGAGAGTGCTTCTATTACACAGGTCAACAAAAAAAATTTTTTGTTTCGTTGCCAAGGAAATTCGTACAAATTTAGGGTATTTTGGGGTTGCTGAATTCCAAAATGAAAGTAGTTTTTCCGATTCGGCTCTAGTTCTTGAGATAATGAATACCCTCAATTAATAGGAAACGTAACCATAACGCGTGCATATGGGAAACTACCGGAACATTCTAGATGGTGAGACACGCGAATATTCTTAGTGTTTACTCCGCGATCATTCTAGAATATTCCCCCTCCGTATATAAGTCATCGGCCACCCAACCAGTAAGTAGGCTCCGCCTGAACATTAAATTTTTTGCATTTTTACGTGTTTCAATGGGGTACCAATTATCTCATAAATTAGAGCCAATCTAGCAAAACCGATGTCATATTCGGAATCAGCACCACAAAGTTACCCCAAAATCACTCTAATATGATTGGCAATAAAATGAGTGTTGACCAGTGAATTATCGTTGCTTCCGCATAGATGTTAAATAACACGGGGGACAGGGAGCATCCTTGCCTGACCCCTCTCCCAACCAGTCCAGGCTCCGATTCTCCTCCTGCAACTCTAACATTCACAGTCTGCCCAAGATATAGATTTTTTTATCATCCTACGGTCCCTCCAGTCAACATTAATATTCTTCAATATTTCCATTAGTTTCCTTCATTGGACTCTGTCAAAAGCTTTTTCAAAGTCAATAAAACAAATAAACATTCCCTGATCATGTTCCAGCACTCTCTCCCATCATTCTCATAATACCAATAGCTTCTCTTGTCCCGCATTTTGACCTAAATCCAAACTGATCCTCTCCAATGTACTGCTCAGCTCTGTTCGTTAGTCTTCTGGTTAGTATCCTTAGCATTATTTTTGATGCATAGCTGACCAAGCTTATGGTTCGAAATTCTGAACACTTGGTGCTCTCGGTTTCTTGGGGATAGTAATCATAGAGACTCTCATAAAGTCAGCAGGCCAGTCTCCACTTTCATAGATGTTCTGCACAATACATTCACCTCCTCTCTAGCATCACCTTCAAGACTCTTCAGAAGTTCTGGTGGTACATCATCTGGTCCTGGGGCCTTGCCATTTCTCAGGTCTTTTACAGCCATCTCTACTTCTCTTTCCAATATGTCCGGCCCCATACAATCTACTTCCACCTCATCTGCTTCCTCCATTTCGATGTTATTAGGTTTGTTCTCTTTATCATACAGTTCTTCAATATAATCAATTCATCTCTTCCTTATATCTTCTGGTCTTTTCAGTTTTTCTCCATTTCTCCCCTCTATTTCTCGAACTCCCAAGCTACTTCTTTTCCATCTATTTATGTCCTCAACTTTTTGGTACATTAAATCAGTTCTTCCTTTCCTTTCTAATTCCTCCATTTCCCCGCACTACTCTTCAAGCCACATCTCTCTTGCTTTATCAGTTTCTCTTCTCAGTTCGTTATTCAACTGTCTGTATCGTTGTTTCCCTTCTTCTGTATTTATACTCTTCCATTTTCTTCTTCCTTCCATTTTGTCAAGCATCTCTGTTGTGACCCAGGGTTTCCTTGCTTCTCTTTAAAGCTAACTAAAAAAGGGTGGGGCTGACGGATCTTCAGGTGATCCCGAAGTTTATATGGGGGAAACTAATAATTTTCCTGACAACATCTACAAAGATAAGTACAGTCTCAGAATCGGCGACCTCAACTCAGCTTTGCATCAACATAGGACTTATTTTGATTATCTAATTGATATTAACAAATTAGCCCTTCATCTACGTATAAAGAACATAAATTAGAGGAAATTGACTGAATCTTTCTAAATTGAAAATATCGTTAAATTGAATAATGATAGAGGTCATTTTTGCATTGATCTACTTTCAAATCAAATTTTAACCCGAGATACCATCTTAATCTTTCTTGCACCGTTTCCACCTGCCAGATGTATGAGGTTTATGTGCTGTGCTTTCCCTGCAACTTTTATCCTATTTAGTCTTCTTACCTGAACGAAGAGGAGTTTTAATTGCGATTTTTAGCTCATACACTTTTGTACGGTTATTGTACGTTTCACCATATATATATATATATATATATATATATATATATATATATATATATATATATATAAATACATTGACAGTAATTCAACCATTTATAGCTGTTTCCTTGATATAAGTAAGGCATATGATAGGGTGAACCACAATATTTTATTTGAAAAACTAGAAGACAGGAAGGTTCCCATGTACATATTAAATTTATTGAAATTTTGGTATTCCCACCAATCTTTCACTGTTAGGTGGGGCAATGTACTATCCGAGTGTTTTGGCTCCTCTTGCGGGGTGAGACAAGGCTCCTTGCTCTCCCCTATGCTGTTTAATGTGTATATTGACGGATTAATTGCTTCACTTAATGCGGCAACAGTAGGATGTTGTATAGATAACACAAGGATAAATAACTTAGTTTATGCCGATGATATGGTGTTAATAAGTCCCTCTGTTAAAGGTCTGGATCGGCTACTAAATGTCTGCGAAGTGTATTCGCAGAAACATGATATTCTTTTTAATGTTACAAAAACTAAGGTTATGCAATTTCATCCTAAAAGCTGTAATCAGCCAGCTGATATAAGGTTTAAAATGAATGGTGAAGTAATTGAGGAAGTACAAGAGTTTAAGTATTTGGGTCAAACTATTACCAGCTCCTTGAGTGATGACTCGGATATAAGAAAACAATCTCGAAGCCTGTGTGCTAAAGCAAATATGGCCATAAGGAACTTTCGTTTCTGTACAAGTGAAGCTAAAGACACACTCTTTCGTACTTTCTGCAGTAATATATACGGTCAGCAACTCTGGGTGAATTATAAAAAAGGCTCTGGCAGAACCCTAAATTTGCTGTACAACAGGTCTTTTAGACTCTTACATAAATTACCCCCGAGATGCTCAGCTTCGCAAATGTTTGCTACCCGCAATGTTCCGAGCTTCCCGGAGGTAACAAGACGTGCTCAACACAGTCTAATGCAAAGAATTAAAAAATCAACCAACCCGATCATCCAAGCTATCCATGAGTCCTGCCATTTATCCTCTAAGCCAGTGGTTCTTAACCTTTTTACTACCATGCCCCCTCTAGGAATTGGTCCTTCCCTCCACGCCCCCCTTGCATCAAAATAACATTCTCTCCCAGATTTTAAAGAAAAATGAAAAAAAGTGTTTTTAATCTCTTTATTGAGTATGAATTAGTGAGATACTTGACACTGCTTCTTAGCTACTAGATCTTGAATGCGTGGTTGAATGCCAGAGAGTGCACAGCGTAAGTCCCCTTCAACATTCAGCCTGTTTCTGTACTTGGTCTTGACAGCAACGAGCGTGGAAAATGCAGCTTCACAAAGATACGTGGATCCGAACATAGTTAGAATCCGAAGAGCCTGATGTGAGATCAGAGGGTAAACAGGAAGGTACTTGACCCAGAACGTCTCAAGATCCAGTTCTTTGAAGTCTTCCTTAGCTGTGGAGTTGAACTTCAACTCAAGAAACTCCTCTTGCACTTCATCCGAAACATCAGCTACTTCACATTGAAATGAAGAGACGACTGTTTAAGGCTCCAGCTTTGATAAAGTTGACTACCTTGATAGCCACGTTCAGGACATCCCTCATTTCAGCAGGTAAAGTTCTGGATGCTAAGGCTTCACGATGAAATATGCAGTATGTACCTACAACAGATTGATTTTTTTCTTTCACCCTTGTAATGAATCCAGACTGCAGACCAAGCATGGCTGGAGCTCCATCAGTGCACACCCCTACCAGCGAGTCCCACGAAAGTTGGTTTTCCTGAATGAAGTTTGATACATCATGAAAAATAGCTTCTGCTGTTGTACAACTTTCCATGGGGTGACAGAACAGCATTTCCTCTTTTACACTGTTGCCTGACACGAAACGAGCATACATCAGTAGCTGAGAACATTGAGCGATGTCAGTCGTTTCGTCACACTGGATGCCAAAAACAGGAGAATCTCTTACTTGGTCGAGAATTTGATCTTTGATGTCTTGACTCAATTCAGCGATCCTTCCCTTGACTGTATCGTTTGACAGTGAAATTTGGGAAAGCTTGTTTGCACTATCTTTACCCAGAACGAGTTCTGCTGCACGGAGTATACTTGGTTTTATGAGAGACTCTCCGATGTTATGGCTCTTCTTGCTCTTTGCAATCAACATAGCGATCTCATAGGAAGCCTCAACAACCTTTGAAGTTTGTTGCCGAAATGCCCCACTACCGTCCAACTTAGCTTGCTTCAGGGAGTGTCTTTTTGTTTCAAAGAATGCCTTGGGCTTGTCTGCAAGAGCAGGATGTGTTGTCCTCAAGTGGCGTTCCAAGCGTGAGGGCCGCATTCCATCATTGCTCAGAGTCTTGTAACATATCACACACTGGGGGACCTCTGTGTCACCCTTTTGGAGGGACACGAATCCAAATCGAATATATTCGTCAAGATACTTCCGCTTCTTTGCACTCATTGCGAATTATTTGATGTGCAGTGGACAACACAAATCTGTGAACAAAACATAAGGCACGTGTAAGGTAAGATAAACATCACCACGTGCTCATAAACACCACAACATGATCAATAACAAACACATGATCGTAAAGTTCGTAAACACTACAAGTGACTACAATCATACATGATCATAAACACCACCATATCATTAACAAACATCACATGATCATAAACACCACCATATCATTAACAAACATCACATGATCATAAACACCACCATATCATTAACAAACATCACATGATCATAAACACCACCATATCATTAACAAACATCACATGATCATAAACAACACCATATCATTAACAAACATCACATGATCATAAACACCACCATATCATTAACAAACATCACATGATCATAAACACCACCATATCATTAACAAACATCACATGATCATAAACACCACCATATCATTAACAAACATCACGATCATAAACAACACCATATCATTAACAAACATCACAACATGATCATAAACACCACCACATAATTATTAGGTAATATTATTAACCACATTATAGTAAACACCACATCATGATCATAAACACATGATTATTAAGAAACAAATCAACATCATCATAAATACAACTTTACCATAACCACCACATGATTTAAAGCACCGCCAACTTCTGATAAAATACAAACGGAAATCAAAACTTGCGAAAAACAAACAGAGCAACACATGCGTGTTCTTAATTCACCAACAAACTTATGGCTGCTTACTGTTTTTAGGTAAATATAACAACTGAGATAAAACATACCTGTAGTCAACCAAACACTGATTTGAATTACACAATATATTTGCAAAGTTGCTTGCAAGCGTGAGCGAGCAAGTTCGTGAGCGAGCAAGCGAGTAAGAGAGTGTGTGTGGGTGTAACCCGATTTTTATATGTTTTGCAGCGGAAATGCAGATCAATTCCAGACTATTCCAGAAAGCGGAAAGAACACGTGTAATAGTGATGTTAATTTACTGTTAAAGCAATGTAACTTATTTATAAAGAAACGTAATTATTGGTTTGTTAGTAAATTATGATTATTAAATATGAAACATCAATAATGAATTAGAGTATGAAGTAGAGTAAGTAGAGTCTACTTACTCTACTACTCTACTTAGGGCCTACTAGTATTGCCTTATACTTATAGCTTTAGTTTTCTATAGTCTACTAAAGTAGACTATAGAAAACTAAAGCTATAAGGGATACTTTTGCATTTTTTCATAAACTTCTCAATATTAGCCCATGCTCTCGTTAAGAGAATAAGTAGACTATAGTAGACTATAGAAAACTAAAGCTATAAGGGATACTTTTGCATTTTTTCATAAACTTCTCAATATTAGCCCATGCTCTCGTTAAGAGAATAACAAATACAATTAGAGAAATTCCTGTTTTTCCCCAAGGGATCGCGGCCCCCCCTGGAAATTACCGACGCCCCCCTAGGGGGGCGCGCCCCCCAGGTTAAGAACCACTGCTCTAAGCTATGGACTTCTTGGTACGAAAACGTCTGTCTGTAGCTCCACTTAACTTCGACAGTGCAGTATTATTTCTAATCAATTGTATATATTTTTATCCTTAGTGTATGAACTGTCATTGTATTAATAATATTTGTCATATGGACTATAGTCTGCCAATAAACCTTTTCATTTTCATTTCATTTTCATTCATATATATATATACACGGTGAACCAAAAGTAGGTGGACAGTAGGTTGAATACGGTTTGTGTTATATTATATTATAACTATGGTATTCATTGTAACTATGGTGTTTGTGTTATATTATATTAAATATTATAACTAAATTTATTTAAATTTTATTTTGTATTATAGTATACAAAAAAATTAAATATGTATTCTCAAAATAAACGTTATCATTTACTGTCCACCTACATTTGGTTCACCCTATATATATATATATATATATATATATATAATATATATATATATATATATATATATATATATATATATATATATATATATGAAAATGAAAATGAAAAGGTTTATTGGCAGAATATAGTCCATATGACAAATATTATTAATACAATGACAGTTCATATACTGAGGATAGAAATATATACAATTGATTAGAAACAATACTGTAATGTCGAAGTTAAGTGGAGCTACAGACAGACGTTTTCGTACCAAGAAGTCCATAGTTTAGAGGATAAATGGCAGGACTCATGGATAGCTTGGATGATCGGGTTGGTTGATTTTTTAATTCTTTGCATTAGACTGTGTTGAGCACGTCTTATTACCTCCGAGAAGCTCGGAACATTACGGGTAGCAAACATTTGCGAAGCTGAGCATCTCGGGAGTAATTTATATAAGAGTCTAAAAGACCTGTTGTACAGCAAATTTGGGTTCTGCCAGAACCTTTTTTATAATTCACCCACACTTGCTGTCTGTATATATTACTGCAGAAAGTACGAAAGAGAGTGTCTTTAGCTTCACTTGTACAGAATCGAAAGTTCCTTATGGTCATATTCGCTCTAGCACACAGGCTTCGAGATTGTTTTCTTATATCCGAGTCATCACTCAAGGAGCTGGTAATAGTTTGACCCAAATACTTAAACTCTTGTACTTCCTCAATTACTTCACCATTCATTTTAAACCTTATCAGCTGGCTGATTACAGCATTTAGGACGAAATTGCATAACCTTAGTTTTTGTAACATCAAAAAGAATATCATGTTTCTGCGAATACACTTCGCAGACTTTTAGTAGCCGATCCAGGCCTTTAACAGAGGGACTTATTAAGACCATATCATCGGCATAAACTAAGTTATTTATCCTTGTGTTATTTATACAACATCCCACTGTTGCCTCATTAGGTGAAGCAATTAATCCGTCAATATACACATTAAACAGCATAGGGGAGAGCAAGGAGCCTTATCTCACCCCGCAAGAGGAGCCAAAACACTCGGATAGTACATTGCCTCACCTAACGGTGAAAGATTGGTGGAATACCAAAATTTCAATAAATTTAATATGTACATGGGAACCTTCCTGTCTTCTAGTTTTGCAAATAAAATATTGTGGTTCACCCTATCATATGCCTTACTTATATCTAGGAAACAGTTATAACTAGTTGAATTACTGTCAATGTATTTAGATATTGTTTCTTTAAGTACATAGATACACAGGTCAGTTGAGTGGGGCCTTTTAAAGCCAAACTGATTAGATGTCCATAGGAAATCATTTAATCGGAGTAACAAGAGTTTTTCTAGTAGTTTCGAGAAGCAGGAAGCGACAGCAATAGGCCTGTAATTATTGCTGGACAGAATGTCTCCGTACTTATTTTTGAGCAGGGGCAAGATATATACCCTCATGAACTCTGCAGGGATATAGCTATTATAGCTATGAGCAAGCATGGCTGATAGGAGCAATGAAATACGGAGACATACTACGTCATTTGCATATTTTAAGTGCTCATTCGATAAGTCATCTACCCATGACGCAGAACCAGTCTTTAACTCTTTAATTAACCTCTTTACTTCAGAAAATGATATCAAAGTATTATTATATATATATATAATATATATATATATATATATATATATATAATATATATATATATATATAACTTATACTTTATATATTCGTGCATTTGTTTGATATTTCTGCCATACTTTTAGAAATACATGCGAGTTGAATGTTTCCCCAAATGGCTGGCGAATTTCGGTTATAACTTCGAACCCTCTTTTCCCAAAAAGTATTTCCTCTATTTTTATAAACTAAAATTTTCATTCTAACTTCGGTAGTTTTTGGTCAATCTTCACCAATTTTTCTCTAAAGTTTTCAATAGCGACAAAAATTAATTCTGTGGAGACAAATTTTGCATATATATATATATATATATATATATATATATATATATAGAGAGAGAGAGAGAGAGAGAGAGAGAGAGAGAGAGAGAGTATTATTACAGACTAAAAAACTACTACTAGTTTAGTGAGTTCCTACAGTATACTTCGCCCCATTCCTATTTGCCACTCACCGTGAAAAAAATGAGAATGCTTCAATTACTATTTACATATTTAATCTAACCTAACCTAACCTACAGTATTTGGGACTTTTGATTGTCGAGAGTCTCCATTAATCTTTGTGCCTTTGTCAATGGGTGGGACATTGGGTCTGTTTAGTAGCTGGATAGGTGACCGTCTTCTTCGTTCAGATGATGTAGTGACCCATAGTTCGTGTACCGTCACGAAATACGTTAAAAATCCCATTATTATTATTATTATTATTATTATTATTATTATTATAAATAAAGTTTACTTCGCCCTCCTTGACAATGCTGTATTTCGAGTTTGCAACGTTTCATTCATATACGTATGACCATCTTCAAGGCTTCTTTGTGATTAAATTGCTTGAGAGCATACTAATTAGAGTTTCTCAACCGGGATCCCGGGGTGGAAAATGATAAGCTTAAATCTCGGGACAAGCCCAGCAAATAACGGGATTTCCCGAGTTTTACAAAGTATTCTAAAAACGTTATTTCAAATAGTTTTACGTTAATTTACTACTGTATTTAGAAAATACAAACGCAAAGACTATGATGACAAATTTCTAATAACAACACGAATCACGTTACGTTGTACAACTCGAATAGTGCCTATAATATGCCCTTTATGTGGTGTATGCGTAATATGACTGGTAATTTTGATGAGTGACTCGGACTGAAAGCCAGTCATTTGATTTCCCTGAATCAAATATTTTGTGTTTTAGTGGATTTTAATTTCGGTTATTATTTTCAATTCAGTGGCACACCTTTCGCTGTCGATAATTTTTTTACTAAAAATTAGTTGGAACTATATAAAAGGTGTTGCGTTCGTGTAAATTACACTATAATATAATTTATTTTTTGTTGAAGTGCAAAGCTGCAAATTAGCATTGTAGGCATAGCCGCCAAGGCTATATACCGTATTTACGTTTCTGCAGTGTTTGAAACTCGTCCTTGGCTCTATCCTTTATTATCCCTTTACCGCACTGTGCGTCGAATACATAACGTTTCAAATACACGCATTTAGACTCAACCCTACGCAAAAAGTTCGGCCATAAAGGGTTAAATAATTATATTTAGCATTATTGTGTTAAAACATTTATATATTTATATTTAATATTAACTAACTAATCTAGATTTATCTAATGCTTAAACATTTTAAGATTATTATCATTATTTTTTTATAAACCGGGAAATACCTGGATCCCGGGACGATGGCCGATTTTGTCCCGGAAAACCGGGATAGTGAAAACCCCTGAAAACGAGAAACTCTGATACTAATATATGTTGAAGGTTCTCATATGTACCCGCAATCTCTTTATTATTATTAGTGGTATTACTACGGGTATGATTTGAGAACTTGCAGTGCTCTAAACCCAGACCCGGCCAGCGCCTCGTATTACATTTACTGCAAGACGAACAATGGAATACTACCTGATCTATATTCTGCCAAAATACTCCAATCTGTAAACGAATAAAGTATACATAAATAAATAAATACAAATGAGAAACCACTTTTCAGATATGAAAGGGGACATTTAACCTAATTTTCAATTACTTCACCACAACAGTGAGACAATTCCACTTTTCGACAACTTTAAAAAAGAAAAGAATATCTTGCTGAGTTCGTTTTAGACATTTTATTCTTAATTTTTAAAGTCGTTATTTCTCGTAATATACTAAGTTAATTAAGGTTTAAAGAAACCTGACTTCGCTCTTTTCTTCTCAAACGTCTGCTAGTCGTGAGCGTATATGCAAATTCAACTCTTTCACTCTGTTTATTATCGTAGTGATGGAATAAGATTATCGCTCGACACTGAACACTCTCTCACATATCGATATCTTTATATTCTTGAAGAGAGAGAGAGAGAGAGAGAGAGAGAGAGAGAGAGAGAGATTTAACATTTAACTCCATATTTGCGTTTCATGTGTCTCGTAAAAAAGGCTTGAAAGAGGAATATCAAATGAACGAAAGTCTTTTAGAATTATGAAATTAAATAAAACGGAATATAAAAGAAGGAATATATATATATATATATATATATATATATATATATATATATATGCACTTGTGGGGGGGTAATGTGTGCGTGGGTATTTTGAAATATATCGACTGAATATAACATAAATTAACATTGTTTTATTCATACTGAGTTACTTGGTTGGTCTTTTGATGATTTGTCGATTATGACGGATCAATGAGACGAGTAGGGTTGGGTAACAAAACTCCAAGATAATAAAACATTATTCCTGTAAATGTACAAATGGTTGACAAAAGTAAATAGACACCACAATGATTGTTCTCAAGAACAAATTACAAAGTGGTGGAATGCCAGAACGTGTCACTCAGCTTTACATTAATGGAAAGGAGAACGCAACAAGATTCTAAATATATTGATTCAATTAAGCTTATCATTATTTATTGACTTTTATTATCAAATCAAAAACTATGGAAAAAAAAAGGCGTCTATTTACTTTTGTCAACCTTCTGTACAGCCGTTGCTGAACGTGTTCGATTTCGAATACTGCAATATGTTCCACCAAAATGGCCTGGCCTGAACTATACATTTCACACGCATAGGCTGTATGTTCGACCTACCATAACTCTACTGGTTCTCCATAGGTCGTGGCCAAGTTTATTTACTTCAAAATTGAATGCAGCCTATTATTTGCTAGTGTATAACGTTAGCCCTTTTTTTTACAGTTACTACCTTCTTAATCCAAAGTGGCACTAGATCATCACGCTGTGGCTTCTTGAAGGGGGATCAACTTGTCAAGGTACTACTTGGTCCCAAAGTTAAGTGACAACTCAACTTTTCCCTATGCTGGCAGGTGTATGAAAACATTAGAATTTCAATAAAAGTGTATTTCAAATGGATTTGGGCTCTATTTCTCTCGTTTTTAATTAAATACATTTCACCCGAAGTTAATAGAACCTGAGTCGCTTTAAATGGAATTACCCTCGTTTCCATTTTGGTGCAACCATTTCCCGTTTTCATGCAACTGTTACCTTTTTTGATATAACCGGGTCCCGTTTAAATGCAACTGGTTCCTCTTTCGAAACAACCGGTTCCTCCTTTTTATATAACCGGGTCCTGTTTAGATGTAATTGGTTCCCTTTATTCCGTAACCAGATCCCGTTTAGATGCAACTGGTTCCATTTTTGATGCAACCGATTCTCATTTTGAAGATCCGGCTTCCTTTTTTAACATAACAGGTTCCCTTTTGATATCAGCTTGCTCCTCTTTAAATAAAACCGGATCCTCCGTTAATGCAATTCAAAACACAACCAAATAATAAAAGAGAAAAATCTTGAAAGTGTTCATTGTAAGTAAATATTTAAAGATTTTAATAATTGTTTTTGTAAATATGTGTAACTGGTGTACTGTATATTTAGGTTGGGTTAGCTTTCGTTTTAGGTATAAACTTTTGTAGGAATGGAAAATAACCGAAAAGTGTAAAACCGGTTTTCACCGTCGCTATATTCTTAAAGCCGGTTTTTACCGATTTTCACCGATGGGATTCTGTATGCTTTTTAAGGAGGTAAATGATCAAAATATTAAACAGAAATAAGGTTTTAATTGATTTCAATCAAGTATATGTAACATTTGAATTAAAAAGTTTATTATCGAACTTGATTTTTGAAATAACACTTGAGAAAACAAAGAGCATTAAGTGTCTGATCTGAAATTCTTGATCGAATCTTTGTGACGAATAAACCAGCAGCTGAAAACACTCTCTCGGACTCTACGCTGGTGGCTTTTATTGTAAGCAACGCCTCGTACATTCGATCCAAATTTTCGCTTCTATTCAAAGTAACTTCAAAATATTTTAATTCATTGTTTACGTCAAAGGTCTCAGAAGAATCTTTCTTGGGGTTTCATTTTCAGTTTGTTCATCTCACACATGTACTCATTCATAAGTTGATCGTCATCATTTACTTCACGACCTGAGCTGCATTGTGAATCTTCGAGTTTCGAAGCAATTGATTGGACTTGGTCGTCTGTTTCTGAAATCTGGCAAGCTTCTGGAAAAAGCCTCTTAAATGTATGATCCGCATATTTCTTAAGTGCTTGTCTTGAAGGAAAGAGGAATGGTGCTGATGATTCATTTTTCAAGACCTCGGGGATTGTGGAGAAAACTCAGCAAGGCGTCAGCTTCTTTTTGTCTTCTCGATGAGTAGCGATCAATGAGACACTGACGTAGCTCAAAAGCTAAAGGATTGTTTTTGCTTTCAAATTTATCCAAAATGAACTTCATGGAAGATTCAGCTTTGAGCAAATTTGCATCTTCGGAACAGAGTCCCTTCAAAACAATTTTCAGTGGACGAAGCGTGTCAAAGAGGCTCTTTAGAGCATTCCATTCTTCATCTGAAATCGTCTCTGTTGAGCGTATCACTCTGAGGGCCTTTGGAATGCAATTTTTGAGTTTCAAAAATCTTTCTATCATGGCCAAAAGACTGTTCCACCTCGTTCTACAGTCAAGGATAAGCTTCATTTCCTTTCCATTAAATTTATCTTTGACAAAATCCTGCAATCTCTCATTTTCCAAAGGAGACTTTCAAAATATGCGGCAGATTTTTCTCACCTTATTTATTACTTTTAAGTAATCTCGAAGTTTTGGAAGAACAATTGCGTCATCTATGTCGGACTCAAAAATTGTATCAGTGCATAAAATTTCACACTCATCTTTGCTTAACTCATGTGCAGAGTGTTCATCTTCTTCAGAGCTGGGCAGTATTTAAATACATTTGTATTTAAATACGTATTTAAATACATTTGTGTATTAGAACTGTATTTATAAATACATTGTTTTCATGTATTTAAATATAGTATTTAAATACTTTAATGAGTATTTAAGTACAATGTATTTAAATACTCAAAATATAAAAATGTAAATACTTTTACTGGTTTAATACACGTTCTGTACTAGCACAGTACGACGCGTCGACAGTGTAGTACAACATGGTTCATGTTTCAACGTGTCAGTTCAATCAGTTGTGTGCCACTCTTAGTCGAAAGCGGTTGATTTCTTTATCGTGTGCGTGTCATGGCTTCAACAAGCAAATCCGGTGAATCAAACAGTGATATATCTGCAGATAACAATTTAAAATGTATTTACAAATGTATTTAAATACAATTGATGTATTTTGTATTTAGTATCTAAATACATTCGTAAAATGTATTTAGTATTTAGTATCTAAATACATTCGTAAAATGTATTTAGTATTTAGTATTTAAATACATTTCTCCCATGTATTTAGTATTTAGTATTTAAATACATTCAATGTATTTATTGCCCAGCTGTGATCTTCTTCGATGGCTTCATCTTCAGGGGTAGGGTACTCGGGTCACTTTCCCCTTCAACTGAATTTTCAGCAGTTTTTGAATACAAGATATCCGAAACCGCGAGATGTATAGCATGTGCAATGCATTGCTGGTGATAGGTACTATTTCTCTTCCAAATTTGACCATTACTGAGGCACCGTCGGTGGTGCAACCCACGATATGCTTATCTAGGTCCAAGCCAAAGTCTTCCAATCTCTTCCTAACGATTGCAATAGTTTTGGTGCTATCGAGAGAACCATTTATTTTCATGAGACCAAGAGACCAATGTTGGTTTTCATCATGAACATTAATATTAATATATCTTTGGTTTTGCAAAGATGTATACTCATCCATAGTTAATGAATAGCGGATTCCTTGTCTCACCTGATTCTTGAAGTAGTTGACCAATTCATGTTTCTTTTTCTCATAAAAACTAAGCACCATTTTTCTGGCACCATTATGGGAAGTTGGATGAGGCTTGTCGTAGTTTATCTTTCTTAGGCTTTCTTGAATGAATTCACTTTTAGCAATTGATTGGAAACTCAGTCCATCTACACACGCAAGTTTCGAAATTTCCTCTTCTATGGACTTTTTTTGCACAAACTCTTCCACTGTTCTTTGTTTCTTCAATGGCTGATTAATCTGGTCGATGTTTATGGCATGAATATTTTTCATGTGGGATGATAAACTTGAAGTAGAACCTCCACAACATTTTAAAACTTTGTGACATGTCATACACTGCTTCTTCTTTATTCTTACGAGTGAAATGATACCAAGCGTTGGATTTCTTTGACATGATGGAGTATTAAATCTTAGAATCTTAACTGATCAATGTGCAATCATCCACATAACATTCAAGACTGAAGCATCAATTATTTACACTTATAAACAAACAAAAAACTATACGAAACGATGCAAAATGTAATTACTATGTTTTTAAACGTTTGGAAACGTTTGTTTCATAGAAAATGGACCAAAGTGATCGGAGACTTGCGCAAAAATGTGAAAACCGGTTCTTATCGTCGGTTTCGGTGATGATTAAAAATTTTGATCACCGGTTAAAAACCGGTTTTTTTTTAAACTGGGTTCCATCTCTAGACTATAAAGGTAACCAGTTAAATTAGGATAGATTATGCCTTTTTAACGTTGCGTTAGGCATCCGAAAAAAGTTCTCGACCTGTGGACATTTCTTACATCTTCCCGGCGGAATTTCATCGGCACTCCAGTAACCTAACAATCTAATCTAACCTAACTTAACAACCTAACCTAACCTAACACCAGAACCTAACCTAACCAAGTCTAACAACCTAAACTAACCTAAACGAACCTAACACCAAAACCTGTTAACAAAATGTCACGTTGATGAATTGTCGTTACTTTGTTTAGAATTCGGTCTGTCGAGGGAAATGTTTCGTCTTGCAAAGGCCCCAATGCAATACCTCTTAAGAACATTTTTTTTAAATACTCTCTCATTTTAGTTTGTTGTAACTTAATTGAAAGTAAATCCACAAGACATTTTGCGAATTAAGGGCCCAGTACATTGTAACCAAAGCTGGGCACTTGCGGGTTTTTTTGCGGTACTGCGGTACTGCGGTACTACCAAACCGGTACCGCATAACGCAGTACCGCAAAGGATCGCTGAAAGTACAGCCTGTACTTTCAGCGATCCTTTGCGGTACTGCGTTATGCGGTACCGGTTTGGTAGTGCGGTAGTACCGCAGTACCGCAGTACCGCAAAAAAACCGCAAGTACCCAGCTTTGATTGTAACACCGTAGCTCAGTGGGTGACACCGTTTCCCCATAAGCGAAGTGAAGACGCTGACAATGGGGTTTGAATCTATATAGGATAGGCAATGGGCTGTATGTACTAGTTGGTCTGAGCACTATACCACTTTCTGGCCCTCGTCACTGACTATTATTTGGCATTATATCAATTCCCAGTCAACCACAATTACACTCTCTCAGAAAGGCACAACTTATCACAACTTAACAAATTAGTTCTAGGATTCAAGTCTGTCTTGTATGGCACTCGAGGCACATATGTAAAACACATGGCACATATGGCACATATGTAAAACCTCTACGAAATTTTAAGTTACTCTTTTTTTATCTGGACATTGCTTATACGTTTAAAAATTGTTACATAAAAGTTTCTCTAGAATCACTAGAGTGGTCCCTACCCTCCAAAGCAAAGGAGAAAATAAGACCTGAATAATGGTTGGCGTACGCAGGTGTTTGGACAGAGCGGACGTCCGCCTCTGACTGGACTCTTATCTTGCTCGTTTCTCAGACCACGATTGAGACACCCAATGCTCTTTAATCATAAAGGAAGAAATGGTGCAAATTATTTCATAATTAATTAATATTGTTCAGTTTAATTTCAGTTAAGACTCAATACTAAAACTTCCAATAAAATGCTAAAAAGGATATGCAGTGTAACTTTTCCTAAATGTTTTTGTAATATATTGGAGGTAAACTATTTAAAATTTTTGTTTTCTCTGAACTGTATGTTGGCCGGGTCGAAATTTTATACAGGGTGGGGCACGGGAATCAAGTGTTTTTTGAATAGCTAGTAATCGGCCATTAGGAATGGGAGGGGCGTGCGGTAGGTAGCATTCCATTCCTGGGTTCATAGCATTTAACTTTAACTAACACTCACCTTTATCTTTCAGGTGCCATCATGGAGCAGTGGACGTTAGAACACCGCATGTTCGCGTATGATCATTTTGTTAGGAGTGGCGAGTCAGTGACAGCAGTTCAGCGTGCGTTTCGCCGCAGATTCAACATTCATCGAAATGACTCTGTTCCCGCTCGTGACACAATCTTACGTTGGGTTAACAATCTTCGAACAGGAGGCTCAATAATGAAAACAAAACCGAAGGGGCCGCAACGCACTGTGCGTACTCCAGAGAACGTTGAAAGGGTCAGACAAGCGATGTTGCAAAGCCCAGGCCGCTCTGCTCGGAGACATTCAGCTGCACTCGGAATCAGCAATCGTACTGTTAGACGGATTTTGCATGAAGAATTACATTTTCACCCATACAAGTTAGCGATGGTGCAGGAATTGAATGTAAACGATTGCCCCCAACGACTGAATTTTGCACAGGAAATGCTTGCACTTTATGAGCAGAATGAAAACATGATGGTGGTAATGAGTGATGAAGCCCATTTCCACCTTAATGGGGCCGTCACAATCAAAACTGTCGGTATTGGGCTGCTGAAAATCCGCGACAACTCCATGAAAAACCGCTGCATAGCCCTAAGGTTACAGTTTGGTGCGCGGTGGGAAAGTTTGGCGTCATCGGTCCCTATTTCTTCGAACAAAATGGGGTTACCGTTACCATAACATCTGGGCGTTACATTGAGATGGTGAACACCTTTTTCATCCCTGAGTTACGAAGAAGGCGTATTGCTCGTCGACATTTGTGGTTTCAGCAAGATGGGGCCACGCCACACACCGCCAGAGCGTCAATGGCTGTTCTTCGCCCCCTGTTTCCCAACCATCTCATTTCGAGATTTGGTGACATTGCATGGCCCCCTCGGTCCCCTGACTTGTCCACATGTGACTTCTTTCTATGGGGGTACCTCAAGTCACGTGTCTACGAGGACAAGCCCCGTACATTAGATGCATTGAAGGAAGCGATCCGTCAACAAATCATCCAAATCAACAGAGACCTGCTGGGAAGAGTGGAGGCCAATTTTCGTAAACGCCTTCAACAATGCGTCGACGGCCAAGGACATCATATGCCAGATATAATTTTCGGTACATGATTATTATGACATGAAATGCTATGTTCTTACGAATGTTGTTCTACCAATATATTTTCTTTACAAAAATAAATATCATTTTCCTGATTATTCCAAAAACACTTGGTTCCCGTGCCCCACCCTGTACGAGACTTACTCTACTTTCAGGTTTTTTGATGACATAAATCTTCATTAACGTATAATATTTTATTTAATAATGTACAGTATTAGGAAAATTAATTAAGTCCAACAATATTTTCAGAAGAAAAAATTAGAGGCATAATAAATGTGCTAAAATTCAATTAACTTTTTCATTGTTCCTTATCACATCAAAAGGGAAGAAATTTTCAATATCATTAGGAAATTTTATTTCATACGTTTCTTACTCATTCCATTGTGCCTTCCTTCCATTCAAACTTGGGCAGTTTTCGCCTTGATTCCAATGAGTTTAAGATAAACTTTTGACGGTTGTCATATCCTATTCTTTCCTGACATGCCTTTGTTACTAGGTTCACTGCCCTTTCCACACTTTGACTGTGGCGTGGAAAAGAAGCTATCTCCAGTACATGTAATAATGATTGCAGACATTGATACAGATATTAATAACAGTATCGTATCGTGTTTCGCGGATGATACAAAAAATATGAAAGGAAATATCAAACGAAAGTGACATAGAAAATTACAAAATGACATTAAAACATTATTCAAGTGGGCGGAAGACAACAATATAAAGTTCAACGAGGAAAAATTCCAGTTCATAAGATATGGTAACAAAAAGGAGATGCAAAATACAGGATACAAAACACTATAAGACAAACACATAACACCAAACTCACAAGCCAGAGATCTTGGAGTAATAATGTTATCGGATGCAGAATTCAGAGAGCACTACAAAACCAAAATTACAATGGCTAGAAAAATAATGGGAATCATCTGGAGAAGCTTCGACAGCAGAGAAGCAAATATCACGCTAAAATTGTAGAAGAGTCTAGTCCTACCAGCAGTGGCGTACTAAGGGGGGTGCGAGGGGGGCGGTCCGCCCCGGGTGACAGCCAGGAGGGGGGTGCCATCGGGAGAGTTGAAATACCAGTACAAGTTTTCAAACCAAATGAAAAATTCGCCAAAGTAAGAAAAAAAATTTAAAAATGAATGTGACAAAGTTGAAGTAAAGGAATCATTCCTGGGCTTCTTCCCTATTGCCGGAAAGACTGCTGCTGAGCTCACAGGGGATACCCTGAGACATCTGGAGAGAGACGGACCGGACATAAACCTGTGCCGTGGTCAAGGATATGACAACGCTGCAACTATGGCTGGGATTCATGGTGGTGTTCAGTCAAAGATCAGAGAGATTAATCCCAAGGCTTTGTTTGTGCCTTGTGCAAATCATTCTCTGAACCTTTGCGGAGTGCGCTCATTTGGAAGCGTTTCTTTATGTGTGACTTTTTTTGGAACCTTGGAGAGAGTCTATTCCTTCTTTTCAGTCTCAACTCATCGATGGGAAGTGCTGATGGAGAATGTAGGCATGACAGTCAAAAGACTTTCCCAGACAAGATGGAGTGCTCATTATGACGCTGTGAAACCAGTGAAGGCAAATTTTGAAAAGCTGACCTCAACCCTTGAAGTACTGTGCGATCCCAAAGAAAATGTGGACACAAGAGGATCAGCTCAGATTTTGCTGTCTGCTGTATGTGATTTCTCTTTTTTGAGTTACTTTTCTTTCTGGTGTGAAGTCCTGGAAGAAATTAATCTCACACTAAAGTATTTGCAAACAGTTGGAATCAGCCTTGAAAAGTGCATTGTGAAGCTCCAAGCTCTAAAACTGTTTCTTGAAGATTAGCGCAATGAAATTGTGGCGAGGGCCATTCATTATGCAACTACAAAGTGTGGGGAAATGTACATTTCTATGGAGAGAAGAGGGAGAGTAAAGCTCCGAAAAAGGATGCCAGGAGAGATGGCAAAGGATGCTGGTCTCACATTGCCAGAGGAAGTAAAAAGGGCTATGTTTGAATGTCTTGATCACTTTCATCAAGAATTGGAGATTCGGTCTAAGGCAATGGATCAAATTCTGTCAATCTTCGCTGTTATTCAGCCAAACACTTTGGTTGTTGCAACAGAAGAAGAACTTCGGAAGTATATTCCAAATTTGACTCAGATTTTCGATGAATTCTCTGATGAAGATATCAGTGTGGAGATTGGACGACTTCGGAGGCATTTGGAAGCTGCCAAAATCAGCGTTGAAGAGGCAAAGAAATGGACAGCAGTGCAGTTTCTGGAGTTTATTGTGAAATGGGATTTTTGTGAATCTTTGCCAAGCTTGTCACTGTGTTTGAGATTCTTTTGACTGTCCGTGTGTCTATTGCTTCATGTGAAAGAAGTTTTTCCAAATTGAAATTGATAAAAAATTTCTTTCGCTCGACCATGAGTCAGACAAGATTGACAAATCTGGCTTTACTTTCAATTGAACATGAATATGCAAAGGTGAATTTTGATGAGGTCATTGATCAATTTGCAGAAATTAAGGCTCGAAAGCAGAGACTGTGAATCCTCTCTGTTTACCTTTGAAGAATAGGCTGAGCGTTGAGATTGGATTTCCTGTGTTTTTGTATAAAATAAAATGCAGTATTACCTGTTCACTGAATTTTTAATGTCTTGCATTTTTCTTATTTCCAATTTGCTTATGACAGTACTGTACTGTTTAAAAATCTACTCGCAAACTTTATATATTTTTCTGTGTGTTTAAATTTTAAAATTATTTATGGGGGGTGTCAAAGGAAGGATCCGCCCCAGGTGCTAAATACTTTAGGTACGCCCCTGCCTACCAGTAATTGAATATTATTTAATACTCACAAACCCATACAGGAAACGAGACATTGCAAACATAGAAGCCATACAAAGGACTTTTACTTCTAAGATTAGAGGAAACGAAAGGTGAAGACTACTGGTCTCGATTCCAATCCCTGAAACTCTACTCTCTGGAAAGAAGAGAGTGCAAAATACTCGAGGGTTGTGTCCCCAACCCTAGAAATGAAAGAAAACACACTGGAATGAGAGAAGAAGCAGATTCTGTACTGTCCCAAATGCGGTGTGACAAAGGGCCATGAAAACGACGATGGAAAATATTCTCAGAATAGGAGGACCGAAACTTTTCAATGTTTCTAATCAAAGAACTGAGGAGCCTCCAGCACACCACCCTGAATAAAATATATATATATATATATATATATATATATATATATATATACACGCCCCGCCTCGGTGGTGTAGTGGTTAGCGTCGCTGACTACGAATCCATCGGCCTGGGATCGAGACCCGGTGACGGCAGCCGGCGCGCAGCAAAACCCAGCTGTTCATCTTTCCACACAATAAAGAAAGTGGTTGGTAGATAAATGGGTACCCTGAGTGGCCTAGAGATTAAGACGCTGGGCTGCTGGTGGTGTGTGGTTCGGATTCCACGTTAAACTGTAGGTCTAAGGTGAAGTGAAAAGCTTGACCTTCGTCAGAATGAACAATTCGAACAGAAGCTAACCAAAGGTGTGTATATATATATATATATATAAGTGATGTAAAACTTGAGACCGATCTCGAGACCTTTTCTTCTGGCATCTTTCTCGGGCATGGTGATCTCGATTATATCACTGTGATGTTCCTTAAGTGCAACGAACACTTATCTTGTTTTAAGTAGGCAATTAACTGCTGAAAAATGTCACAAACTATGAATTTGTGGGTAAATTAAGAGTTAATTTTGCAATTGTCACTTGATAACTTCTTTAGATTCTTTATTCCTGAATGTGAAATACAGAGTTTAAGAATTAAACATTACACAATATTGAATACATGCAAAAATTGCATATGATCTCGAGTGCTTTGGTGTCGGTCTCGGCCATGGTGGTCTCAACTACTTCACTTTTATATATATATATATATATATATATACAGGGCGTCCCAAAAAAATGTATACACACTTTAACAGCTGATAGCTCAATTGATGTTTCTTTCTTTCCAAGTTAAACCCATTAGAATTAATAATGGCAGTCAGACTAAGCTTTGAACAAAGGAAATTCATTCTAAAATGCTACTGGAAGTGTGAAAACGCAGTTGAAGTGCAAAGACAGTTTAGGAGGGAGTTTCAAACAGATCCACCAACGCGACTTACCATCACTCGAATTAGAGATAAGTTTGAAGCCGATGGAACTGTTCAGAATGTCCACAAGAAGCGTTCCGGAAGACCACGGACATCGACAAGCCCCACAAAGCAAGAAAGAGTACTGGAAACGTATCACCAAAGTCCAAGAAAATCTGTGCGGCAAGCGAGTCGTGAGGTAGGAATTTCAGAATCGTCTGTCCAACGCATTTTGAAGCGCTGTCAATGGAAAAGTTACATTCCAAGATTAGTCCATGCTATTAATGAAGATGATGATCCGGACCGAAGAGTGGAGTATTGCGAGTGGTACTTGGCACGATGTGGATGTGGATTGGACGAAGGGGTTCCGTAGAATACCCTCCGCGTTCACCAGACCTCACACCACTAGACTTTTTTTATGGGGATACTTAAAAGACAAAGTCTACGCTATAAAACCTGCAACAGTCGCTGAATTGAGAGCAGCCATTGAACGAGAATGCACACAAATACCAAACGAAATGTTTCGTGATGTTTGCGATTCCATTGCTTCGCGTTATCAGCAGTGCCTGGACCAGAACGGACGTCAGTTTGAAAACAGGCGTTGACAAAACAATTAAATAATGTCTGTAGATTCTATTACATTTTGAAAATGAAATGTATTTTAATAAACACTGCCTTTATAATTATTTAAAGTGTGTATACATTTTTTTGGGACGCCCTGTATATATATATATATATATATATATATAAAACCGAAATTCATTTCTAAGAAAATTTAAAAGAAAGAAGGTCTGACAAATTTAAAAAAAAAAAAAAAAATTGCTTTGGGTTTTTCTAAACTTCACTAAATAATGTGACTTTTAAAAGCATTTTTTTATTTATTTATTTTTGTTTCTCCTTCAACATAATTTAAAGAAAATTAAAGTTTACCCAAAGTATATATTTTTTTTTAAGAAAAAAGTATACAAAAATAATGTAAAGGAATGTTCCAAAAAACTATTAACGTAAAATTTGAATATTAGCTGATTATAACTTTATATATTTTTGTTATTATTGGTATTATTATTATTATTAAATGTGTTTTTTCTTTCTTCGTTATTATAATTATTATACGAAACTATGGTGAGACGAGAGTGTGGAGTTAATTAATACGGAGTTTATACTAAAAAATAAATTTTTTAGAGAAATATATATATATATATATATAAAATCTGTTCAAAAAGTATACGGACAGGGTGTTTATTTTTAGAACAAGGTCACGCCTGGAATTGTGACTGTGTTAAACATGTCTCTGCATGTCGAAACATGTTGACTGATAGGGGTTGCACTTCATTGTGTAGCGTCAGTCCACTGTGGTGAGCCGATAAAGTTGAACGTGTTTTGTTTCCCGGTGATTTCTGACGATGTCCGAGAGTGAAGATGTTGTGCACCATGAATATGCTCCACAGGGACAAAGAATCAACAAGGAATTTTACATTGAAGTTTTGAGACGTTTACGTGAAGCGCAGTTCCGAGGAAACGGCCATCTCACTCGTCGCAACTTGTCCAGCAATTTTAGGCCAAAACCGCTCCCCCCTCCCCCCCAGTTATAGCAGCCTCCATATTCGCCGAATTTAGCTCCATGCGACTTTTTTTCGTTTCCGAAGCTCAAATAAACCCTGAAAGGACACCGATTCGATGATGTTGAGACCATTAAAAGAAATTCGACGGAGCAGCTTTTGGCCATTCCGAAAAGTGTTTCCGAAAAATGTTTTCAACAGTGGCAGGATCGTTGGGCAAAGTGTGTGGCTTCAGAAGGAGCGTACTTTGAGGGAGATTAAGCCCCAAACCGTGTAGGTACCATATTCTGTATGTAATCGCATCAGTCCGGATACTTTTGGAATAAACCTCG
This sequence comes from Bathynomus jamesi, assembly GCA_023014485.1. NCBI lineage: Eukaryota > Metazoa > Arthropoda > Malacostraca > Isopoda > Cirolanidae > Bathynomus > Bathynomus jamesi. The sequence continues at coordinate 310,479 of JAJOZX010002691.1, read as the reverse complement.
TGTGTGTATATATATATATATATATATATATATATATATATATATATACACACACACACACACACACACACACACACACACACACCACACACACACACACAGGGTGGCGCAAAAGTCAGGAACCATAGGCACATTTTAATAATTTGTGTTTTAATATGTGTTTTGTTCTTTTCAGGTTTGTTGTTGAACCTGATACAGAAATTGACAATAGATGAACGGGTGGAGATAGTTTTAATGTGTGCAAGGCGTGGTAACACACACCGATCAGTTGCTACTGCTTTTAATGACAAACATCCTGAGAGGCCGCCAGTTGTTTTGGCATCAGTTGGAAAACTGTTCACTCACTTCAAAGAAACGGGAAGTGTTCATGATCGGCCGCGTAGTGGTCGGCCAAAAAGTTCAACCGATGCAGCAACATCGCTAGCGGTACTCAATCACCTCGAAAACAGCCCACGTAAGTCCTTAAGAAAATTATCCCAGGAAACGGGTGTCTCCACAAGATCCATTCAACGAATTCTTACAACAAATCGTTTCCATCCCTACAAAGTCCAACTCGTTCATGAACTGCACGGTGACGACACAGACCGTCGTGTAGAGTTCTGCCAGTGGTTTCTACAACATCGACAGCTTCACCGAAGGATCATGTTCAGCGACGAAGCGATATTTCACCTCAGCGGTCGTGTCAATAGGCATAATGCACGCTACTGGGCCAATGAGAACCCCCATTGGATGGAGGAAGGACATGTGCAATTCGATTCACGAATTATGGTGTGGGTTGCGCTCTGGGTGGATCGGTTAATTGGTCCGTACTTTTTCGACGTCAATGTAACAAGTGAAACATATCTGCATATGCTGCAAACATTTCTAATGCCCATGCTGGAAGACATTTCACTGGCAGAACGGGCGGAGATGTGGTTTCAGCAGGATGGTGCACGACCACATTTCGCAACCATCGTCCGGAGCTCTTTAGATGAAACATTCCCAAGCAAGTGGATCGGACGGCAAGGGCCCGTCGAATGGCCATCTAGGTCTCCAGACCTCACGCCTCTTGACTTTTTCTTGTAGGGGCTATCTCAAGTCGGTAGTCTATGCTGATCGACCCAGAACCATACGTTCTCTAAAAGATAAAATCACATCTGAGTGTGCCAAAATCAGTACCAGTGTGTTAAGGAATGAATGTTCAACCATCATGCATTCAACACGTCAGAAAGTGTTTCCAAATGGAAGGCCACCAATTCGAACATTTATTATAATTTAATAAAATGTGCCTATGGTTTCTGACTTTTGCGCCACCCTGTATATATATATATATATATATATATATATATATATATATATATATATTTATACCCCCTCCGTCTATGGCCTTGCTTGGTTCGAAGTTGACGGGGGTTCTGGTTAGGTGGCAGCAACGGATTTGTTACTCTGCAGTAGCTGGTACCGTATAGGGAATCGCAGCAGTTTTTTCTATACTGCTCTCCGATTAGTTCTTGTAATGGATCGGAGGATTCTGTGAAGCGGATTAAATTCTCTGAAGGTTCCCTGATCCTTCTTGTAACGGATCGGGAAATTATTTTTCTCTATTTAAGACTAAGTTCTCTGAAGAGAGCAAGGCTCGAAGGAGAAGATAAAGACTTTCTTACGATAATTTACTGTTAAAATGTTACAGGTAATGCTCAGTCTCTAAGTTAGATCAGTCTCATCAGAATGAACAGTGGAGAAATTTTATGGGCTTTTATATTGAATTTTTTACTGACATCATTATTATTTAATGCTGATCTGTTTTTGTTTTTTATTCTCAATAGGCTGATTTACTTTGCAAAACATTTAAAGACAAAACAAATATTTTTGCTGTATCAAAGTCTAGACTGTAAAGCAAGCCACATTTTTAATTTAAACCGCATATTGACAGATCTGATGTTATCATGATCTGCCGAGTTAACTAAAAATGGAAATTGAAATATGCCTTCCATCACGGATTACAATCAAACATGCACACGAGCAAAACTTAAATGCTTAACATTCAAAACGTTAAGCAGGACATGACTTATATACAGTATATATATGTATACAGTGGTGTAGTGCTAAATAAAGAAAGTGAGGGAACGCATTTTGAAAGTGTTACTCAGATGCGGGGGGGACAATGGCGAGCGCGGCGAGCCCATACAGCTGGGGGTCCGGGGGCACTGTAAGCCCCCCGGAAATCTTTTGAAATCTGACCAATTTCAGGGATATTTTGAGGTCATATGCACTGGATATTAGGATATATTCCAAGGTTGAAGATGCAGTATTTCCAGTGTCATTAGATATACGACATCCAGTACGATCAATAAAAATAGCTAACAACTGGAATGATTAACTAAAAAAAAGTTAACAACTGGTACGCCGTGGTGACTGTTTCACCAGATCTTTATAGGCTAGCATTGCCTCAGTCGAAGCTAAAAGAAATGAAACAGTTAATGATTCTTTCTCATATTTCTTCTAGGGGTGGGAATTAAAATTTCATGACGGTAGAGATTTGTAAGTTCGGATTTATTTGAAATAGTGAGGGAACGCCGTTCCGTCTACTATTAATGTAGTATTTTCATATAACAATATTGTGAAAAATATCATAGTAAAAAATAGCCCTACCAATAATTCAGGCATTATCTATAAAATTGGTTGTAAACAATGTGATTCCTTTTACATAGGTCAGACGGGAAAGGATTTGCACACACGTATAAAACAGCATCAATATTCCGTTAGAACAGGACAGTTGTCCAGTGCCCTTTTTGTCCATTTGTCAGAGTTAGCCCACTGTATTGATTGGAATAATGCTTCAGTTTTATTCCATTCTAGCAACATTGTTAATAGAAATATTCTTGAGTCTGCCATTATCCAACTTTCAAATAACTTCAACATAAGCAAAGGTCTTTTTCAACTCGATCCTGTTATTTTGAATTCCTTCCAAACAGATTTAGATAAGAAAGGTAGAACACTAAATCTTTGGTAAACTTGTCTGCTACTTTATTAACTTTTAATTTGCATTTTATTTTTATATATCGAAACCTGACCATAGGCAGAGTGTTAAAACCCGGGCAGTATTCCAATATAAATTTGTATTTTTATAATCCATTTGATCTTGTGCTAAAAATCGATATTATTCCTTACAAATCTGTACGCCTCACGGATAATCCTTTAATTTTTAATTTTTAATTTTTATTTTTACTTCTCTGTTTATTGCATATATATATATATGTATATATATATATATGTATGTATATGTATATATGGATATGTATGTATATATATGTGTGGTGTGTGTATGTATGTATGTTATTTATTTTCTTTTTTTTTTCTTTCTGTAACCTATATATAGGCTGTTACCCTTTTATGTACTTCAGTGTTCCTGAGGATGTCATTAGACGAAAGCGCTTGAGCACCATTTTGTGTTTCCTTTCCTTCGTGGTTTTATTCATCATATATATATATATATATATATATATATATATATATATATATGAATATAAATTTTATATATATATATATATATACATATATACATTTAACTGCAATGACCACGCAGTATATTAATGTATAGAAACGACGTAAGTATAGAGGAGTGTTCTGCACACGAGGAAGAGAAATAACGAACAAATGAAAAATGAGGTAACCCGCCCGGGAATCGAACCCAGGATCTTCCAATTGCCGGTCAGATATGCTAACCACTACACCACAGGGCCTCGATAGTCAGAAGTCGTAATTCTCCTACATAGGGCAGAAACCAATGCCTTGAGAGGGGACCCTCGCAAATCGTGAATATGTACATTTAACTGCAATGACCACGCAGTATATTAATGTATAGAAACGACGTAAGTATAGAGGAGTGTTCTGCACACGAGGAAGAGAAATAACGAACAAATGAAAAATGAGGTAACCCGCCCGGGAATCGAACCCAGGATCTTCCAATTGCCGGTCAGATATGCTAACCACTACACCACAGGGCCTCGATAGTCAGAAGTCGTAATTCTCCTACATAGGGCAGAAACCAATGCCTTGAGAGGGCACCCTCGTAAATCGTGAATATGTACATTTAACTGCAATGACCACGCAGTATATTAATGTATAGAAACGACGTAAATATAGAGGAGTGTTCTGCACACGAGGAAGAGAAATAACGAACAAATGAAAAATGAGGTAACCCGCCCTGGAATCGAACCCAGGCATTGGTTTCTGCCCTATGTAGGAGAATTACGACTTCTGACTATCGAGGCCCTGTGGTGTAGTGGTTAGCATATCTGACCGGCAATTGGAAGATCCTGGGTTCGATTCCCCGGCGGGTTACCTCATTTTTCATTTGTTCGTTATTTCTCTTCCTCGTGTGCAGAACACTCCTCTATACTTACGTCATTTCTATACATTAATATACTGCGTGGTCATTGCAGTTAAATGTACATATTCACGATTTGCGAGGGTGCCCTCTCAAGGCATTGGTTTCTGCCCTATGTAGGAGAATTACGACTTCTGACTATCGAGGCCCTGTGGTGTAGTGGTTAGCATATCTGACCGGCAATTGGAAGATCCTGGGTTCGATTCCCGGGTGGGTTACCTCATTTTTCATTTGTTCGTTATTTCTCTTCCTCGTGTGCAGAACACTCCTCTATACTTACGTCGTTTCTATACATATATATATATATATATATATATATACGAATATAAATTTTATATATATATATATATATATGCACTAAAATCACAAAATAACACGTGATCTTATTAATAAGCAAACAACCACAGGGAAAAGGAAACAAAGTCCGAGCGCTTTCGTGATATATTCACATTATCAAGGAGGAACAGAAAATATATATATATATAATTTTTCAACATCGCAGACACGATACGGCTGCTAAATGTCTTCCAACGCATGCAGTTGACACAGCTAGAAACCCCCGAGCCAAACCGCTTCCGGGCAAGAAGCTCCCAGAACAGGTAGGCGGAAACGGATCTCTCTCGGAGGACCATAGGGCAACGAAACAAGTGAAACCGAAGGAAAACCAACTTAAAATGCACAAAGAGCAACGAGGAACAAAGAACATAAATATTGTCCTGGCTAATATTCAAGGAAAAAGACCAAACCAATCACTCAACAAAGTTTCGTACCTGAAAGGATTTATGGACGAAACAAGGGCGGACATCGCATGCCTCACAGAAACTCATCTTAACGAGTGCCAAGGAAATTGTGAAAACTGCGAACATTGTATTGATAAGAAAGAGCTAAATATAGGGGGCTTCAACTTACTTAGAGCGGATAGAACAACGAGATGTAAAGGTAGCTGTGCTATATATGTACATGAAGGTCATATGACAGAGACGGTAATAAGTAAATCAAACAGCTTTGTGGAGCTCCTAGCAGTGAAAGTAGAAAAACTAAACGTGATACTGATCGTCATCTATAGCCCTCCAAACATTCCAGCCGAAAAATTTTCGGAGGCTATCGATGATATCAGAAAGCTAATAAAGGCCATAATCCTTCAATCCCCCAATATAATGATCTGCGGAGACTTTAACTTCCCATTTATAAAATACAAAAAGGTGGCTAGGAATATATATATATATATATATATATATATATATATATATAAAGTATATATATATATATTATATATATATATATATATATATATATATATATATATATATATATATATATATATATATATATATATATATATATATATATACCAGGACAAGGGGGGCACAAGAGAAGACCAGAAGCAAGCAAAAAGGTTGATGGCTCACAAATGAATTTATGCTGACACAAGAGATAACAGAAAATACCAGAAAAATAACTGCCTAGATCTGGTATTCACGAATAACACGAACTTGATTGCTGATATAAAATAATCCCAACCATTATCTCAGACCACAACTTAATCGAGATATCAACAAATATGACGACAACATTAAAAGACAATACACATATTGAAAGAAGCAAGTTTGGGGCCTTTAACTTAAACTCCAAGACTAAAAATTGGGACGCAATCAGATCGCACATGGCCCAAATAGAGTGGAGAACAGTTTAGGAGAATAAAACAACTGAAGAAATGTTAACAACCTTGGAAGAAAAGACGCTGAGAATTTTAGAGAAATATGCTCCGAAATCACACCCAAAAGGAAAGAGAAGCTGGCTAGAGAGGCAAAAGAGAAGAATATTCCGCAAAAGAAAGAGAGTGGAGGCGAAGTTAGCCAACTGCGGAGATAATGCCGGGAAAGTAATACAAGAAAAACTGGAGGGTATCGATAGGGAAATACAAACCCTAATTAAGGACCATAAAGAGAGGGAAGAGGAAAAGGTTGTAGAAGCAATAAAGGAAAATCCAAAATACTTCTATAAATATGCGAAAAGGAAAACAAAAACGCACGCCGCTATTGGGCCCTTAAGGAAGAGAAATAATGAACTAACTGACGATCCAAAAGAAATATCTGAAACATTGAGAGCCCAGTATGAATCAGTTTTCAGTACTCCAAAAAGTGACAAAGGCTACCTGACAGAGATGCATTCTTTGAAGAGAAATTGCAAGGAGAGTGTATAACAGACTTTGATTTCACCCCAGATGATGTAGCGAGAGCTACAGGACAAAAGAAATCACATTTAGCTGCAAGTTCGGACAATTGGAACGCATTATTGATTAAAAACTGTAAAAATTAAATAGCTACACCTTTCTTCTGGATATGGAGAAGATCCCTAGACACTGGGGATACCGAGCATCTTGGAAAGAGTAAACATTGTCCCTATATATAAAGGAAGAGATAGATCTCAAGCAAAGAACTATAGACTAGTGTCATTGACGCTCCACCTCACCAAAGTATTTGAAAGAATAGTTAGAAAATTTACGATTTCTTCGAGACACTGGAAAGATTCAACGAAAATCAGCTCGGATACCGATCAGGTAGATCATGCCTGTCACAACTAATAGAACACTACAACAATATCCTATATTCACTGGAAGGCAATGACAACTACAATGTCATATACACGGATTTTGTTAAAGCTTTCGACAAATGTGATCACCGTATAATAGCACATAAAATGAAATATATGGGAATAACAGGCAAAGTGGGAAAATGGATCTACAACTTCTTCAGAGAACGTCTACAGGTCGTCAAAATTCAAGGTATAGCATCATCAGAATCGGAAGTACGAAGCTCAGTACCACAAGGTACAGTACTGGCCCCACTCCTGTTCATTATCATGCTAGCAGACATAGACAGCGGAGTAAACAGTAACAGTATAGTAACATCCTTTGCAGACGATACAAAGATCAGCAGAAAAATCAGCGATGTAAATGAAGTGGAGGCCTTGCAGAGGAACACGAACAAAATACACAAATAGTCAGAAGACAACAACATGACATTTAACACCGAGAAATTTCAGCTCTTGCGATATGGACGAAATAACGAATAACAGCATAATAACGAACAACAATTTAATAACGAATAACAATATAAACAATATAATACGGAAGGAAGACATAGATGAAAGAAAAGAAATAAGTAAAAGTTGCGAAGTAGTCAAACTGTCCAATGCGAAATGATAAAAAGATAATAACTAAAAACGTAGAAAATAAAATGCCAAAGAAAAATAATGATAATACCAAAATTAAGAACTTTGAAAATAATAAGAAAATAAGAAGTAGAAGCGTAGAAAATATCGTATGTAAATACTACGCGAAAGGGAGCTGCAGATATCGGGATGGGCAATGCATATATGCACATCCCACATTATGCAACAAGCATTACACAAGTGGATACTGCAAATTTGATAAGAAATGCAAGTTCCACCATCTTACAGTCTGCAACACCTATGTAAGATATGGGAGGTGCAAATACGGACAAAAATGCCGTTACCACCACCCTCAAAGGAACGCAACGGGTGAACAGGAAAAACGAACATCAAAGAAGAGTGCCAATTTTTAGACTCAGCCAACACAATTTAGCTGCTAAATACTATCCAGCAAATACAAAATCAGCTGACAAATATAGGAATCCGAGAGCCGGACAGAAGGCACGCACAAAGACACTTTATGCGTTATCGGGACAACAGGTACCGACAAAGATAAAAAGAGGCAAACTCTCGGAGGACCACAATGCAACGAAACCGGCACCCTCACTGGAAAACGAATCGGATGCACCTGTATGCGAAAACGACAGAGAAAAATAAAAATAATCCTAGCCAACATTCAGGACCTTAAATCAAATCATTCCTCGGACAAAGTTTTATACTTGAAAGGACTCATGCAAGAAGCCGGAGCAGACTTTGCATGCCTCACGGAAACTCATCTAAAGGACTGCCAGGCGAACTGTGAAAATTGTGAGTCCTGTATTGACAAAAAAGAAATACAAGTTGACAACTATAACATCCTCCGAGCCGACAAAACAGTGAGACGTAAAGGAGGATGTGCTATTTACACACGCGAAAGGCATATGGCAGAAATGACTATAAGTACCTCAAACAGCTACGTAGAATGTGTAGCAGCAAAAGTTGAAAAATTAAATATGGTACTAATTGTAAAGCACAGATCCCCAAACACGCCAACCTCAAAATTTTCAGATTCTATTACAGAGGTAAGAAACTGGGTAAAAGATCTACACTCTCCAACCCAAAATATTTTTCTCTGTGGTGATTTTAATTTCCCATTCATGAAGTATAAAAGGATAGGAAAAAATATATGTATACACCAGGACAAGGGGGGCACACGAGAAGACCAGGAGCAGGTAAAAATGCTACTAGCTCTAGCTGATGAATTTATGTTAATGCAAGAAATAACAGAAAACACAAGAAAAATCAACTGCCTAGATTTGGTATTCACAAACAACAGCAATCTAATTGATAATGTAGAAAGATCCCCAACTATGATATCGGACCACAACATCATTGAAATAACAACTAATATAAAGGCAACAGGAAAGGAAAGAACACGCACAACAGAAAGAAGCAAATTTGAAATTTTTAATTTTCACTCCAAAGCTATAAACTGGGAAGATGTTACATCCAGCATGGAAGTAATAGATTGGAAAACCGTTTTCGAGGCCAAGACAACGGAGGAGATGCTAATAACTTTAGAGGAGAAGACGTTAGAAATTGTGGAAAGACATGTCCCAAAAATACAACAAAGAGGAAAGAGAAGCAGGTTCGAGAGACAAAAGAAGGCATTGTTTCGAAAGAGAAAAAGAGTGACTGCAAAATTAAGTAACTGTAAAAATAACAACATCAGCAAAATATTAAATGATAAACTGCAAAGTATCGATGACGTCATACAGGAACTAATTAAGAAGCATACAGAAAAAAGAAGAAGACGACGCTATAGAAGCGATAAAGGCTAACTCAAAGTACTTCTATAATTTCGCAAAAAGAAAGTCGAAAAACCATGCGACTATCGGACCTTTTAAAAACGAGAACAGTGCTTTATCTGATGATCTAACAGAAGTATCTGAAATATTAAGAGCTCAGTGCGAATCATCTTTCAGTATCCCAAAAACTGACACATTGATATGCGATAGAAACGCGTTCTTTGAAGAACTACAAGGGGAAAGTATAACGGACTTCGACTTTACGACAGGTGATATTACACAAGCCATAGGGAAACTAAAAACACACTCAGCGGCATGACCGAATAAATGGAATGCCACACTGATCAAAAACTGCAAAATGCAATCGCTGAGCCCCGATACTGGATATGGAGACGGTCACTAGCCACGGGAGAAATACCGGGCATCCTGAAGAGCGCGAACATAGTCCCAATCTATAATTTATAAAGGAAGAGATCGATCCGAGGCCAAAAACTATAGGCCAGTGTCGCTTACATCTCATCTCACTAAAATATTTGAAAGAAAAGTTAGACAGAAAATCTGTCTTTTTGGAAACTCAGGAAAAATTCAATGATAACCAACATGGGTTCCGGTCAGGCAGATCATGCCTATCACAACTAATGGAACACTACAAGAACGTTATTGATGCACTTGAAAGTAATGAAAACTATGATGTACTCAGAGCTGGGCAGTAACGCGTTACAAGTAACGGCCGTTACGTAACGCGGTACTTTTTTTAGTAACGGTAGCGGTAACGGCGTTACATTTCAAATCAAGTAACTCTTTCAGTAACGGCGTTACATTTCAAATCAAGTAACTCGGTAACGACGTTACTTTTTTAGGAAAATACATTCGTTAGTCGTTACTCGTTACTTTTTTATCGTAGCTCGCAATTAGTTTCTTTCGATCCTCACTCATTATTCATTAACCGTTAAAAATTTGTCCCTTCACTATGAGCGAGGTGTGCATGTTGGCCGTTGGCATGCTGGCAGCCTACCCCATCCATCCTCTCCCCCTACACTGACAGCACTGTCAAAGTAAAAAGCCGAAGAACCCTGGAGCAGGGAGGGACCTAAGTTCAATAGAGGTTTCGTCATTCCTCTCATCTGGGCCTTCACGGCACGTTCGCTCTGCATCCTTCCCATCCACTAACTTTAAAAATATGTTTATTACACTTAACACTCCCATACTATCTAGTGCCGCTGTTGAGCGAGTTTTTTCAGTAGGGAAGGATATACTGCGTCCGAAACGAGGCTCGCTCTTAGATGCAACTTTTGAGAAGCTTGTTTTCTTAAAGGCTAATAAAGAGCTTTTGAATAATAGTTCTTAAGTTTGTATATTTAGCTAATAAATTTCAATTATCATTGCCATGCACAATAACTCATTTGATTCATTTCTTTAGTATTTCGTATTATTGTTTTGCAAAACTAAACTTTCCTGGTATATTCTAGCATTAGTAAATTAGTATCAATAGTATGCTACATCCTCTGTTATGTTGCAATTCCTAGTAATAAATCTTGCAGTAATTTTGTTTCATTTTTCTGAAAATATTATGCCTTATAGGTCATAACAACGCAATGAAGGCATGCACAGACTTCATAGCCTATGCATTAACCAGTGGATACAAACCAACACATATTCGCACAGCGAATGTTTATGTAATATAATATTTTATGTATATATATATATATATATATATTATATATATATATATATATATATATATAATATATATATATATATATATATATATATATATTATAATATACCTATGCATATACAGTATATAATATATTTACATTTCATTAAAACTAACGGTAACGAGTAACGGTGCCGTTACTCATTACTTTTAAAAAATGGTAACTAACGATAACGGCGTTAGATTTAGACTGTAGTAACGGTAACGGTAACGGCATTATATTTATAAAGTAGCGAGCACAGCACTGGATGTACTATACACAGACTTTGCTAAAGCGTTCGACAAATGTGACCATGGAATAATACATAAACTGAAATATATGAGAATAACAGGAAAAGTAGGGATATGGATATATAATTTCCTTAGTGAGCGGCGGCAAGTCGTTACAGTACAAGGAGTATCTTCATCAGAATCAGAGGTCCTCAGCTCAGTACCACAAGGAACAGTATTAGCTCCACTACTCTTCATAATCATGTTAACTGACATACTGTAGATGAGGACATTACCAGATACAGCACAGTAACATCCTTTGCGGATAATACAAAGATCAGTAGAAAAATATGAAACCCAGAAGATATAAGATTTTTACAAACCGACATGAACAGAATCTACAAGTGGACGGAAGACAACAATATGAAGTTTAACACTGAGAAATTTCAGCTGTTACGGTATGGAAAAAGAGAAGACCTAAAATCCATGGAATATTACACCCCAAATGGACAGGAAATTCAGAGAAATTCTAGAGCAAAAGATTTAGGGGTTGTAATGACAGATGATGCGAAATTTGAAACAAAAAATAAGATAGCAGTAAACAGAGCAAAGAGAATAATGGGGCAGATATTGAAGACCTTTAAACGATTCCTCTACTGAAAACCCATATCATACCCAAATTGGAATGCTGCTCGGTCCTAACATGCCTATATAAAAAAGAAGACATTAGACAGCTGGAGGGGATCCAGAGAAGCTTCACAGCCAAGATCAATGGGTGTAAAGAACTAAATTACTGGGAAAGGTTACGCGAACTAGATCTATATTCACTGAAAAGGAGAAGAGAGAGATACACCATTATTTGCACTTGGAAAATAATGGAGAAACTAGTCCCTAATCTTACTCTGAACCCTATAACTCCCCAAACAACGGTGGAAAGTAGAAACGGTGGACTGTGTCGTATTCCCAAATTAAAGGCGAGACAGTGAACGTCCTTAACCCTGAAAGAAAATAGTTTTGTTGTGAGAAAACCAAAACTGTTTAATCAGCTGCCCAAAGACCTAATAAACACGAAGGGAGTTGCAGTGGACATCTTCAAAGAAGATTAGAGGCTTGTCTCAGAACAATCCCCGATGAGCCCGGCGTACCTGGCTATGTGAGGTGGAGAGCACAAGAAACCAACTCACTACTTCACCAGGCCAACTCGAGAGGAGGGGCGACAAGCTTGACCTTCGCGAAATGATGAATCATCGCGCGAAACCTTTGTAAGGTTGTAAGGTAAGGTAAGGTTATGGTAGACAGGAAATTCAGAGAAGCACGAAAGCGATCGATCTGGGGGGTAATAATGACCGATGATGCGAAATTCGAGACACAAAATCATATAGCGATAAACAAAGCAAAAAGGATCGCGGGATAGGTACTAAGAACGTTCAAAAGAAGGGACAAAACAGTAATGATTCCCCTGCTCAGGAGCGGCTCGCAGGTAGGCACTGTGGAACTGCAGCACCCCCATGATCTTATGATCTTTATATTTAAATATTTAAAATAGCCTCTCTGATTGTTTTTTTTTCAATGAACTTTGAGTTTTTAAATCAGATTATATCCTTTTTTTCCTTAAACTATTTCAATGCCGAACGAATGAATCATGAGAGTAGCTTCAGCCTTCCCGTGGAACTGCGTACTTAACAGTTCCAGATTTTGTTCGAAACGCTTGAAACCTCGGTGGCGGACGTAAGAAGAGCGAGTCAGAATCGCGGGTTTAAGAGGATCCAAAGCACTGTGGACAGAGCAGTGCCGATTTGTTTGTTTGACGCGGTAGTTGTGTTGCTGTATCGTTTGCTAATTCGAAATTTAAATTCCGAATTGCATTTATCAATGATTCGTTATCATTTATTTTTTGTCGTGAGATTGAAGTTAATTATATAATAATTGGATTATTTACAATATATAGCTTTCATTTCTTAGAATATTTTTTTCGCAAGTGACTTTTTGTGTTTTGAAATTTTAACTAGGCGCCTATTCTATTATCATGGCTGCGCTAGCCCCAGAAGTGAGTCGGGTGACAGTGAGTAAAATTCAGTCTCGTAATTTTTCACAGTTATCTCTTCAAGAAAAAATAGCTATTAAAACTGAAGGACGCCCTACACCAGAAATTCAAATATCTCGGCCCGGAATAAGTAACAATAAGAAATATATTCGTAGTTTTAATTCAGAATGGTACCAAAGAAAAAGTTGGCTTTGTGGTTGTAAAGTTAAAAATGCATTTTTTGTTTCCCGCGTCTACTACTCGGTGGTGACGACGTGGACAAAAAGTGGTTTTACAAATATAAACAAAATGAAAGAAAAAACTGAAAAGCATGAGCGTTCAAAGAAGCATATTGATAATGTGATTTCCCTGTCACTTTTAGGAACGGTAAATATCAAAGAAAAACTTAGTGAGGCTTACAAACTCTCGATTACACCAGTACACATTTGAAAACTTGTCGATCGATTTTTACAAACTAATTGGTGATTCTATATAATTTGAGTGCGCTGATCTCAAAAATATAGTTAGTTTTTCCCTATCACGTATGGTTTTCTTACTACAGGGTGTGTCATAAATCCCCCATTTATCTCCAAATGTGAACCATCTTATCGAGACCAACATTGGATTGCACATGCTAAACCATAAATTTTGTTGTTATAGACTAAAGTAACGCTTACATAATAATGTAGGGTGAATATATATAACAACCAGTCCCGTTCCAAGCAAAATATTCTCTCCCCTCCCATCAATGGGTAGTTAACATTTGGGGACAGATGAGGTATTACAACACCCCTTGTAGCACGAAATCTTTAGGTGATAGAGTAAAACCTAATTAAAGCAGAATTAAATAGCTCCTAGCTCTTGGACAAGCATATTGCTTGTTTATGAAAGAATAAAAAAATAACAAAGAAACAAAATATATTTACCTTCTTTACTTGCAAAGTCTTGCAAGTCTTTCTCACGATTTCTGTACCAAGCGAAGTATGTGTCGGCTGCCAATAAATTGTTCTCCTGCAATCTAGACCGACCCCAAAAGTTCTGCAGAGTCCTTAGGCAGATTCAAATCCCTGACTAAGTTATTTAGTTCGGCTTGGGTTAATGGTTTAGGATCTCGGTCAGCTGTTGGCTGTTCATAAACATCATCATTGTCTGGATTTGGAGCTGAATCAGAATGTGAATTGTATTGATCCAGACTCTCGGGTGGGCGGGGAATAGGAACTTCTGGACCATGGGGTACCGACCTTATTGCAGATGGAAGACTTGGGTATTGAAGGCTCTCTTTATTCTTTGCATTATAACCTTTAACATTGCAAGAACAAAAGTAGCAGTCGTCGGTATGGTTTTTAGGCTCGCGCCATACCGTAGGGATCCCAAATGGCAAACTTTTCTTTTTACCTTTGCTCCAATTCCTTAGTGCCGCAACACACGTAAGACAAACCTTGTGTGGAGCCCAACTTTTGTCTTGATCTCCTAATTTAATTCCAAAATAAGCATGATAAGCTCTCTTAATGAAGGTCGCTACATTTGTCCTTTGTTTTACAACATACCGACCACAAATATAACAAAATATGTCTGGACTATGGGTACATCCTCTAGAAGCCATTATTAATATTTTAAAGACGTAATGTTAGAATTATCTATCTGAAAAATATGAAAAAACGAAATTAATTAAAAATAAAAAAGGTAAAAAATTACAAAACGCCCCAAAATTGTTTTGCTAATAACTTTAAAACTGTGGGAGATAGAAAAAACTGGTAGTATTTTTTAATTCAGCGCAGCGAACTGCTTCAGAATCACATCTCAAAATAAAGAAATCGATTTTCATGCAGACCGGTGTTATCGAACATAATAACAAAGTTACCAAAAATCGTGAAATACAGTGTGTCCGTAGTCATGGTGGGATTTTAAATAGCTATATTATTGCAACGAAACATGATAATGAGATGAAAAACAGGCAAATTGAAGAACAACTCTAAAAGAATAACTTTATTTAACGTAGTTCGATATGGGCTCCTCTGGTAGCCCTGCAGACATCTAGGCGGTGATGTGTGTCCGTAGTCATAGTGGGATTTTAAATAGCTATATTATTGCAACGAAACATGATAATGAGATGAAACAATGCCCAAATTTAAGAACAACTCTCAAAGTTGTATCTTGTAGTTAGTCTAGGCTAAGCTTAACCTTTATCTCGTAGTTAGTCTAGGCTGTCCACATGCCTATGTTGAACATGAGCGTAATAGCCGAAAGTTAATGTGTGGTGTGCTCTAGCACGAGATCGAGTGATTGGCCCATTTTTCTTCGCGGAACCCACTGTGACGTCACACAACTACCTCGCTATGTTGGAACATTTTGCAGTACCCCAATTTATTGACAATAATGTCATCTTTCAGCAAGATGGTGCTCCTCCGCACTATGCCAACGTTGTTCGAGAATTCCTTAATGAAAAATTTCTACAGAGATGGATAGGAAGAGGAGGATGGAAGCCATGGCCTCCACGCTCTCCGGACCTGACACCTTTGGACTTTTATTTGTGGGGTTACGTCAAGCAAAGCGTGTACAGTGTACCCATTAGGGATATTCATCACTTGCACGAGCGAATCACGGAAGCTATCGCATCCGTCACTCCTGATGTTCTTGGGCGTGTGTGGCTGGAATTGAATCACCGCCTCGATGTCTGCAGGGCTACCAGAGGAGCCCATATCGAACTACGTTAAATAAAGTTATTCTTTTAGAGTTGTTCTTCAATTTGCCTTTTTTTCATCTCATTATCATGTTTCGTTGCAATAATATAGCTATTTAAAATCCCACCATGACTTTACGGACACACTGTATTGTCGAAAATAAGACTGCATTAAATTCTGCGGAAATTTTGAGATTTCTTTACGTGGACATGATGAAAAGGATGATTCGGCAAATCCAGGTGTATTCAAGGGATTAATTAATTTCGCATCAAAATTAGATCCCGATTTGAAAAAACATTTAGAAAGCAACACAGTCTTCAAGGGCGTTTCCAAAACCATTCAGAATGATATTCTTGACTGTGTGCTGCAGGTATCCCGCAATCAAATAAAAAAAGAAATTAAAGAAGCTTCGTTTGTGGCGGTCATGGCTGATGACAACTGATGTTTCTGAACACACTCAAATGGTTATTGTTCTGAGATAGGAGCTGAATGAGGAAGTCTTTGAGCGCTTCTGGGGTTTCTTTACTCCGGAAAATCAAACGGCAGAAGGACTATCTAAGTGCATTCTAGATCAGCTAGATATTCTTCTCGAAGGAAACAAGCAGAAACTAATTGCTCAGACATTTGATGGCGCAAATGTCATGAAAGGAAAAAAAAGGGGGAGTTCGGGCTAAAATTAAAGTTTACAATAATGCACACTTCATTCACTGTTATGCCCACCAACTGAATCTGATTATGAAAAATGCAGCAAGTACTACCCGAAATTCAAGAATATTATTTTCTAACCTCTTGGCTATACCAACATTTTTCTCCAGGTCACCACTTCGTCTCTCTATCTTAAGCAAACATATGGCCAGCCGCATTCCTCGTCCATCCCCTACGAGATGGAATTTTCATATACGCACCGTAAACCCCGTCCATGAAAATTTGAACCCTTAAAAAAATGCCTTGAAGAAATACAGTCGACAGCAAACGCAGATCAAACCATTTCAGAAGCAACAGGAATTTGCACGTTTTGAATAACGAAAAGTTCATCTTTGGTTGAAACTTTTTCATCAGATAATGATCACGTAGAAGTCATTTACAATCAAATGCAGTCTCGAGCTATTGACTCATGTAAAGTACAAGAATATATAGCAAACTTCAACAATGCCATTTTAAAAATAGAAATTCGGAGTACTGTGAAATCCTTCAAAAACACTCGATTGAAGCAAAGGAAGTGTGCGACTGCGTATGTGTTGACATAGCTGAGAGGTATTCATTTACCAAACAATTAGTAGCTGCTAAGCTGTTTACCAAGGAAAAACTTCGATAGCTATAATATGAAAATGCCTATGAGAGGTAACGGTGACCACTGAGGCATATCCCATGATTGAAAAAGAAAAGCTTCTACTGAACTACAAGTTTTCTACAGTAGACTGATATGCACAATTACGACAGGTTAATTGATCTGCTGAAAATTTATCAGTGAAATAATCTAGTAGATGTCTTGGAGAACTAGCTAAGCTCATAAAAATTCTTTTGACCATCCCCATGACTACCGAGGTCGAACGCTGCCAATCAACATTAAAAAGAATAAAGACGTTCTTAAGGAGCACTATGAATCAGGAAAGACTAAATGCTCTTGCAATGATTTCAATAGAGAAAAATTTGATCAACAGTACACAGAATTTCAATGAAAAAGTAATAGACCTTTTCGCTCAGAATAAAAACAGAAGAATGGAATTTGTTTATAAATAAAATTTTTGGCAAATTCGAAATTACCCGTTCAGCGTAAGTACCCTATAATTGATTTTATGATAATTTTACTTATTTTATGACTGAGTAGTGAGTAGTTATCTATTTATCTATTCGACTTTCTCTCTCTCTCATAATATATATATAATCGACACAATTGTTCGCAATTTCTGAGGCAGCACCCCCATAACTGAAAGTCACGAGCCGCCACTGCCCCTGCGAAAAACACTGATTATACCAAAACTTGAATACTGCTCAGTCTTGACGTCCCCATATAAAAAGGGAGAAACTAATAGACTAAAAGAAACTCAGAGGCATTTCACAGCAAAGATTGATGGCTGCAAAGAGCTCAACTACTGGGCAAAACAACGTAAACTAAATCTGTACTCCCGGAAAGAAGAAGAGAGAGGTACACCATAATCTACATATGGAAAATGATCGAAAAACTGGTACCAAACCTCAAACTAAACCCAATTAACATCCAAACAACAATGCAAAATAGGAAAGGCAGAATGTGTAGTGTTCCCAAATTAAAGGCCCGACAAGGAACCTCCTCAACACTGAAGGAAAATAGCTTGGTTGTCAGGGGGCCAAGACTTTTTAACCAGCTTCCAAAGGACCTCAGAAACGTTACAGGAGTCAAAGTTGAAGTCTTCAAGAGAAGACAGGTGTACCTGGCTATGTACGGTGGAGAGCGTAAGAAAGCAACTCGCTCCTCCACCAAACCAGACCTAGAGGCGGGGCCACCAGCTTGGCCTTCGTGTGAAGAGAGACTAACGCACGAAACAGGAACAAGGTTAAACGATATATATATATATATATATATATATATATATATATATATATATATATATATATATATATATACGTACACACAGACCGTGCCTGAAACAGAAACTCTTTGAAAAAATTAAATCCACCATAGTCCGAATAAGTAATGGTAAATGACAAATACTATAGTTTTTCTTTTTCAATGGAAACCACAACGGGCATTGGGCAACGAGTTACTAGCAAAGAGGCCCCAAAATATAGCTTCCCTCATCAGCTATCTGCTTGGCAGATAGCTAGTTGGTGAAGGAAGCTATATTTTGGGGCCTCTTTGCTAGTGACCTGTTGCCCACGTCGGTGCTTTCATCATGTAAAAGAAAAACTATAGTATTTGCCATTTACCATTACTTATTGACAGGGGCGCATTTACAGTGTGCGGGGCCTTGGGCAAACTATTTCTCGGGATGTATTATTTTAGTGTGTTAATAAATGACAATATTTTGTAATGCACATAACAGATATATTTTTTAACACACACAAAACACATGCGGAAGCCATTCGGCTTATTAATGTGATATTAAAGATTACAACTTAACTATGTACACATACAGTGTATACAGCTACACTAGTAGGCTACATAGTTGTAATGCACTTAATAAACATCTACACAGTTATTGTAATGCACTTAATAAACAGCTACACAGTTGTAATGCACTTAATAAACAGCTAAACTGTACAGCTTACTGTACTGTAGATAGAGTGTAGATTTGTAATGAATATTACATAGGACGCTTCCTGGCTTTTTGTTTGGAAAACTGCGTGATTGTGTCCTCGAAACTCACCGACTGCAACACCTCATGCTCTATACTCAACAGCGCCAGGGACGAAAGGCGCTCCTGGCCCATCGTGGAGCGAAGGTAATTTTTGATCAGTTTGAGTTTCGAGAATGAACGTTCACCAGAACAGTTCGTGATAAACATACACAGGTATATTCTCATTGCTATTTCCATGTTTGGGAATGTTCCTTTCAGTTCGTTTGTGTTCATATGCCGATAAAATCTGTTGCACATGTCTTCACGTTCCGTCTGGGATTCTGTTTCACTTTCGGTGAGTTTCATTAGGGCAGCGAACTGCACAACTTCTGTTACCAGCTCTTTCTCCAGATCGGCCGGATAGCATTCTACTAGATGTTCAGCTAACCGTCGAAGACTGTTGATGTCCAGGACTAGAAGGAAATACAAAAATCTAAATCTTTTCTGCAGGACAGCGTACGCTTCTAGACGAGTGTTCAGAGTGGTACACAGTTTATCAATTATAATTATCGGTAGAAATGCAGTGGTCCGAAATGAATCTCTTGGTATCAGGTTCGTATCTTCGGCAGTTCTGTTTTCGTCATGATGGCGCTTTCTCTTCTTTCTGCGTTGAATCGATTCCTTGTATACTCGATGACCACACTTTCGGATGCCCTGGTCCTCGAATTCGTCAAATCTTGATCTGAGATCTTCAATCTTGATCTGAGCTCATCCAGTACCACGATATTCTCGGTGTAGCCTTCGGTTAAAAACTGGACGGCATCTGATCTGGCTGACCAGCGGGTATCGGAGAGACCTTTGTCGACCTTTAGTTTCTCACTACGGGAACTACTATCGAGAACCTCTACATGTCGACGCCATCGGTGTGTCGAGGAGACGAGAAACGTGTAGACATTCTGAATGAGCATAAACAATTCAACGGCTGCTGTGCAACTGTCCACTGCTGATTTACCCACAAGATTTAGTGAGTGGCACATGCATGGCACAAACTCAGCATACGGAGATTTTGACTTGATGTGGCTCTTTACGCCATTGTAGTTCCCTGCCATATTACTTGCGTTATCATAAGACTGTCCTCTGCAGTCTCCAATTCGAATGCCATGCATCTCCAGAAAGTTGAGGACCACGTCGGCGATTCCTTTCCCTGTATGTGTGTTCATAGGTAAGAACTGTAGAAATCGCTCGGCGGACCCAGACTCAACCACATATCGGACGGTGAAGCACAGTTGATCGGTGTGGGAAACATCAGGCGTAGAGTTGACGGATAGAGAGTAGTATTTTGACTGCTGGATTTCTCGGATAATCGTCTGAAGTACTTTATCGGCCATCAACAGTATGAGTTCCTCGCAAATGAAATGAGAGAGATACGAGGTGTGTCCGCTACCTTTGTTGGCATACTCGCTTATATGCGCAGCTAGAAAACTGTCATACTTACTTAAAAGTTCCAAAATTCCGTAATAGTTGCCGTTGTTTGGTGAACCGAAACGGGAGTCGTGTCCACGAATTGCTAGTCCTCGTGACGTAATATACTTGATAACGTCGACACAGCGCCGCAAAACTTCCTGCCAGAAGTTGCACTCCTTTTCAAACTGGTTCACCAGTTTCGAATCAACACAGCCGGAGACAGACTTTCTAACCAACAAATATCTCAACTCCATATGTTGCTCACATTTTCCGTGTGCTTCGACGATTGTCTACCATGCTTCCAGTCGTTGAACCGATTGTGAACTTGCTGTCGCCCTCGACATTAATTTACAGACAAAACAGTAAACACAGCCTGTGGACTCAGAATAGCACAGCCATGACACCTCAATCCTCTCATTCGTCAGGCTATGTTTCTTAACAAATAATGTCTTCGTACATCGGCGTGTTGTACCACTTTCAGTAGTTGAAGAGTTACTGAAGTCGCTGTCATAATTTCGGCAATCTGATGTTCCCCGCTCTATCCAGAACTCTCTAAAGTCATCGGTCAGCACTTGTGGCCACAAACCAATGTCATTAATTGCATGTCCTGAAGCTGGTGGGCCTGCTGAACGCACTGACGTAGACGGGTCTTCTGAAGACGGAGCTGCTGATGTAGGGAGGCAACTGGTGGGCCTGCTGAAGGGGTTGACGTAGACGAGTCTCCTGAAAATGCAGCTGCTGAAGTAGTGGAGGCAGCTGCTGGGCTTGCTGAACGCACTGACGTAGACGCGTCTTCTGAAAACGCAGCTGCTGAAGTAGCGGAGGCAGCTGGTGGGCCTGCTGGAGGGGCTGACTTAGTTGCTGATGATTTAATCCAATTAGTCAATTTCGGCACCGTCGCAAGAAACTCTTCTCTGCTCTTCTTATCCTTACGCTTTTCACTACCGGGTTTATATTTCCTCCTTCGATCGCGGTCACGGCTCGTTTCCATGTTGTACGTATTACAATGCCAACAATAAGAACATAAATCATGAATCTGCAACAGAAACAACAAGAAGTAAGTTAGTAACAACATTAGAAATGAGTAACACTAACAAGAACAACAAATTAAACACCATCAAAGCGGATATTAGAATGCCTGATGCCATGCCGCCTGCCGGAAAAAGTAAAACTCGTCGCAGATGACAAATACGTGACGTTTAATTTTTTTCAATTGAAATTTGCGGGGCCCATCGGGCGCGGGGCCTTGGACATTTGCCCGGTGCGCCACTCCCTAAATGTGGCCCTGCTTATTGAGACTATAGTGGATTTAATTATCCCAGAAGTGTTCCTTGTTCCGTGTACAGTAGGTCTGTGTATTCATATATATATATATATATATTTAGGAGAAATCCAATGACAAGGAGAAATGTAAATGCCATGAAAAGTCTTCTTTAATGCGCAATGTTTCGAGCAATACGCTCATCTTCAGGCTGTTTAATAACAATGTGAAATTAAAATCAATATTGAATGAAAAACAAAACAGAAAATTTCTATAACCTATTCGTAAAGACAAATTTTAAAAGACTGAGAAAAGAGGGTTAAATTCTAAGTTATACAGATTTACATATAAAAATTAAGAAGCTTTTTAAATACATATAGTAAATGTGAAATTAATACACTGGAAAAATTAACAATAGTACACTGGAATAATGGAACTAGCTACCTTACACTGCAGTTTCCGAGGCTGACTAATTTGAGCAGAGACAAGAACGGGAAACACAAGAGATGGCGAGGGCGATTGGGGAAGGAGGGATTATAAGGAATTGGGGAAGGAGGAGGGATCATAGCAAATTGAGGGGACGGCAGATGAGTCAACATTCAGACTAGGGGACAATGCTTTAATGAAAAGCGATTCTAAAATTCTTAGTGAGTTGGGACAAGTATTACACCAAGAATTTTAAAATTGTCTAAAGTGACATCAATTTTACATTTAATGCTGTGTTCGCGAATACTCGAGGCTTCTTTAGTTTTTAAAATTTTACCTGTTCGGCCACTTATTCCCATATGCGAATAAAATCTAGCCCTGAGAGAGCGAACAGTGCTGCCAATGTAATTCCCAAGGAGACACCTAGGGCAGGTAAATAAATATACAACACCGCTACGCAACGAGTCAGGGGTTCGATCCTTCGCTGAGAAAAAGCTACCTAAAGACGTTTTATTAATAAATATGATGCGGAAATCAGTATGATAAAAATTTCCTTAACAATTTTGTAAATTTAAGCTTAAATTCCTTATTCAAAGGACCATTTCAGGTACCAAGAAATATTTTATATCCTTCGGCACTGTAATACATGGAAGTTGAGGGCTATAAACATTATTTAAGAAGGATCTAATTAGTTTGTCTACATATTGAACAGGAAAACTATTATTAGTAAAGTATGATCTTAGATTATTAAATTCATCATTAAGTAAGGTAAAATTAGAGGTCAAATTATATCCTCTGAACAGGAGAGTTTTAATACAAGACATCTTATAGTTGAAATCAGTAAAACTAAAAAAATTCATGCCCAAACCAGTGGGCATGAATTTTTTTAGTTTTACTGATTTCAACTATAAGATGTCTTGTATTAAAACTCTCCTGTTCAGAGGATATAATTTGACCTCTAATTTTACCTTACTTAATGATGAATTTAATAATCTAAGATCATACTTTACTAATAATAGTTTTCCTGTTCAATATGTAGACAAACTAATTAGATCCTTCTTAAATAATGTTTATAGCCCTCAACTTCCATGTATTACAGTGCCGAAGGATATAAAATATTTCTTGGTACCTGAAATGGGTCCTTTGAATAAGGAATTTAAGCTTAAATTTACAAAATTGTTAAGGAAATATTTTTATCATACTGATTTCCGCATCATATTTATTAATAAAACGTCTTTAGGTAGCTTTTTCTCAGCGAAGGATCGAACCCCTGACTCGTTGCGTAGCGGTGTTGTATATTTATTTACCTGCCCTAGGTGTCTCCTTGGGAATTACATTGGCAGCACTGTTCGCTCTCTCAGTGCTAGATTTTATTCGCATATGGGAATAAGTGGCCGAACAGGTAAAATTTTAAAAACTAAAGAAGCCTCGAGTATTCGCGAACACAGCATTAAATGTAAAATTGATGTCACTTTAGACAATTTTAAAATTCTTGGTTGTAATACTTGTCCCAACTCACTAAGAATTTTAGAATCGCTTTTCATTAAAGCATTGTCCCCTAGTCTGAATGTTGACTCATCTGCCGTCCCCCTCAATTTGCTATGATCCCTCCTCCTTCCCCAATTCCTTATAATCCCTCCTTCCCCAATCGCCCTCGCCATCTCTTGTGTTTCCCGTTCTTGTCTCTGCTCAAATTAGTCAGCCTCGGAAACTGCAGTGTAAGGTAGCTAGTTCCATTATTCCAGTGTACTATTGTTAATTTTTCCAGTGTATTAATTTCACATTTACTATATGTATTTAAAAATAGCTTCTTAATTTTTATATGTAAATCTGTATAACTTAGAATTTAACCCTCTTTTCTCAGTCTTTTAAAATTTGTCTTTACGAATAGGTTATAGAAATTTTCTGTTTTGTTTTTCATTCAATATTGATTTTAATTTCACATTGTTATTAAACAGCCTGAAGATGAGCGTATTGCTCGAAACGTTGCGCATTAAAGAAGACTTTTCATGGCATTTACATTTCTCCTTGTCATTGGATTTCTCCTAAATATTAAATTGAAGCTCTGTAGAAGCAACCCGCATGATTATTATATATATATATATATATATATATATATATATATATATATATATATAAAATGAATTTCACACTTAAACACGTGAAAAGAATGAGTGATGCAAACCCACACGGAAAAGAAAAAATGATTCCAAGGTACAACAGTATCTTGGAATCCAACAATACACCTCGTCAGGTGTACTGTTGAATACACGAAGGGCCTTAGAATAATTTTTCTTCTTCCTTGTGAGGTTTGCCTTATATATATATATATATATATATATATATATATGTGTTACAGTTAATCTATGAAACCAGTCATTTCACGTAATGCCTAAAACTTTCAGGCATTTCGCATAATTCGATTAAGCGATTAATGACTTCGTGAAGGTTAGGTTAGTAATGCGTATTACCTTTGTTTAAGGGTCACAGGTATGAGCCGAAATACCTTAAATTTTTAGGCATTACGTGAAATGACTGGTTTTACACATTCACTGTAGCATATATACATATATATACTGTATATACCAGGTGTACCCCCAGAACGTTCCTATTTCTAAATAAATATTTTAATCTAAAAAAAAAAAAGATCTAGACACAAAGACAAACGCAGTAGATATGTAAAACATAGGAATTCATTAACCTTAATTAAACAACATGTTCAGTGTAATCGCTATTTTTTCTGACACATTATTCAACCTTACGCAAATGTTCAACATAATTTTGGGAAATAACTCAGCTGGGTTGTTGTTGATTACCTCGTAGACTTTGACTTTAGGTCTTTAAGTGCCTCAGGCTTTGACAGTATATCCTGTGTTTTGTGTAACCCATAAAAATAGTCAGTGGGGCGGGGTGAGGTCAGATGAGTATTGGAGTCATTCCACTGGTTCATGAAGGGAAATCTGTCGCCCGAAAAATGCTTCCTCAAAAGTCGCGAGTTTCACAACTAGTGTGTGTAGATGCTTCATCCTGCTGAAACCACTGTGAATCTATGGTAATGCAGTTATTTTTTAAGGGACAAACTAATTAGTTATGGTAGAAATCTTGTTGCATGAATTTTGTAAGGAAAAAAGTTTCATTCGGTACAAAGTATACGATGCACAAATGTTCATGAAATACCTACTTTGCTGACAAACAGTGAATTGATTTTTGCGGACTGCGCACAATGATTTCATGAACCACATTTACATGTTCCACAGTGCTTGTGGATCGTCGCTTACCACTATTACTCTATGTTGATGGCTTACATTTCCTTTTGTTTGAAATTTTCTGACAATCCCTGATTACCGTTCTATCGGGTAGATCTCTGCATCCATATTCTTCGCAAAAGTTCCTCTGCACCTACGCCACAGAATTTGTCACGTGAAATCACTGAACGATCTTTATTTTCCGTTTCAGCTGCAAACGCGGCATCACTGTTTGAGGGTTCAGCTACAGTGTTCCGTGTAGACTAGGTCCTTACGGAGGCTTAGTCAAGACTTAGCGTTTCTTAAAGACTATACCCTAATAAGGCTTTCTATGGCCTTACTTCGCTATATTCTATTGGTACCAGTATCGTCTTTTCCAAATTTCATAGAAATTAGGAAAAGTTATTGCTTTTAGTATGAAATGGTGAAAGAACAGTTTAGTTTTAATATACAATATTTATTAGTTATTAAGTAATGAAAGGTTGAAAATGTATATGTATATACATATAGGTATATGCGGAATAAGAACCCCATTCTGTTACCTTTCTGAAGAAGAATCCGCAATAATAAAATATACATTCATTGCAAAATAACGAACAAATAAAAATAGGGACATTTTATATATATATCATACATGGGGCTGAGGCCTGGCCTATGCCTCGAGGCCGGCCTCGGACCTCAAAAGTGGCCTTGGCCTCGAGGCAAGCTGAAAAGTGGAAAGGCCTCGTGACTTTCGTGAGGCCTCAGGGAATCCTGATTTGTTTTGTTCTGTAATTTTCAACCCCCGTAGCGTTGGGGCGGAGATTCTTCAGGTGGGCGCGCTCGGGGTAGATATTCTTCAGGTGAGGACCATGACTGACCTGACAGGTGACCGTATGTGGCGACATACTTTGATAAACATTATTCAGACAGGTGACTAGTCAGGCGGCAGTCTTTGATAAATACTATTCAGTTAGGTGACCAACGGATTAGTGACAGGTCACTGTGACGTTAGGTACATAAATATATATGTCGCGTTATATAAATATTATTCAGTCAGTTAGCAGTAGACCAATTGACTTAATGTAGCAAAACTAGTGTGGGAAAGCAATCTCTCAGTTGAACTGAGCTCATATAATGTTTTTGTGTTATTTATGTGTATAAACTATTGTATTGTACGAAGGTATTTCAATAAGTATCCGCACTTTTTATTTTAGTGATAATGTAGTATATATAATATATACTCGTCATAACGAGCCAAACTGAGATCTATAGGCTTATTTAGGCAGCAACAGTATAGGCTTATTTAGGCTACTCGTAGCTATCACATATCGTACGAGTAGTGAGCATGGCAGCGCCGCTTTCAATTTGTACTCTGGAAGAACAGAGATCCGTGGTTCGTTTTTTGTGGGCAGAAGGTGTGAAAGGAGCTGAAATTCACACGCGTTTATGTGCTCAGTATGGGAATAATGCGTTACCACGGCGAAGTGTGTACGAGTGGATTCAAATGTTCAAGGAAAGTCGGACATATGTGACAGATGCTCAGCGCTCAGGACGACCGTCAACATCAACCAGTGGTGACAAGCAGGGAGAAGCCAGAGCCATGATTTTCGATGACAGAAGATTAACAATAAAAGAAATTGCATCTTTATTAGACATCAGTCAAGGGTCAGTCTATTCGATAGTTCATGACATTCTTGGCTTTCACAAGGTTTGTGCAAGATGGGTACTGAAACAGTTAACAGAACAGCATAATCGTATGAACGTCTGCTCTCTTCTTTTGGCGCGGTATCATAATGAAGGTGAAAACTTTTTGGAGCGCATTATCAATGGAGATGAAACCTGGATCCATCACTATGAACCAGAAAGCAAACGACAGAGCATGCAATGGAAGCATCCAACATCTCCCGTTGCAAGGAAGTTCAAAACGCAGCCGTCAGCAGGTAAAATTATGCTAACACTGGTTTGGGATACACGAGGCCCTATCCTTGAACATTATCTAGAGCGTGGAACTACAGTATAGTACAGTAACAAGTGCATCGTATTCTGACATGCTTCGGAAAGAGTTAAAGCAAGCAATTCGCACAAAACGGAGAGGGAGATTGTCGGAAGGTGTTATTCTGTTACACGACAATGCGCGTCCTCATATCGATGCACAGACTAGAAAATGCCTTCAAGAACTTAAATTTGAAGTTCTCGACCATCTAGCCTACAGTCGAGACCTGACACCTTCGGATTTTTACTCGTTTGGATCACTAAAAGACGCTTTGAGAGGTCAGCGATTCCAAGGCGATGATGACCTGAAGGAGGCGGTGCATGACTAGCTACGCACACAGTCAAAAACATTCTTTTGTGATGGCATTAGGAAGCTTGTAGATCGCTGGACTAAGTGCATTGAGAAAAAGGGAGACTATGTTGAGAAATGATGTGTTTATAATCTATCAGATGTGAAAATAAAATCGTGAAAATAAAAAGTGCGGATACTTATTGAATTACCCTCGCATCTATTTCTATAACAAAAAATAGCCCAAACTAAAGAAGAATACCACCTGGTATACTGATAACTAGCTACTAGCGTCGATAATTTTGTTTTTCATCCGTTGTAAATTGTAACATATAAACTTCTAAATAATATGATTTGAAATGAATATATAATATCGGATGCAAACAATAATTTTGCTAATATCGGCATTATAACTGAGCTGTAAATGGTTATATTGTTTGCAAATAATTTTTTCGGTCTTTTTTATTTACTTTAATAATATAAAGTATTATACATATAACTTTTAAAATGTCTAATAATGGGTAATATCAGGTGCAAATATACTCTTGAATCAAATTACATATACATGTTGAAATATTAGGTGCAAATATATTAATATTATCGTTATTATATTATTATCGTATATATAATTATATGGTAATGGCATGATATAAATTTCATACCTATAATAGGCCTACCGTACATCAGAAACATCTTTCACATACAGTACAAGCTACAATTACATTAATGATCTTTGGTAGACTTTAATACCACAATTTCATATTGCCAAAATACATAAAAATGTAAAACTTAAAAAAATAAGGCATCTCCAAATGAAGCTCTGTTTGCAATGCTCGCTGGAGTTGCTAATAACTGTAGCCATTCAGAAATTATACGATCAACACTGAGTGAGTTAGTACAATCTTGAAATATTTTGCTTGATCATCTTCACATCATAACTTTCCATATTATCATAAATACTTGAAATATTGCGGGTATATTAAAATGAGAAATAAGAACTGCATGAAATGAGAAATAAAAAGTTATTGGGCTAATGTATGGTGCCCAGGAAATCTTGTTCTGGCAACTGTGATTGACTGTGTGACCCGGAAAGTGTAAACACACAGCATGTCGGTGTTGTGGTGTGGCCGCGTGTGATAGATGAACGTACTTAATGCTTAATAATTCCCTTTTATTAGGTAAGTGAAGTGAGCTATGTCTTTGTTTATTAATTTTGAGTAGAATCTTGCTTTTCCTTATGGATTTCAAAAAAAGAAGAGATACAGGCTAGTGTGAGGCTACGGTAAGTTACCTTTGGAAGAGCTTTAGGCCTAGGCTAAGCTAGATTCTGAGCCTTCCCAAAGCATGGAGGAGCTTATTCGTAAAAGATTTCGAAGTGAGTATCTGCACCCAGAGGAGCAAATACCACATTCGTTATTTGCATCCGACTATCACACCTCCTCTGGGTGCAAATACCTTCAGCCTAGCAATCTTAAGGCCTCATGAGGCCTCCCCTAAAAAGGCCTCGAACTCGGCTTCGAGGCCTTTGAAAAATGTATGTCCTCGGCCGTGAGGTCTTTGAAAAATGTATGTCCTCGGCCTCGAGGCCTCAGGCCAGGCCCCGTCCTCATGCCTGATATAAATATATATATATATATATATGTGTGTGTGTGTGTGTGTGTGTGTGTGCATGGGCGTTGGTTATATAGTGGTTAGCATTGCCTACTTCGAATCCATCGGCCCAGGTTCGATTCCTGGCGCGGGCAGGCGGCGCACAGTCCACCCAGCTGTTTATCCTTCCTTTGCCTGGTACATGAATAGATACCATAAAACTCCCCCAAATGAGGCGGCGAAATGATGCAGAGGGTTTCGAATGAAGGTCGATCATGAACATTTGTTCAGTCTCCTCTCTCCCGACAAAAAGGTCGCTCAAATTTAGGGACGCGTAAGATAGGAAATTTCTGTATTAATTCTTGAATGATTTATAGTAACCGGATAAAAGCTCTTTCGTCAAGAATTGTTTCCATTTTTTATTTAATTTAATTTAATTTACGTTATTTGCATTGCTTCATAATGATTCTGAATTCTATTCAACGGCACTGATAGCTTGGACCGAGACAAGAGCACGGAGCACGCACAAATTTTGAACGAAAAAGATTTTTTTTTAATAACGCCAGTTTGAACTGTTTAACTGATTTATTTAATTAAAATAAGTATAATGAGAGGGAGAGGCGGATTGAGATACACAGGGTGGGCAAAAGGTCTGGGCACCCCCTCACAATAAGATCGTACACCATCTTATTTTGAGGGAGTGCCCAGAGTTTTTGCCCACCCTGTATTTTAATGTACGTAGAGAGAAAACTCGCTATAATTTTTACAGTTCGATTAAAACTACATTTTAATGACAAATGCAAGACACAACATCCTGTCCATAACATACCAGGGGCACACTGAATTGCGTGTCTTAGATTCTTTCCCTTGGCAGCAGTACTGCATACTATAATTTTGTTCCATTTAAAATAATAATTATTAAATTTCGTATTGAAATTCATGACATTACACTCGCCTCACCCCCTTTCAAAATAAGTTTTCAAGAGAAAAACAAACAAAATTGAAAATAAAATTTATGTTGGTAGTGTAAAGGATGGGCAAGAAAGCATTTCATTGACAAACTCCATTCACTAAATACTTCGTACCATTTCATAAAAAACATAAAAGTAATTTAAAAACTAATTTAGAATCTCCACAACTTTTTCACGCCCACAAAGAAAATTTAAAAGCGATTCCAAGGTCTTTCATGTATTTAACAACACACCTCACGAGGGAATAAGATGGGTTTTTAAATATATGAAAGGCCTTGGAATCGCTTTTCAGTTTGCCCGTCAGTGTGCAATATATATATAATATATATATATATATATATATATTGGATGAATTTCACAATTAAACACATAAAATGAATGAATGATGCAAGCCCACAAGGAAAAAGAAAAAAATATTCCAAGGCCTTTCGTGTATTCAGCAGTACACCTCGTCATTCCCTAATGAAGTGTACTGCTGAATACACGAAAGATCTTGGAATAATATTTTCTTTTTCCTTGTAGGTTTGCATCATATATACAGGGTGTCCGAAAATGAATATACCAAAAATAAAGTTGAATAACTTTTTTGTTATTTGGGATAGCAACATAAATTGAAGATAAATACATGCAGTAGACTTATAAGTTTTGTTTCTTTTTGTATATATTAATTTTTTCTTTTTATTTTAGAATAAACCCCAGTTTTTAATAAAATGACAACTCCTCAAGAGAAGGCAAATATTGAGATGTTTACATGAAAATGGTTCAATCATTAAAGCCCAAAGGCGTTTCCGACGTGAGATGAACAGACCAGCAGCTGAAAGACAGCATACGAAGATGGGTAGACCAATTTGAGGCTAGTGGATCTGTAATGAAGGGGAAATCTACCGGAAGGCCAAGGAAGTCTCAGGCAAGGGCGAATGCAATTAGGGAAGCATTTGCCAGAAGCCCTTAAAAGTTAATTAGGAGAGCATCAACTGAGTTAAACATCCCGAGAAGCTCTGTCCATGATATCCTTCATAAAGAATTAAGGTTCAAATGTTATAAAATGTAGGTAGTTCATCAACTTTTAGAAGAGGATTATGAGACCAGAGTAAATGTTTGTCAATAATTAATTGAAAGGGTAGAATCAGATGAACACTTTTTATCAAACCTCCTCTTTAGTGATGAGGCTGCATTTCACATATCAGGCAAAGTTAATCGTCATAATTGCAGTGTATGGAGGGTGAAGAAAATCCCCATTAAATGTCTGAACACGAAAGGGATTCCCCTAAAGTAAACGTCTGCTGTGCCATGTCACGTTCCCTTATCTATGGACCGTATGTTTTTGTTGAACGAACTGTCACCGGCAATTCGTACCTGAACATGCTACAAGAGTTTTTTTATTCCACAACTCCAAAACAATCCCGGCTTGTTACAAAGAGCTTTCTTCGAAAAGTATGGAGCACAGTAGTATGACTGCGAAAAGGCTGAGTGCAATTGCAATGCAATGTTGATCAGTGTTGCAAAGGGAGTGGGGGAGGCTGTCCCCTTTTTATAAGGAGATAACAGCTGAATTAAACTTTATTGTACTTCACCCTCCAAGGGCCTACCAATAATTTAAAAGAGGGTAATGGATGGAGCTATAAATATACATATGTCTGATTAGTTTAGTGTATGCTAGCCTAGATTATGAGAAAGCTGAGGAATATATATATATATATATATTATATATATATATATATATACACACACACGTGTGTGTGTGTGTGTGTACTTTTCTCTTTCAATGAACCTTCACACCATAGTTTAATGAGTAAAATGTTAACACCTTTCTGTAGGCAGCTGAATTAATAAAGTAGCTACCAGGAAGTTCATTAACATATAAATAATGAATACGGTAGCTATGAGATATATTGAGAAAGGTTTTAGCATCATAATTAGTAGCAAATAGATAGTAAATAGCGTATATTCTCAGCTTAAGTTATGCAGGGTGCTTTGATAGTGGTAGTTGTGTTAAATAGTTGACTTGTGAATAAAAATCTGTAAGATTTTAAATAGTGTACATCCTTAGAGGTCGTGAAATGGTCAATTTGTACAATGTTATTACAGCTTGTGACTTGTGGAGCCACAATTTATTATTTTCTTAATGCGTTTAGGTACAGTGCTTACAATAAGTCTCGCGCCTCTGTCTCGTCCCAAGCTAGTCTGTTAGGTATAAAATGGGCGGTCCTTATGGCAGCGGAGGTGTGTTCGGATTGGTGCACATAATTGCTCTAACCCCATCAATGACGTCCATTATTACGTCACTTCTGCTACATTTTAGTGTTTAAAATACAAATGATTAAGAAGCAGAATGACCAAGTTTCGGGATGTTGGGATGGTTGTGGAGCAATCCTAGTCATCATAATATTAGCTGGGCACTACATTATACCGTCTCAATATATACTGTAGACTATAGAGAACGACTAATTCGGAAAATATCCCAAATCATGGCATGATACCTAAGTTATTTTGACGCAGGTCTAAATTATTTGCTCAAATGCAATGATTGATATTAAGTAATTGTTGGGAATTGTTGTCAATATTGTTGTTTGTGATACATATCCTACGTGAAGAATCTAATGATCAAATTCCTCAGTGAACCTCTCACGCACTCGCATTTCGAGGAAATCACGGTCGTCTCACTAATAGATAGTTTATCCATTGTTTTAAGTGGTAACCTATTTCATCTTATGAAAGTCATTAGTCTAAAGCAAGACTGGTGGGCCGTGAATCAGAGAAATTTGCATTTGATTTGTTCATCGTAATTATTACGTAATATAGTATACTGTATATACTATTATATAAGAGTTTATTGGTAGCATATCATATGACAATTCCCATAAACATGTGATGGCCTCGATGTTGCCAGTTTTTATTTTTTTCCTGAAACTACTACCTTCTCACAGTTTGTTTCAACAATGTATATATTATCATCTCCACGAGCGTAGACATAGCAACAAAAGATTCTAACTAAGGATAAGTAAAGTTTTTTCATGGTCACTATATATACTTTTATAGATGTCAAACATAAAAATATAATAAAATTCTATATTAACATAAATATACTTTATATTCGATACACATTTACGTCATGGCTTTAACATCAGTATTTCGTATAGCTTCCTCCGGCATCAATAATTTCTTGCAATCGTTGCGGCATAGAAGAGGCCAGATTGTTGGGAATGTTTGGTGTTCGACGTAAGCTCTCCCAACTATTCCTCGTGTGAGCTAAAAGTGCTTCAAATGTTCTTTCATTGCGTTGCTCCCATTCGTTAATCATTATTGCCCAAAGGTTTTCAATCGGATTCATATCAGGAGAACGTGGTGGCAGAATTAGATTAATAATCTCTGGCTCCCTTTCCTCCTCCCTTCGTAATTCCCCACCCAACCTCGTTTCCTTCGACATAGCAACGCTTACCTCCATCCTCATTCCACTTCCTTCATTAAACCTATTATCGCTTTTACTGTCCCTTCCTTCCATCCTTCAATGCCAGCGTTCTTAAACCTAGCACATAAATTATATAATATTGAATCTAACACCTTAGATCTCTACGCATTCATGTTACTTGAAGACGCCTGTGTCTTAGGGGGAATCTAAGTGTTGAGAGTGGGCTTGAGGGGTAGTGTATAGATTACTACAGATGACCTTGAACGTTCCAACTATTTAAAAATGATTATTTATTACGCACATCATATGGCATAATACACACATGAATTTAAGTATCTTACACTATAGGAATGGAATTGAATCCTACCAGAGTTAAAAAGTCGCAAAATATGATAGATTAGTTTGTATTAAGAGGTTACTAAGAGAAAAGGATTTGGGATAGAGCGGAAGGCAGAGAGTATATTTTCTCGAGTTTCTGTTATTATTAACGTTATATGGATACATTGCCATGCGGTGTGATGAGAGAGAGAGAGAGAGAGAAGAGAGAGAGAGAGAGAGTTACAAGGAAAAGAAGCACCTCAAAAGGCCTTGCGGCCCATACCGAGGAGGTACCAATGGCAACGGGGTGCCATGGAAAATTTTCTACACCCTCAAATAGTGTGCAAGATTTCGTCTAACCTTTTCTTGAACTGATCCACAGAGGAACTGTTCACAACTTCTGAAGGTAACCTGTTCCACGTGTGACAGATCTTATACGTAAAGTAATTCCCACACACACACTAGTCCTAAACCGCTTAAAATCCAACTTCCAACCATTGTTGCGAGTTGGGTTATCATTTAAACTAAACATTAGGGTGGCCCACTTTTCAATTTTTTTTGAAAAGTATAGGTGATCGTGGTTTTTCCCATTAGTTGGTACTATACTAGCACATTGGTACCATTTTTACAAAAATTGATCAATATTTAGGGGTCTCGCATCGACCTTGAAATTACTAGTTTTTTTTTTTAAATGCGTACTTTTTAACTTTTTACTGAATCAAGATAAATCATTAAGTAGGGATGTTTTCTGAATCCTCTTAATGAGAGAAGTCGTTTGGTGTGCCTGCCAATGTCATACGACTAACGGTTTAAAGGTTGTGCCTGTATACAGGTAATACCAATGTGCTAGTATAGTGCCAAATAATGGGAAAAACCACGATCACCTATACTTTTCAAAAAAAGAGTCACCATACCCGGGCAGAATGTATAATGTATATAGGTAATTAGAAAATGCACTATGCCTGTGCCAGGTACCTAACCTATTTCATTTTTTGCAGATCATAACATTTTGAAATTCTGTCTGAGTTCCTCATCCTTTGTCATGGACAAATCGATGGCAACCATAACTGGAAGAACTCTTGAAGCTACAAATAGAGAGTCATCAAAAGGAAAGGCGAAAATAACATCGCTACCTTCTCTAAGATCGGCCTCGGAAATTTTTTTAGTTGGCCAACCGTCGTCCTCCATCAGTGGTAGCAAATTGCCAACAACACGGCAGGTTTTGCAATACTTCTTCAGTGTTATCCAGTACACTGCTAACAGGAAAGACGCATTCAAAGAAACCGTAAACAACGTCTTAAAGTTTTGGAACATGGCCCGCATTAAAACAATCGCAAAGCTCAACTACAAACGGAAGCTAGAGGCATTGTGGAAAGAGTGGCACTTACTCCAAAAGAGCAGAAAACGAGAAACTGACGCCGGAGGAAAACGGCAGAAGTTTTCGGACAGTGTGGACAAGCTGTGGGATATCGGAGCATCTGACGCTATCGAAGATATAAAGAAGAATCGACTGCTGTCCGACAAGGACAAGAAAGAAGACATTGACTTCTACCTCGATCAACGTGGTCCTCGGGTGGCAACGATGAGCGGGAACGATAAAGTTTTCGCTGTAAAGAGAAAGCTACAGGAAGGAAGAAAACGTCCTCGCCAGGAGCCGCAAACCTCAAAGTGTGCATACGAAACCGGAGATGAGGCCATGGAGAATGATGATACTGGCATGTCAGGAGAGTCGGAGACAGAACTAGCGTTCCCCCTGCCGAAAGAGCCAAGTGTGTCTGTCAATCTTCCTCGCCGCATCCTTAATGCACCTGCTGTCATGGAAGTGGCTGATCGTTTCCGCATGTCCAATAATCAGGTGCGTATTGTGTATAGTATTCATCGATAGCGTCAGTTTTAAAGTGTCCCGTAACCCACATGTATTCTTGACAGTTTCCTTTCCACTTTCCATTCTCTACATAGGTAGTAAGCATTGTGGCTGCTATCACACGTTCGGCGGATCCACCAGCAGACCTCAATCAGTTCAGCATCTCGAAAGAAACGGCTCGCCGGGGAATTTTCTTGTTTATTATTTTTGAAGATGGGACGAGCTCGATCTCTCGACCTACTGCAAGCTGCAGGTCGAGAATCTGGCGGAGAGTACGTGGCTGATAGAACTCCGGGACGCGGCGGTCAGCTTCCTGAGCACAGCTTCTAGTTTCGTCAGAGACGATTACCGGGAAGTGGCAGAGATCACGCTCCTGGTACTCGGGACACAACCACGCCGTGGCATTCACCTCATGCTCCCAGGAGCCTACAAAAATAATCTAGAGATAAGTTTAAATGTTATTCAAAGATAAACATTTCATTATAACGCAAACAAAGTAATTGGTAACAATAAACCTGTCTTACTTACAATGGTGCCTATTCTGTTTCAGGTCATCTACTACACAAAACTGCTGATGTTCAGTAGGCAGCTGGAGCTCGACGCCGAGCTGGTCGACAAACTGCACAGGATCGTGGTGTTCATCGCTCTTCTGTACGTACCTTGGTTGGCGGCCCCTGTAGCAGCTGATGCGCCGTTGAATGACCTGGTACTATACCAGCGTTTTCTGAGGTATAGGGCAGTGGACCGCGAGGTGGCAGAAGCGTCACTGGCAGTGATGAGGCGGCACTTCTGGTATCTGAGGCCTCAGACCGTCATCTTCGCTTTATGCAGCAACAAGGTGGATGGCACTGTGAAGCAACAGATGGCAGAGAAGCTATCCCACCTCCCTGTACCCAAAGACTTCACATACGAGAACGTCTCAGTCGACGAGATGACGCTACTCCCCGACCTGATCGACGAGTCCTCCTGGTTCTTATTTGCAGGTCTGAAGACGTATGGGTCTTCGTGGCTCACCCTGCCAACTGATAAGTGGGACGAGAACGAGGACTTTTGTCGTCTGAAGGATGTGATCTCTAATCTCCAGGTCACCAATGACGTCGCTGAAAGAGGAGTCCAACTGATACAAGACTATGCGAACACGGTCACAAAGGACGAGGCACAGCTGCAGGATCTTCTGCAAGTGGTGGAAAAGAAACGGAAAGAGCTCGGCGACTTCAAGAAGTCATCACTCGCCACGATGACATAGCACAGAGGGACAACGTTGCAGCCAGTGACGTGTGATAGTGGTCAATACAATGCAAAAGTGATTGTTTAAGTTATTGTTTCTTTCTTCCTTATTTGTCTGCTATTTGCTGATTTTTTTGAAAAGTATAGGTGATCGTGGTTTTTCCCATTATTTGGCACTATACTAGCACATTGGTATTACCTGTATACAGGCACAACTTTTAAACCGTTAGTCGTATGACATTGGAAGGCACACCAAACGACTTCTCTTATCAAGAGGATTCAGAAAACATCCCTACTTAATGATTTATCTTGATTCAGTAAAAAGTTAAAAAGTACGCATTTAAAAAAAAAAACTCGTAATTTCAAGGTCGATGCGAGACCCCTAAATATTGATCAATTTTTGTAAAAATGGTACCAATGTGCTAGTATAGTGCCAAATAATGGGAAAACTACGATAACCTATACTTTAAAAAAAAAAATTGAAAAGTGGGCCACCCTACTAAACATGCTTCTAAAATCGACATCATTGAACCCGCGTAAGAGCTTGAAAACCTCGATCAGTTGATCGCGCAGCCTCCGAGTTTCCAGCGAAAACAAGTTCAGGGCGCGTAACCGTCGATTGTAGCCCATATGCCTAACGGAAGGGATTAACTTTGTGGCCCTCGCCTCCACTCGCTCCAGCCTCTCAATATCTTTCCTGAGGGTGGGCGACCAAAACTGCACAGCATATTCCAGGTGCGGCCGAACCAGGGAATTGTACAGAGAGAGCACAATCTCCTTGTTCCGAAACTGAAATTGCCTCCTGATATACTGTAACCTAACAGCTTCTGGGCTTTCTTTTCAACCTCTACGCACTGTTTGGTAAATTTAAGGTCGCTTCTAATTAATACACCCAAGTCCTTTTCCAAATCAGTCGCCTCGATATACTCCCCAACATATTTGCATTTACCCAAGTTAAACGGCATTTGCCATTTTTCGGACCACTCTCCTATCCTACCTAGGTCCGCACGCAGTTCCTCGATCGCTTTGGGCGTCCCAACATTGGCCCCAAGCTTGGTGTCATCAGCGAATTTGGCGATCCGACTGACGATGCCACCGTCGATATCATTTATGTAAATGATAAACAACAGTGGCCCCAAAACGGAACCCTGAGGAACCCCACTAGTACCGAGGCCCAACCCGAACTAACCCCTTTAATTACAACCCTCTGCCGCCTATTCTTCAGCCAGTTTTCAATCCACCTACCTACTTCCCCACCGATACCCAGCGCGCGCACTTTCGCCATTAGCCGGCGGTGAGATACCTTATCAAAGGCTTTCTGAGAGAGAGAGAGATGGATAGAGAGAGAGAAAAGAGAGAGAGAGAGGATGGAGAGAGAGAGAGAGGAGAGAGAGAGAGAGAGAGAGAGAGAGAGAGAGAGAGAGAGAGAGAGGATGGGAGAGAGAGAGGATGGAGAGAGTTACAAGGAGTTACAAGGAAAAGAAGTACCTCAAAAGGCCTTGCGGCCCATACCGAGGAAGTACCAATGGCAACGGGTGCCACGGAAAATTTTGTACACACTCAAATAGTGTGCAAGATTTGGTCTAACCTTTTCTTGAACTGATCCACAGAGGAACTGTTCACAACTTCTGAAGGTAACCTGTTCCACGTGTTACAGATCTTATACGTAAAGTAATTGCCACACACACTGGTCCTAAACCGTTTCAAATCCAACTTCCAACCATTGTTGCAAGTTGGGTTATCATTTAAACTAAACATGCTTCTAAAATCAATATCGTTGAACCCGCGTAAGAGCTTAAAAACCTCGATCAGTTGACCGCGCAGCCTCCGAGTTTCCAGGGAAAACAAGTCCAGGGTGCGTAACCGTCGATTGTAGCCCATATGCCTAACGGAAGGGATTAACTTTGTGGCCCTCGCCTGCACTCGCTCCAGTCTCTCAATATCTTTCCTGAGGGAGAGAGAGAGAGATGGAGAGAGAGGATGGGGAGAGAGAGAGAGAGAGAGAGAGGATGGGGAGAGAGGGGAGAGAGAGAGGATGGGGAGAGAGGATAGAGAGAGAGAGTGGATGGGGAGAGAGGATGGAGAGAGAGAGAGAGAGAGGATGGGAGAGAGAGAGGATGGAGAGAGAGTGGAGAGAGAGAGAGGATGGAGAGAGAGAGAGAGAGAGAGGATGGAGAGAGAGAGGATGAGAGAGAGAGAGAGAGAGAGGATGGAGAGAGAGAGAGAAAGAGGATGGAGAGAGAGAGAGAGGATGGAGAGAGAGAGAGCGTTATCTCCTGCATACTCTATATATATCTATATACAGTATG
Source organism: Bathynomus jamesi (assembly GCA_023014485.1). Classification (NCBI taxonomy): domain Eukaryota; kingdom Metazoa; phylum Arthropoda; class Malacostraca; order Isopoda; family Cirolanidae; genus Bathynomus; species Bathynomus jamesi. Next base: position 270,914 of record JAJOZX010002691.1, on the reverse strand, counting down.
TCTCTATATATAAATAGATAGAGTGATCGACACAATGATAATGTGGACGTCATTGATGGGGTTACAGCAATTATGTGCACCAATCCGAACCCACCTCCGCTACCATAAGGACCGCCCATTTTATACCTAACAGACTAGCTTGGGACGAGACAGAGGCGCGAGACTTATTGTAAGCACTGTACATGTGAGGGCTGTATGGTAACCTCAAGTAGGTTCAGTTACTCTATAGTCAAAACTTTCAGATGAAGTATTATTGACTTAGAACCTTATAAAGATTGTAGGCAGGCTTAGACTACTGCAGTATATATCAGCCTAAGTCCTGTAACTTAAAGAATAATTTATTTAGGGGTTCAGTGCCAATTTTACATACGGGCAGGAGCCTCCCAAGTTTTTAAGTAATTAGTCCATATTGACTATAGCAAAGATATTAACAAGAACATGAGCAATTCTGAAATGTTAGCTTTACCCTACGATCAGTCTACCTAACGGTTCTGGTAGGCTAGGCTATGTCAGCCGATTATACCAGTAAGCCTACTTGCAGCCCTACGGATGTGCTTTCACTCTGAAATACGGCCAGATCAACAAATATATAGATAAATTTCCGTCTCTAATTTACCTATGCCCTTTTAAAATTCATAAAAAATCATGATCTTATAAATGATTAAACCAAGCAAGCCTGAACGTCGAGCCGGATTCTAACTAAAAGAGTTCCTACATATATATATATATATATATAGAGAGAGAGAGAGAGAGAGAGAGAACTTCGTGTTTCGTGTAAATAAAATTAACAAATAGATGAATGTCATTGAGGTAATAGAGGTTTGAGCTGAGTTCCGATATTTTATATACCACAAATCTGTAAGCGATGACAAGGAGCCTGTATATTCATCACTGGGCAGTGTTGACAGGGAGATTTCCCTGTTTTAGGGAAATAAATCGCCAAATAACGCCGATATTCCCTGAACAGAGAAATTTGAGGAGCTATGGCTATTTATATACCCAGAAACAAATTTTCACTGTATTAGATAAAAAATATATAGCACTATTGTTAAATAATACTTTAGTGGGTTTTGACAGATATATTTGATATGTTCAGCAGGGTCTGGTCTGTTAATTTACTAGATAGGAGACCCCAATCTTTTACGTTTAGATGTATTTGTGACAATACGCGGTATTAGGATTCAAATCCTCAAACCAGTGTTTTGGCCGAGAAAGCCCTGATGGGTGTTGTAAGATGGTATTCATAGGCCCAAAAGGTTACGTTATTTACTATAAATGTTCAGGAGTCCTTACCTTATGAACCTTATGTTGTTTCGTGCGTTGGTCTCTCTTCACACGGAGGTCAACCTGGTGGCCCCGCCTCTAGGTCTGGCTTGGTGGAGGAGCGAGTTGCTTTCTTGCAATCTCCACCATACATAGCCAGGCACGCCCGGCTCATCTGGTACCGTCCTGAGCCAGGCATCCAGTCTTCTCTTGAAGACTTCAACTTTGACCCCCCGTTACGTTTCTGAGGCCCTTTGGAAGTGGTTGAAAAGTCTTGGCCCCCTGACAACCAAGCTATTTTCCTTCATTGTTGAGGAGGTCCCTTGTCGGGCCTTTAATTTGGGAACACTACACATTCTGCCCCTCCTATTTTAATTGGGTTTAGTTTTAGGTTTGGTACCAGTTTTTCGATCATTTTCCATATGTAGATTATGGTGTACCTCTCTCTTCTTCTTTCCAGGGAGTACAGATTTAGTTTACGTAATCTTTCCCAGTAGTTGAGTTCTTTGCAGCCATCGATCTTGGCTGTGAAATGTCTTTGCGTTTCTTCTAGTTTATTAGTTTCTTCCTTTTTATATGAGGACGTCAAAACTGAGCAGTATTCAAGTTTTGGTATAACCAGTGTTTTTAGCAGGGGAATCATTACTGTCCTGTCCCTTCTCTTGAACGTTCTTAGTACCTGTCCCTCGACTCTTTTTGCTTTATTTATCGCTATCTGATTTTTGTTTCGAATTTCGCATTATCTGTCATTACTACCCAAGCTCGATCGCTTTCGTGCTTCTCTGAATTTCCTGTCTATCTGGAGCATAATATGCAGTCTGTTTAAGTTCCTCTTTTCTACCATATCTCAAGAGCTGAAATTTCTCGGTGTTAAATGTCATGTTTTTGTCTTCTGACCATTTGTATATCTTGTTCGTGTCCCTCTGCAAGGCCTCCACTTCATTTACATCGCTGATTTTTCTGCTGATCTTTGTATCGTCTGCAAAGGATGTTACTATACTGTTGCTGTTTACTCCGCTGTCTGTGTCTGTTAGCATGATAATGAACAGGAGTGGGGCCAGTACTGTCCCTTGTGGTACTGAGCTGCGTACTTCCGATTCTGATGATGATATACCTTGAATTTTGACGACCTGCAAACGTTCTGTGAGGAAGTTGTAGATCCATTTTCCTACTTTGCCTGTTATTCCCATATATTTCATTTTATGTGCTATTATACCATGATCACATCTGTCGAAAGCTTTAGCAAAATCTGTGTATATAACATCGTAGTTGTCATTGCCTTCAAGTGCATCTAGGATCCCTGTTGTGATCGTACACACGTATGGATGTATGCTTGTATGTATACAACACTCCGGCTCATTCGGATAATTTGATGTAATTTTTGCCCCCTCTGCATCACTCCTCCTTATTCGGGTAATCAGATGTGACAAAAAGTTGCTTTCTAGACAGCCACTTTGAACAATATCCTGTTAAGTTGCTGTTTGGTTGACGCCCATCTTCCGCGTTTATATGATGTAGCGACCCGTAGAGAGCTGGATCCCACATAAAGCTGTAGAACCTCACTGCTCGTGACCTTTATCGTCATGAATTAATATATTTATCCTACACAATAGTATTATTATGGAATTAGTATATTTTCACGCAAACATACGTGTTATAATTAACTGAATAAACTGTGGTTAAGGGTTTATTATTTTACCCGTGATAATATATATATATATATGTATATATATATATATATGATACACACAGACCGTGCATGGAACAAGGAACTCTTCTTTGATAATTAAATCCACTATAGTCCGAATAAGTAATGGTAAATGACAAATACCATAGTTTGTCTTTTTCATGATGCTAGCCCGACGTGGGCAACGGGTCTCTCGCAAAGAGGTCCCATAAATATAGCTTCCCTCACCAGCTATCTGCAAAGCAGACAGGATCCAGCTTTGGACATGGATCTAGGGTTTAAAGCAAGCCTAGTCCCACTACATTTAGAACCTCTATATAAGTAAAAGACTCGTTGCATTCACGTCGGATTGAATAAATCAAAGAAAAAGGGGTAACTATTATATTTTTAGCCCAAACCAAGACTTAAACCTCAACTGGCAGAATTGAGCGTCCACTTTTCAAGGCACATAACATTACTTATTCGGACTATAGTGGATTTAATAATCCCAGAAGAGTTCCTTGTTCCATGCACGGTCTGTGTATCATAAAAAACTCAGGGAACCATTCTGAGTTCATTCCCATATATATATATATATATATATATATATATTATATATATATATATATAATAAATTAATTAAATTAATTATTTATTTTATTTAAAAAAAAATAAATTAAAATTAAAATTAAAAATAATAATAAAATTTAAATAATATATAATAATAATAAAATTAAATAATAAAATAAAAAAAAATTAAATATTAATTTAATTTATTTATTTTATACTGTATATATATATATATATATATATAATATATATATATATAATATAGAGAGAGAGAGAGAGAGAGAGAGAGAGAGAGAGAGAGAGAGATTATAGAGTGTGTGTGTGTGTGAATAACTGTGATTAGGGGTTTATTATCTTACCCGTGATAAATATATATAATATATATATATATATATATATAGAGAGAGAGAGAGATTATAGAGTGTGTGTGTTTATTTCATACGAGTAGATGTTTTTAGAATCTGCGACAGATCAACATCACAAAACCTTCTATGTCGCTAGTATGGAGCCATAGGAGATGTTATCATGGTATTGTATCCTGAGACACACAAGCTAATCTTTTTCTGGTAAATGCGAAAAAATTAATAGAGATAACGAGCATGAGTACATTAACACTTTCGCGTCCGCGCAAATGCCTATTTCTTACCCCCTAAGGCTTGCAAGCAGTTCGCTTTGCACATAGGTTTCTGCTCTGATCATGTTGAAAGTCTTTGAATAATTTTATATTTAATTTTACTGTATTGTTTTATAACTACAACTCTACATTTCTTTAATGAAAACAGCATGGTATAGATAATGAATCACGAAAACTTATGAGGCAAATAAACAAACCGATAATTTTTATGAAATTTATTATAACTTTGTAAACAAATATTCTAACAATATTCTAATAACTCTCTTCTTACGAAAAGTTGAATAAAACCTAAATGAGATGATGGAATTGCTTCTTGCATTCCTGGAGAATTGTAATAAAACTATTTAACACTACCACTCTAAAAGAATACGACATACAAATACAGCTGATAAACCTAAAAATCATATGAGCAACACATCTTCCCCTACAATGTCTAAATAAACACTGAGTGTTCGCCCCTTTGTTGTCAGACGTAAATACACATCCTAAAATATAACTCGATCTTCAAATGACAGAAATTGCGTCAAAACATGATAAGTTTAGATTTTTTACCAAATGACGCAAAATGCGTCATCGGAAGTTTATGCCAAAAAAATTTTTGTCGCAATTTGCGTCAATGGAATGCGAAAGTGTTAAGACTTTATACCTCCACTGTTTTATAATTTAGTTTTGCTCTTTTTAAGATATTCAAATGAATAGATCGTAGCTTCATGTTAGTATACTAAATGAAAATGAAAAGGTTTATTGGCAGACTATAGTCCATATGACAAATATTATTAATACAATGACAGTTCACATACTAAGGATAGAAATATATACAATTGATTAGAAATAATACTGTAATGTCGAAGTTAAGTGGAGCTACAGACAGATGTTTTCGTACCAAGAATTCCATAGCTTAGGCCTTAGAGGATAAATGGCAGGACTCATGGATAGCTTGGATGATCGGGTTGGTTGATTTTTTAATTCTTTGCATTAGACTGTGTTGAGCACGTCTTGTTACCTCCTGGAAGCTCGGGACATTGCGGGTAGCAAACATTTGCGAAGCTGAGCATCTCGGGGGTAATTTATGTAAGAGTCTAAAAGACCTGTTATACAGCAAATTTAGGGTTCTGCCAGAACCTTTTTTATAATTCACCCACACTTGCTGTCTGTATATATTACTGGAGAAAGTACGAAAGAGAGTGTCTTTAGCTTCACTTGTACAGAATCGAAAGTTCCTTATGGTCATATTCGCTTTAGCACACAGGCTTCAAGATTGTTTTCTTATATCCGAGTCATCACTCAAGGAGCTGGTAATAGTTTGACTAAAATACTTAAACTCTTATACTTCCTCAATTACGTCACCATTCATTTTAAACCTTATATCAGCTGGCTGATTACAGCTTTTAGGATGAAACTGCATAACCTTAGTTTTTGTAACATTAAAAAGAATATCATGTTTCTGCGAATACACTTCGCAGACTTTTAGTAGCCGATCCAGACCTTTAACAGAAGGACTTATTAACACCATATCATCGGCATACTCTAAGTTATTTATCCTTGTGTTATCTATACAACATCCCACTGTTGCCTCATTAAGTGAAGCAATTAATCCGTCAATATACACATTAAACAACATAGGGGAGAGCAAGGAGCCTTGTCTCACCCTGCAAGAGGGGGCCAAAACACTCGGATAGTACATTGCCCCACCTAATGATGAAAGATTGGTGGGAATACCAAAATTTCAATACGTTTAATATGTACATGGGAACCTTCCTGTCTTCTAGTTTTGCAAACTAGGAAACAACTATTTATAGGAAACTAGGAAACAACTATTTATAGGAAACAACTATAAATAGTTGAATTACTGTCACTGTATTTAGATATTGTTTCTTTTAGTACATAGATACACAGGTCAGTTGAGTGGGACCTTTTAAAACTAAACTGATTAGATGTCCATAGGAAATCATTTAATCGGAGTAACAAGAGTTTTTCTAGTAGTTTCGAGAAGCAGGAAGCGACAGCAATAGGCCTGTAATTATTGCTGGACAGAATGTCTCCGTACTTACTTTTGACCAGGGGCAAGATATATACCCTCATGAACTCTGCAGGGATATAGCTATGAGCAAGCATGGCTGATAGGAGCAATGATATATGCAGACATACAACGTCATTTGCATATTTTTAGTGCTCATTCGATAAGTCATCTACCCCTGACGCAGAACCAGTCATTAACTCTTTAATTAACCTCTTTACTTCAGAAAATGATATCAAAGTATTTTCCCTTGTCCCTCCCACAGTCGTTTCGCTGCAATCTATCTTAAAAATTTCCCTGCTCACACTGTTTTGAACGTTAGAGTAGTGATTTTTCCACAGCTTTGACAATAAACATTATAAACATTCTATGCGAATAATTAATTAGAGTAAAAATCAGAGAGTCGCTGAAATGGGAGAAGAATGTCAATGAAATTATACAAAGAAAAAAGAAAACAATATTTCAGATTCATTTAGACTTTGAAATATGAACTTAATATAACAGTACATTATGACAAGTTTTCATTATTATCAGTTTCAAAAAATGAGAGGATTTACACAAGTTAAAATTGTTGCATTCCTATAAATTTATATTATCAAGTTAACCCTCAGTAATTTAGCCCCAGCTATTTTAACCGCGTTTCTTTACACGTGATCACGTATATATATATATATATGGACTATGATATTATTGTTATTTTCTGAGAAAGAGAGCGAATGTAGCCAAATGCTATACAACACTTAGAATTTCTACGATAGTCGCATCTGCGCATGCGTAGGACAGTTTGGAGAGAGAGAGAGAAATTTGAGTGTATTATTATTATTATTATTATACGAAATCTTGAAGCCTCTATTTTTCACTTTAAGAATTTGATATGAGCGGTGATGTCGGTCGAGTTAACCTATATATGTATATATAATCCACTAAACTGACGGGCATGTTGAGCTGGTGGATGGGTGACCCCCATCTTGCACATTCAGATGATATAGCGACTCGTAGAGAGCTGGAACCCACATAAGCTGTAAGGCCTCTCTGTCACATGACCAATGTCGGTACGAAGGAGATTAAACAGCTCCAGAACTTTTTTAATGCATGAATGAGGGGCCGGGCGGATTAATGTAGTGGGCTGAAGTTATTAATAATACATTATATTCACTTCTTTTTGTAAGGGTTAATTTCTCATGATAATGTATTTTATCTGCTAAACTCAGTTTAGATTTACATTATTTTATACTATTTTTGCATCTTCGAGAAGAAATTTAGCGTTAAATAATTTTACTAAAAAGACACTCTTGATAAAATATAGTTTTGCAATTAAGAAAAACGATATTATTATCTTAATAATGAAATATATATATATATATATATATATATATATATATATATATATATTATATATATATATGGGAATGAACTCAGAACGGTCCCCTGAGTTTTTTATGATACACACAGACAGTGCATGGAACAAGGAACTCTTCTGGGATAATTAAATCCACTATAGTTCGAATAAGTAATGGTAAATGCCAAATACCATAGTTTTTCTTTTTCGTGATGCTAGCCCGAAAAACTGGCAGAATTGAGCGTCGGGCTAGCATCATGAAAAAGAAAAACTATGGTATTTGGCATTTACCATTACTTATTCGAACTATAGTGGATTTAGTTATCCCAGAAGAGTTCCTTGTTCCATGCACTGTCTGTGTGTATCATTAAAAACTCAGGGGACCATTCTGAGTTCATTCCCATCTTGAAACGGACATGTTATGTGCCTTGAAAAGTGGACGCTCAATTCTGCCAGTTGAGATTTAAGTTTTGGTTTTTGGCTAAATATAATAGTTACCCCTTTTTCTTTGATGTATTCAATCTGACGTGAAGGCAGCGAGTCTTTTGCTTATAGTGAGGTTCTAAATGTAGCAGGGCTAGGCTGCTTTAAACCCTAGATCCATGTCCCAAAGCTGGATCCTGTCTGCTTTGCAGATAGCTGGTGAGGGAAGCTATATTTATGGGACCTCTTTGCGAGTGACCCGTTGCCCGCGTCGGGCTAGCATCTTGAAAAAGAAAAACTATGGTATTTGGCATTTACCATTACTTATTCGAACTATAGTGGCTTTAATTAACTATAGTGGTTCAGAAGGTTCATAAGGTATATATATATATAGAGCGTGTGTGTGTGTGTGTATGTGTGTTTAAGCCGACTGGCTGTATTCTCTGAGTGTTTCGACTGGCGGGGATATGAAGTCGTTTACATATGTAGTAATAATGTTTAAGCGTATATTTAGAAAACGTTTGTATGTCTGATTTAGTGCTAACGTTTCTTTAAATTTATCTGGCTGAACAATATGACAATAATGGAATGTGTTTATAAAAATATTTTTGGTTAAAGATCTCGCTGGCAACTCTCAGTCAATGGTGCTGCGGATTATGACAGATCTGGGTGGAAAGAGGAACTTCTCTCCTTCTGCTGTTTACACACACCTACATATATGTATATACATATATATATATACACTTTAATGGGTCTGAACCGTCTTAGGTTAGACTATCTCTTGGGGCACACACACACACATATATATATATATATACAGGGTGTCCCCCAAAAAATATATACTCTTTTTAGCATCATATATTTTGAAGTTAAAAAAAAAAAAAAATATTGTTATAGCATTTGCCAAATGAAAGGTAAATTAGTAATCTAAGTGATCAAAATGTTATAGCGAGTTGTTTGCATATAAAATTTAATTAACTACGCCAAGTGCTCAAAATGTTCTCCGGCGGCATGAATGCACTTTTGAATGCGTCGACTAACTGATTCGCAGACATGGACTAATGTGGATGCTGTGATGGTCCCGCACTTTTCCCTAATTGCATCCTTAAGGTGTTCGAGTGTTGCGGGTCTTGTACCATAAACTGCATCCTTCAGGTAGCCCCACAACTAAAAATCAAGTGGAGTCAAGTCCGGTGAACGTGGAGGATACTCAACGCTTCCTCTTCGTCCTATCCAACGGTTAGGCAACGTTTCATCGAGGTACCTTCTGACATCACAATGATAATGAGGGGGGGGGCTCCATCTTGTTGAAAGTAAAGTCGTCGTTTCCAAACAACTTCCGAACTGCAGGTATAATTTCTGTCCGCAGCATGTCGAGATATGCGGCACCGGTAACTGTCCCATTAAAGAAAAATGGTCCAACCAAACCCCTGGATGATAAACCATACCATGCTGTTAATCCTGGTAAATTAACATGTTTATCCACATAAACGTGTGGATTATCAAGTGACCAGTACCTGCAGTTTTGTCGATTTACTGTGCCATTCAGCTTGAAGGTAGCTTCATCAGACCATACGATTTTGTTGTATTGAAAGTGCATTCATGCCGCCGGAGAACATTTTGAGCACTTGGCGTAGTTAATTAAATTTTATATGCAAACAACTCGCTATAACATTTTGATCACTTAGATTACTAATTTACCTTTCATTGGCAATTGCTATAACATATATATTTGTTGTTTTTTAAATTATAAAATATATGATGCTATAAAGAGTATATAGTTTTTTTGAGACACCCTATATATATATATATATATAATTTATTTATTATTTTTTGTGGGCCTCATGCCAGCATGAACATCAACTCTCTCTCCATTAATATATATATGTATATATACTCCTAAGTCAAGTTGCTGATTAAGCCTTCTAAGCCAGATTATGCCGTCTGAGCCAGATTACACCTAAGCCAGCTGAGGAAGTCAAATGCGAAATTTAGCAACTATTCTTATGGATTGCCTCAGATAAATAAATAAATATATATATATATATATATATATATATATATATATATATATGTGTGTGTGTGTGTGTGTATATATATAATATTCTAAACAAGCCAACTGGCTCTTAGATGGGTGGCTCTACATTTTTGCATGCTCTCCTATCAATTAATATATACTGTATAAATATACACTCCTTCTAAGTTAACTGGCTGATTAAGCCTTCTAAGGCAGATTACATCTAAGCCAGCTGAGGAAGTCAAATGCTCAGTCTGGCAACTATTCTTATGGATTGCCTCGGATATATATATATTGTCTTCTAAACAAGCCAACAAACGTATATGCATACACACACCCACATGCATATACATGCATATATACTTTATAAAATCCCTGTGGTGGCTAGTTATTTACCATCTAAAAAGACTACCTGTCAGCCGTACGAATGGCTGTGGCATGGCTGTCTTCTAAGCCAGATTACACCTTCTAAGCCGACTGGGGCTATCAAGAACTTCATTATACGTTGACCCGAGAACATCTCTCCGTTAATATATACAAATTAAATAAATAGCGCAATCTAGCAACTATTCACATGGATTGCCTCGGATAGCTAACTAACTAACTATATATATATATATTACCTTCTAAACAAGCCAACCTGCTGATTAAGCCTTCTAAGCCAGATTCCGCCTTTTAAGCCAGCTGAGGAAATCAAGAACTTCAGTATGAGACGAGACATGCCAGCGAAAAGATCTCTTTACGCTCTCTTATGTTACCTTCATAGGTGAGGACAGGTTAGGGTACCCCTTTTGGAAGAGGTCTTGGGCCAACACCCCTCTCCCATGGGTGCCAACCCCACCCCCACGGGTACCAACCTCCTCCCCATGGGTGTCAACCCCCTCCCCATGGGTGCCACCCCTCCCCCACGGGTGCCACCCCCTCCACCACGGCTGCCGACGCCCTCCCCCACGGGTGCTACCCTCCTCCGACGGGTGCCAACCCCACTCCCCCTTGCAACATTGATCAACATTGCATTGCAATTGCACTCGGCCTTTTTGTAATCATACTACTAGCACCACTCCACTTTGCTCGAATTGTTTAGGTGTTTTTAAACCAAACTTTTCCAGAGCGTTGTATCGGTCGCGGAGGACTCTGAAATGGCCCGCCCGCTCGTTCACCTAATTTAACACCTTTAGAGTTTTATCTCTGGGGTTTCTTGAAAACTAAAGTTTATCATAACAAACCAAGGGACATTGAAGAAATGAGACATCGTATTTGTGATGCTGTCTCATCCATCTCTACAGCTGTGTTGGAAAATGTTTTCTCAGAATTTGAATGCAAAATTAGATTGATTATAGCGAATGAGAGACGACATGTAGAGGTTCATTAATTAATCAAACCACTCTAAATGATACGTTAACAAAATTAACTAACCTAATTCTCACAGGCGTGCTACATGTATTTATATTCAATTTATGTTGCTATCTCAAATAACAAACAAAGTTATTCAACTTTATTTTTGGTATATTCATTTTCGGACACCCTATATATATATATATATATATATATATATATATATATATAATATATATATACAGGGCGTCCCAAAAAAATGTATACACACTTTAAATAATTATAAAGGCAGTGTTTATTAAAATACATTTCATTTTCAAAATGTAATAGAATCTACAGACATTATTTAATTGTTTTGTCAACGCCTGTTTTCAAACTGACGTCCGTTCTGGTCCAGGCACTGCTGATAACGCGAAGCAATGGAATCGCAAACATCACGAAACATTTCGTTTGGTATTTGTGTGCATTCTCGTTCAATGGCTGCTCTCAATTCAGCGACTGTTGCAGGTTTTATAGCGTAGACTTTGTCTTTTAAGTATCCCCATAAAAAAAGTCTAGTGGTGTGAGGTCTGGTGAACGCGGAGGGTATTCTACGAAACCCCTTCGTCCAATCCACATCCACATCGTGCCAAGTACCACTCGCAATACTCCACTCTTCGGTCCGGATCATCATCATCTTCATTAATAGCATGGACTAATCTTGGAATGTAACTTTCCATTGACAGCGCTTCAAAATGCGTTGGACAGACGATTCTGAAATTCCTACCTCACGACTCGCTTGCCGCACAGATTTTCTTGGACTTTGGTGATACGTTTCCAGTACTCTTTCTTGCTTTGTGGGGCTTGTCGATGTCCGTGGTCTTCCGGAACGCTTCTTGTGGACATTCTGAACAGTTCCATCGGCTTCAAACTTATCTCTAATTCGAGTGATGGTAAGTCGCGTTGGTGGATCTGTTTGAAACTCCCTCCTAAACTGTCTTTGCACTTCAACTGCGTTTTCACACTTCCAGTAGCATTTTAGAATGAATTTCCTTTGTTCAAAGCTTAGTCTGACTGCCATTATTAATTCTAATGGGTTTAACTTCGAAAGAAAGAAACATCAATTGAGCTATCAGCTGTTAAAGTGTGTATACATTTTTTTGGGACGCCCTGTATATATATATATATATTATATATATATATATAATATATATATATATATATATATATATGCTCAACTTAAGTTACTGTTTACGGTTCTTAAATGTTTACGTAACGTAACGCTTGTATTTGAATAGAGTTAAATATATTGTTGTAATTGTTGATATATATATATATATATATATTATTTACATTTACCTTTCGTGATTTCATTTTAACATCGTGAAATGGTAATGAAAACTGACGGACATCGCGTAAAATGTCGATATTTAAATGAGCATTGTCCATTCTGAAAGTGACTGTCTTTTTAAATTTGGCGATACGCCAAAAGTAGAATGGTTTGTCTAAATGTTGTACTTCGCTGTCGAATCACAACTTCGCGAATAATTGGTAATTTGTCAGTTTGTATATTTTATCCTCTCTCATTCGCAAAACATGTATTACACAACCACAGTACATAATTGGCAACAAAATATAATTCAGTATATTTTCAAGCGAGTGATCAATTTTAGTAAAGTGAAACTACGTACAAATATGTCTAATGTAGCCAAATTGCACTATATAATCATACAGTTCACAAACATTATCTACAGAAACGCGCGTTTGACAAAACAATTTGTCCTCTTCATAACCACTGTAAATTAATTTCAATACAAAAACACTGCTAACAGGAATTTACCATTTCAGAATAAATGTTTAAGTAACCAACATATACAGGGTGATTCATGACGAAATGTCATAACTTCGGGAGCTTATAGCTGAGGTCATACCCAGTCAAAAACTTCATATGAACATACGCCCGATTCTTAACGGTTATGGAGCTATGGATGTTTGAATTTCAAGCATGCGTATGCGTGACCTTGAACTGAATTGACAGTTACTTACCGAACCGAACTAACTACACAGTAGTGTTGTGTTTCACAGCGTGCAGTTCAACGATGTTTTGTGCGTTCAGTATGCCTTTTTCATTTTCAAATTCCGAATATGCCAATATGGTGTATGTTTACGGATTTTGCGATGGAAATACTTCTGCTGCTGTCGCTGAATACCAGCGACGTTTTCCAAATCGAAGAATTCCGGATCGACGAGTGTTTAGCGACGTTTTCCGGAGATTGCGAGAGAGCGGTTCATTTCCTAGCGTTACTGTTTTATCTGAGCCTCTCGTACAACAAGATGTAGCTGAACAAGAAAACATTATTCAGATGGTACAGCGGATTCCTCATGTTAGTACGCGAAGGATTTCTACACGTCTTAGAGTTCCTCAAACGAGAGTATGTAGAACGTTACACGAAGAAGGCATGTATCATATCAGGTACAGCGCGTTCAGCACTTCCAACCTGTGGATCGTGCCCAACTGCTGGAATTTTGCAATTGGCTTAATGTTGGTCGAGAATTGCATCGATACGTCTTGTTCTGTGATGAGGCTCAATTTACCCGCGACGGTGTCAACAACACTCGCAATTCACATGTGTGGTCAGAAATGAATCCTCATGCCATTGTGGAAAGTAATTTTTAACATCAGTTCAGTGTCAATGTGTGGTGTGGCATTCTCTCCGGTCAGCTGATTGGTCCGTTTATCTTCGAAGGTGGTCTTACAGGTGACATTTATCTGCGATTTCTGCTAGACAAACTGCCGCCACTGTTAGAAGATGTACCACTGGCAACACGAGGGTGTATATACTTCCAACAAGACAGAGGTCCTCCCCATTTTAGCTGTGCAGTGAGAACGCATCTCGATGATCGTCTCTGGTTGATGGATCAGTCGTGGTGGTGCACAAAATTGGCCACCCAGGTCTCCGGACCTAACCCCTCTATATTTTTATCTGTGGAGGCGCATGAAAGAGCTGGTTTACCAGAGAAAAATGGAAACACGAGATGCATTGCTTCGTCGCATTTCGGATGCTGTGCAGCCCTCATAAAGGAAATCGTAATGATTCACAGACGAGCCGCGATGTCTATTGAGGCCGAGTGTAGTCATTTTAAACAGTTATTGTAAATTCATGAATAAAAACTTTAGCAGCTATTTGTTCGCTTATTCTTATTTTTAAACATTCAACCATGCACAGCTCCATAACCGTTAAGAATCGGACCTATGTTCATATGAAGGTTTTGATTGGGAATGACCTCAGCTATAAGCTCCCGAATTTATGATATTTCGTCGTGACTCACCCTGTATTATACAGTGTCCTATAAAGATGTATACACTCCTTGAAGTTGAAAAGTTTCCTTATATATTCACATATTTGATATCAATAAAGTTCATTGTGGAGCTGAAACGTCACTTTTATTTTATGGGAGAAATAGGCCACGGATAGTTTAGGTCCTTTGTGTTTATAGGCAAAAAGGCCTAGCCTATCAGTACCCTATTTAAAATGGCGGAATCCCACTTGACGTTCGAACAACGGAAACAGATAATGAAGTGTCATTTCAAAACCGAAAATATTAGCGAGGTACAGAGATGTTGGCTACGTGAATTTGCCACTACACCACCAACACGTTTGACTATTTCAAGATTACTTGACAAATTTGAACGAGATGGGACTGTGCAAGACGTGTGCAAAGAACATTCAGGAAGACCTCGAACATCGACTTGTGAAGACAATAAGGAAAATGTTCTTCATATGATCACCAATACGCCGAAAAAATCTGTCAGACAGTGTTCGCGTGAGACCATAATTAGCAAAACAAGTGTACACAGGATACTTAAATCTGCTAAGTTTAAGGCATATGTGCCGCGACTACTGCACGCACGCATGCACGAGAACGATCCAGACCGGCGAGTTGAATTTTGCGAGTGGTTCTCACGCAGATGTCTTGAAGATGAGCACTTTTCTGACACAATTGTATGATTTGATGAATCAACTTTTAATCTAAACGGAACACTGAATCGGCATAACATTATTTACTGGGCTTTCGAGAATCTACATATTTCTGTGAAAAGGGCAGTGAACCGATGGGAGTGACAGCGTGGTGTGGAATGTCATCCAGAGGACTTGTTGGCCCTTTTTCTTCTATAGGACAGTCACCGGCCCTGTGTATCTCGACATGCTACGTGAATCAGCCATGCCTACTATCCATCAGTACGGCGAGGATGATTTTTACTTTCAACAAGATGGAGCACCAAATCGTTACCATTGCGCTGTTAGGGCATACTTCGATGCCCACTTACCTGGCAGATGGATTAGACGAAGAGGAAGTAAGGAGTTTCCACCACGATCACCTGATTTCACACATTTAGATTTTTTCTGTGGGGTAAATTAAAGAATGAAGTGTATGCAAAAAATCCAAATACACTTGAAGTGCAACGACATGAGATTGAAGAGGCTTGCAGAAATATTTCACCGGAAACCTGTACACATGTATGTAGGTTTGTTTTACGTCGTGCTCAGCAGTGCATAAATGCAAGAGGTGGACATTTTGAACATTTCGCCAATAAACTAGTTTATTAATAAGCTTATTTATTATCTTCCGTCAAAGTGATGTTTCAGCTTCATAGTGAACTTTACTGATATCAAATATGTGAATAAATAAGGAAGTTATTCAACTTCAAGGAGTGTATACATCTTTATGGGACTCTCTCTCTCTCTCTCTCTCTCTCTCTCTCTCTCTCTCTCTCTCTCTCTCTCTCTCTCTCTCTCTCTATATATATATATAATATATATATATATATATATATATTAGGGTGGCCCTTAAAACTGAAGTGTCGATTTTGTATCCTCTCACCCACTCAATTTGTTCCGTTACTTGTCTAACTGCACTGTGCGAAATATGACGGTTTTCGAGAAATATTTAGAGGTCGCCCTGGCACGTCAAAGTTTTCCTTCTATTAGGTTTTCGGTATACTCAATTACTCATACTATTACTCATACTATTGTTCTCATTTGCAGGATTGATACATGATGGATACGCGACAGAAGCGTTATCTTGGTGTTTATTTTGTGGAAGAAATCAGGGGAAGGAAGCTTCCTTCCATTGGTCGGGCCTTTGGCCATTTCCTCTTCCTTCACGAGGAGAAGAAGCAGCCTGTCCGTGAGGCAAGCCGCAACACCGTCAGGGCCGTAATGGAATTCTGGCATTTGGCAAGCATTCCCACTCGGGCTGAACAGCGCTGCATTGCCAAACTCGAACGGACCTTCGACGAGTGGAAAGGGCTGAAAAAACAAGACCAGGACCGGCGATGCGCACAAGAAAAAAGGAGATTTTAAGAAGTTGAACGATTTGTTCGACATTGCTCACGCGGATGCCATGAAGATGATCAAGAACCCTGAAGACAAGGCCTTCCTCCAGATGCAGAGGCAGAAGGACAGGACTGGATACATCGCTGGACTGGACTTGGAGCAAACGAGAAGGAATGAAGCAGCGGCGAAGAGGAATGTTCAGGAGAAGCCCCGGAAGAGGAAAGCCGCTGAGGAGTGCGAAGCATCTACCAGCCGAGCAGTTTTCGAGTCGTCTTATTCCTACGCATCCGAAGAGGAGACAGGGGACGACTCAGGTGCCTGCGGAGGAGCGTACCCTCCGAAGCGAAGTAGGGGGAGGACCAACATCATGACAGCCGGACTGGCAGCCGCATTTGACAGGACACAGATCTCCTCCAGGAGAGCCGCCTACATACTGACGGAAGCTGCTAGCAGTCTCGGACGGAATGTGGAGGAGCTGAACATAAACCGCAACTCCATTCAGCGACTCCGGGCTTGGCACCGATCGGAGACCGCACAAAAGATGAAGGAAGCATTCCCGGGTGAAGGTCCCCTCGTCGTCCATTGGGACGGGAAGTTGATGGAGGATTTGACGAGCAGGGAGCACGTAGAGCGTCTTCCAATCATTGTTTCGTGGCAAGGAGTTGAGAAGTTTCTTGGGGTCCCAAAGCTTCACACAGGAACCGGGGAGGCTCAAGCGTCAGCTGTTGTTGCTTGCCTGCAGGAGTGGGGTATCAGTGACCGGGTTCAAACTCTGTGTTTTGATACAACAGCATCCAACACAAGACATCGCTCCGGAGCCTGCTGCCTGATTGAACAGAAGCTGGGAAGAGATCTTCTCTACCTTGCTTGTCGTCACCACTTCTTGGAACTGGTGATCGGAGCGGCTTTCGAGGCCGCACTGCGAGTTCCATGAACAGGACCGGATATCCAGCTCTTCAATCGGTTTCGGGAGAAGTGGTCTTTCATCAACCAGAAGGATTTCAAGCCCGTGATCACTGATCCTGTTGTGGAGGCTGCAGTTGCCCCGGTCAAGGAAGAATTCCTTCAGTTCTTCCAGTCCCAGACAGAGCATACCAGGGAAGATTACAGGGAACTCGTGGAACTCTGCATCATCTTCCTTGGGGGGGGGGGACCCCACAGCGAGGCATTCACTTCAATGCTCCTGGAGCAATGCACCGAGCTCGCTGGATGGCCAAGGTCCTCTACGCCATCAAGATCTGGCTTTTTCGGGACCAGTTCAAGTTGACCGCAGTGGAGGAGAAGGGCATCAAAGAACTCACCTTGTTCGCTGTCATCGTGTACGCGAAAGCCTGGACAACGGCTCCACTTCCTCACCAGACTCCTCTCAACGACTTCCTCCTCATGAAGTCCTTGTTGAAGTACCCGCACGAGGCCATCAGCAAGGCGACCGCCAAGAAGCTCTCACACCATCTGTGGTATCTTTCCGAGGAACTGGTCGGTTTGTCTCTCTTCGATGAAAGGGTGTCGTGGGGAACAAAGCAGTTGATGGTGGAAGCCATGGAAGGCGAGGAAGAAGAAGATCCTCCCAAAAGACCGAAGCTGGATGCAAGGATCTTCTTGGATGACGATGGAAAGGGTCTTGAGCAACTGGTGTCCGCAAACTCCAAGGCTCTTTTCACGAGGTTGGCCCTTCCGGATGATTTCCTCCGCCAAGACCCCCGCGAATGGCCCCAGTCCCAAAGCTTCCAAGCTGCCGCAAATCTGGTCCGGTCCCTGGCTGTGGTCAACGACAGAGTAGAGAGAGGAGTTGCTCTTATTCAAGACTTTAACAAGCTGCTGACCAGCGATGAAGAGCAGCTCCAATTCCTCCTTCAAGTCGTCGCAAACCACCGAAAGAAGTTCCCGGACTGCAAAAAAGCGACACTTTTGAACAAAGGCAGGTAACAATGAGTGGCTGGCAACCACGATACCCCTGCCTTTGAGTGGCTAATACCTACTTTTGAGTAGGAGGACCTGCATGCCCTAGGGCCAATAGTGTCAAAATATAGACAATGAGGGCGACCTCTAAATATTGAGCAATACAAATAAAATTTTGCACGATGAATTATCTCCTGAAATAGCATCTATCTGGGGGGTGATAGCGAAATTTCCGTCACTTTCTGTTTTTGAGGTCATATAAGGGCCACCCTAATATATATAATATATATTATATATATATATATATATATATATATATATATATATATATATATATATATATATATATATATAATGAATAAAACCACGAAGGAAAGGAAACACAAAAAGGTCCTTTCCTTCGTGGTTTTATTCATCATAAATATTTTTCACGTGTTAATTTCGTGAAATAATTTTCATATATATATATATATATATATATATATATATATATATATATATATATATATATATATATATATATATATATATATATATATTATATATATATATATATATATATATATATATATATATATATATTATCGTTTATGGAATTTTATCAAATTAACTTAGGCGAAACAATTTCTATTCTTTCAATTTAGATTTGGTTATAAAAACAAATTGTTATAGTTTCCTATTACAAATATAACAATGCAATCAGTTTGTAATTGGTTTAAAATAAGCAATTAAAAAGGCACTGATATGGTTTAAAATTTGAACCATGGCCTATAATCTGTTTGTCATACACGAGATCATCAAAAAATGTTAGATTAGAATAAAAAAAAAAATACCTGGGAAATATATCGTAAAATTAACCAGCAATTTAACTATTATTTGGGACCATGAAACAATGAAACGTAACTTATTATCTATAAACATCTCAGCACTAAAAAATAAATGTAATTCAAACATCTTGTTTTTTTTTTGTTTTTTACAGTATCGCATATGTTGCTATTCATCTGGTGGAACTCTCCGCGGTTTACAAAAAATATACTTAACCTTTTTGATGCTAGACCAAAATACTGTAAATTTAAAATTAGTAATTATAGTATAGAGAAAGTATATTTTCTAACTCTTCGTTAATGTATGTAAATGCAAGTTTTAAGTGGAAACTCCAAAGTTTTAGACACATCGCATAAGATGCAAGATTCGTACCTTTGTACAATTTTAATTAAAACAAAAACGTTTTTCAAACATTTTTCAAACATTTTCTGAGGCGATACTATATAATTTATTAAGTCGAAACACATATACTAGGGGACTCAATATATTTTGCCCCATCCTTTTTTCTTAGCTAAATAATAGGCCATACGGTTGAAATGTCTTTTGGGCCGTAAGTTTGAACTTACTGCGTTTCACATAACCGGATTTTTCCAATTTGAACCTCCCCTACTTGTATAAAACCGCTTTTAAACGCCCTTGTATAAGGGAGAGCCAGCCTCGATAATGAGCCAAGCAGCGGTCGCCCGGCATCGGCTGTCACATCTCACACTGTGCAACGTGCTAACAGCATCATTCGATCAAATCGGCGCGTCACATACAAGGAGCTATCACTGGAGCTAGGAATTAGTGAAGGAAGTGTGAATACGATAATTCAGCAACTGGGATACTCAAAAGTGTGTTCACGGTTTGTTCCTCGCGAACTGACTGAAGATCACAAAGCCCAAAGAAAAGAAATTGCTTCTGAGTCGTTGGCTCGATACGAGACAGAAGAGGATGACTTCCTTTCACGAATTGTGACTGGGGATGAGACTTGGGTACACCACTTTGAACCTGAAACAAAACGCCAATCCATGGCGTGGCATCACGCAGACTCGCCACGCAAGAAAAAGTTCAAAATGGCTCCCTCTGCACGAAAGGTTATGGCCACCATCTTGTGGGACATGAAAGGGGTGATTATGGTGGACATTATAAAGAAAGGACAAACAATGAACTCGGAAGCATATATTGCTACTCTACAGAGACTCCAGAGACGAATAGAGAGAGTTCGACCGGAGAGAAAACTGGAAGACGTCCTTCTTTTGCACAATAACGCAAGACCACACAACATTTTGCAAACAAGAAAGGCCATCACAAAAACGCGTTTGACTGTGTTACCCCATCGTCCATACAGCCCAGATCTGGTACCTTCAAACTTCCATTTGTTTGGGCAAATGAAGGATGCTATTCGTGGAAGAAAGTTTCAGAGTGACGATGAGGTTGTTGAGGAGGTTAAGAGGGAACAGGATCTAGACGAGAGCTTACAGATACACCTAGCCTACTATATTCAGGACCTCAATATACGCAAGAAACTCGTTGCATTCACGTCGGATTGAATACATCAAAGAAAAAGGGTAACTATTGTATTTTCAGCCAAAAACCAAAACTTAAACCTCAACCGGGAATTTGAGCGTCGACTTTTGAAGGCACAGAACACGTCCGTTCAATGTGATACAACTATTACGTAAATGTGATATATATATATATATATATATATATATATATATATATATATATATATATATGATGTTACATAAGTCCGGTCTGATAGGTAAATTTCTTTTAAATTACATTTACCAAAGTAATACATTAAAACTAAAACAAACGTTCAAATTGATGTCTTGTTTTGGGACCTTTTTTTGTTGCAAGTAGAATAACATGGAAGTGAGTTAAACTCGTGAGGAAAAGGCCTCACTTCCATATTGGCCATTGCGTGTTATTCTACCTGCAACAAAAAAAAAGGTCTCAAAACAAGACATCAATTTGAATATTTGTTTTAGTTCTGATGTATTACTTTTGGAAATTTAATTTAAAATAAATTTACCTATCAGACCGGACTTATGTAACATCATATATATATATATATATATATATATATATATATATATATATATATATATATATATACACACACACACACAGAGTGTATATATATATATATATATATATATTATATATATATATATATCACATTTACGTAATAAAAGAACGTAGAGAGGCTTTCAGTTATGAAAAAAGAGAAAAAAGTGTCCCTGAGTTAGACTTATTAATTTACTGCGTCTCTCTCTCTCTCTCTCTCTCTCTCTCTCTCTCTCTCTCTAGAAAGCAGAGAATGGTAATAAATGGAGTAGCTTCGGAGTGGGCCTCCGTCACCAGTGGAATTACAGACCTACAGGCTAACAAAGACCCTAAGATCCACTCTCGGCTAGCCCAAGAAGGAAGTATAAAAGTTAGAAATAGCAATGAAAAACAAAAGAACACTAAAAACTTATACTATGCTTACATTTATAGACGTGTTAAGCTTTCACACAGGAATAATAGTAATAGCAAAGTATGGAACAAACAAGGCTCTCTCCCTCCTCCACCAACCTGACAGAAAATAGTGGTGAAAGAAGATTTATAGGAAAGTAGGAGAAGCATAATGAAAAGATTGGCTTCAGAGTTTATTCACACCATGCGTATTGCGTACACTTATCTCGTGTACTCAGTTACGCATTAGAAGAGAGCTAAAAATAAAAGATAGCATGAATGCTAAATTACTTAATCTAATCTACACCATGAGGGGCAGAGGGCACCTCTCGCTGGCCAGACCTACAATTTAAGAATTCCCCATGAATAATGGGGAATAATAACGCATAATATGCATAATTCTTTTTCTTTTGAAATTTTGATGTACAATATTTAAAAACTAGAGTTCCACTCTGTTTAAGTAGCTTCCCTGAGGATGAGCATGACTTTTCAGAGGTTTTGACTTCAAAGAGATCTCATCAAACTTCCCATCACCTAAGAACTCCCAGTGCTCTGAAATCAGACCTGGTCAGCACCTCCTACTATTGACAAAAGGAACATTACTACTTCTACTCTAGCAGCACCCTTTTAATAATGAAAAAAATAGAAAGGAAGAAGCAAAAGAAAGAAAGAAATAAGGAGAGAGAGATGAGTAGCTTCCCAAAATATTGTATTTTAATGTAGCTATTCGGAGATTTTGACTCCCGAGAATTCCCATCTGTTACACGCACACAAATAAAAATAAAAAAGTAAAAGAAAGTATCTCATTTGAGAACTCCCAGTGCTCTGATACCAGACCTGACCAGTGCCTCCGACTACATTTACACCTTAAGAGAAATCACCGTTTCTCTCTTAATAAATAAACACTATGTACTTAAAGAGTAGCCACTCTTTATACTCATTTAGCTAACTCGGAGGTTTTGACTCCAGATAATTGCCATCAAGCTTCACGTCTCTACCAATATACTATCATTTGAAAACTCCCAGTGCTCTGTGGCCAGACCCGATCAATACTTCTTACTACATTTAAAACAAAAACAAAATCAGCCACTCCCTATACTAACTAAAAGTCACATCCCCAGTTTACCCCCCTTTTTAATTCAGATTGATGCTACTAAAATAACTATCCAACCTATTCTTAAACATATTAACTGAAGTGCTTGCCACGACCCTCGCAGGTAGGCTATTCCACCTCTCAACTATCTTCAAGTGAAAAAGCCTATCGCAACGTTTGTCTCAAACCTTTTACCCCTTATTTCAAATCATTGTTTCTCGTAATGTTCCTATCTTCGGAGTTAAAGAAATTCTCATAATTTACGTTGTCAAAACGATTTAAAATTTAAACACCTCATTTAATTCGCCTCTTAAACGCCGAGTTTCAAGCGTACACAAATTTAACTGAGTCCATCTTCATATGTTTTACCATGTAAAGTTGGAATACGCTTTGTTGCGCGATGCTCAACCCTTTCTACCATTTCTACATCCTTCTTCATATAAGGCAACCAACACTGTACAGCATATCCTAAATGAAGCCTAATAATTGACTTATATAATGGCAAAACAATAAATTTAGATTTATTACACTGGTCAACGAAGTTTTTGTCACAGTTATTTTTACTTGAACTATATGTAATTTTTTACGTTGAAATGGAAACAGAATGTTTCTATCATCCGCAGTTTTAGAGTGACACATGAATTTACATTACTTAGGATTTGAGTCAGAATAAGAAGGGGGCGGGGTCTGTCCCTTGCTCCTCCTCTGCTTATAATTTGCTGCACGTCACTGTTGACTTTCATTTGTCAGTTACTCACTTACTCATTAGCAGTGTTGGGCACGAAAGCGTTAATCCGATAACAGTTAATTAACGAAGTTAACTTTTTTTAACGGACTATTAACGGAAGTTAATTTCGATTTATCGTTATCGGACCAGTTAACTTCCGATAACTCGATATTTAGTCTGTTAAAGTCCGTTAACACGTTAACTGCGAGGAGTCATTCACGGAAGATCACCGCTCCGCGAATGAATTCAAACCGCCATAACTTCAGTCTGCTTCCAGATCTCGCAAGGAGAGGTTGGGGAGGCCCAAGAGGTCAAGACTGGCAGTTGGGCCTAACTTTGAGAAGTTGGTCTCTCTGAAGGGCAACCAGCACATTGTGTCATAGTCTTTAATAAATGTGCCTAAAATTTAATTTTACCTTTCAGTTCCCGCCATAATAATTCTCTGGTAAATTAAAATTTAGTTAATGGTTAGTGGTTACAAGGGTTTCAAAACATGTAATCAGTACATTTTTTATTAAAAATAAAAAAAAAAAGTTATTAAGCAAAAAAGTTGCAGAACTTGATAAAAATACAGTTAAATACCTATTTATTGTTGGATTTTGCATAAATAAACATTTTCTATGGGTTTTAAAGCTTTTTTCCTTGATTTTTTTAAATGTTAGTAAAGAAATAGTTATCGTTAACGGATTATCGTTAACTTCCGTTAACTTTGTAGTAAAATTATCGGATTATCGTTATCGGAGTTAAAAATTGGGGTTAACGGATTATCGTTATCGAAGTTAACTTTTTGGTTAACGGTGCCCACCACTGCTCATTAGTAGCTACATTTTAAGTGAGTTCACTATGCATTTTCTACTTTGATATTGCTATTACGTCTATAAATCAGTCCAAATTTCATTTTTGAGTCACTCAATATTGGTTGGTGATAGACAGATTTTGAGGTCATTTTTTAACTCAGCGGTACGAAACCTATAAGATCCCCCATTTTTATTCATGTGACCAAAAAAAGTTATTTTGTCATTCATTGTTTTCAAAATTACGAAAAATAAAATCCATTACTCTATTAGCTTTACTGCTTGTGACAGAACATTGTTTTGTGAACTTCAAATCTTTAGTAACAATCGCAACTAATAATTTTACGTAGATACAACGTTGTCACAAGGTTGTATTTTAACACTGTGACGCAGATACCACGTAAATTTGTGTGGTCTCAGTTACGTCTTTACAACGTTGTGATATTACGTAAACTTTACGTAGATACAACGTTGTCTAAAGGTCTCAAGGGTAGAATTTGGTCCAACATAGGCGTCCTATTTGAAATAGTAGTATGCTGTATGTATCTCCGTTACAATTTTGTAACAAAGAATAATGTAATGGATGTAATTTCATGCTATAGAAGAAAAACCTTACGTGCAAACAACGTCCATGCTACGTACAAAAAGTTACGTCAGAAGTTTACATTTACTTCACGTGTATACAACGTCATTATGCAACGTTGTATCAACGTTGCAATATAACGTTTAAGTTTTACGTTGTGACTACGTCAGTACAACGTCAACTTCTGACATGACCAAGATTCAGAATCTACAGCTCGATCTTAATAATTTAGTAGCATTCTCTCTCTCCAGTAAACTTATTGCTTTACTCGCAATTTTAGTATCGTTGACAAATTTTACTTAGTAAACCCACATTAAAATCGTTAACATATACTCGTATTATGAAAAAGGCTGTTTCCAAAACGGACACCGCTAGTTACATCAGCCCACCCTGACTCTTCCCCATTAATTACTACTTTCTGTTTTCTACCAGTTAACCAATTATCATTCCAATTAAGAACTTGACCCCTTATTCCGTGAGCTTTAAGTTTTTCCAACATATCGTTTATGCAGAACTTTGTCAAACGTCTTTTGGAAATCTAAATATATTATATCTACCACTCGACTACAATCATAAATACCAATGACTTCATGAAAAAATTTCAATAAATTTGTTAAAGAAGATTTATTTCTACGAAACCCATGCTGACTTTGTTTAATAAGATTATTGCTTTCAAGATACTCCACCATACGATTTCGAATATCTGATTCTAAAGGCTTTCCTATTACAGAAGTTAAACTAATAGGCCTATAATTTTCCGCCTGTTGCTCACCTCATTTTTTTAAAGATTGCAGTTACATTAGCCAATTTAAAATGCGAAGGAACAACCTCGTGCGATTATGATTTATTAAAATTTTGAGCTAAAGGATCAAGTATTTCATTAGTTTCCGGAATAAAAAACATTCTCAACTGTAAAAACTGATGTAAAAACAAATATTTAAAAATTATCGCTATCTCCCCATAATTATTTGTTAATTTACCACCGGAGTCTAGCATTGTCCCAATATTGTCCCTGAAGGAATTACTATTACTAACGTAATCGTAAAATTTCTTCGGGATTTTTTTACATTCACGAACTACTTGAACTTCAAAATCGCGTTTAGCACATCTAATTAAACGCTTAACATTTCTATGTAAATCTATATAAGTCTGAAGGACTGTTGCGCACGATTCCTTTTATACCTCTTTTGGCTACATTTCTATCTGCGATTGCTTTTCCTCTATTTCTACTCCACCATTTACGTTGCGCATTTAATTCACCTCTCTTATCTCTCCCAGGTACACAGCGCTCGTTTAAATTTATGAATATATTCATGACATTATCCCAGCTAACAACAATATCTACCGGTAACAGTTCATCCCAGTTAAAGTTAATTAAGCGCTAAAGTCATCGAAATTTGCTCTCCTAAAATCAGGCACCATGAAGTTATTTAGTTCTCTAGAAGTTTTAACATTAATCGTAAAGCGTATCATGCTATGATCGCTATTGCATAAACTTTCCCCGACGTCTACAGGGTGTTCGAAAAGTCCCGTCATCCCCTTACAAAATGTACATATTGTAATATCAATTTTATTTTTGTGATTAATTGAATTTATATGTGATTCATTGACATTTTTTTCTTTTCCAGGTATTAGAATTGTGTGAACAATGGCAGACCAGTCCACTTACACTCTGGAGGAAAGGATAGTGATGAACACATGGGCTCATGAAAGGTCACATACTGGCAAACAATGCATGATATCCAGAATGTTTTCAACACAAGATTCAATAAGGCTGCACCAACACACAAGACGGTATTACGCTGGGAGAAAAAGCTGTTTGAAACTGGCTCCATCAAGGACAGACCACGGTCGGGAAGACCAACAACGCGAGCAGAACAGTGTGAAGGTGTGATTGCATCGGTCGCTCGTTCACTGAAAAAATCACTTCGGGAACGATTACAAGAACTTGTAGTCCCCATGTCCACAATGAGAGATCACATGACAAAAGATCTCGGCATGAAACTATACCGCCAGACATTTGTTAATGACTTAAGCGATACAGACATGCAGAAACGATATTAAGCCTGTGAACGGTTTTATTGATTAGTAACTGTATTTAGTAACTGTATTTACTGTAATTAAAGTAATTATTGCTAGTGACTTGTTTCTTAAATTACACCTACCACATATAAATACAATTAATCACACAAAAATAAAATTGGTATTACAATATGTACATTTTGTAGGGGGTGACGGGACTTTTCGAACACCCTGTAGATTAGAGCGCTTAAATATATTTACTTTAGAGATGAGGAGGGTGCACGGTCAGCTTATTCAAGTTTTCAAGGTGCTCAGTGCAATAGACAGGGTAGACTACAGGAAATTAATATCATTTAATACCAATCGGACAAGAAATAATGTTTTTAAATTGGAACTAAAAACATTTACTACCTCCATCTGCGTTAATTTCTCCTAAAAAATAGTTAATATGTGGAACCAACTTCCCTTGGAGGTTGTTTCAAGCGAAAGTGTATGTTTAAAAATAGGTTGGACAAAGTTCTGAATACACTCAAGATTTAAGACTGTTCCCACATATAGCATAATTTATGAATAGATTAAATAAGTATTTTGAAAATACTATTATAACGTAACCCCGTAGGAATTTATTTAAACATTTACTCCTACACTTAGTCTTCCCCCCACTTTAGAGAGACGTCTCTGGTTGCGTTCTGCCCCACGTAGCATGAGCAGCCATCGAGCAACTCATTTTTTGATGACTTGCCCCATAAACACTTCTAAGTGGGAGACCCTTGAATTCGCCTTAGCAACAACGGATGATCACCCACAAAAACTTTCATTCTCCATAAGGGACAAGTACAGGGAGATAGATACAGGGACCTCCCACTGATATTCTTCTCCAGAAAGAGGGTTTCTTTTGTGGTGGCACAACACCACGAAGTATGAACGACTCAACATATCACTTGCTGTATAAACATCTTTCACGGCGAGAAACCCAAGATGAATACTTGCGATATTCAAGGTGTTGGCAGACACATACACATGGCAGATATCTAGTTACAGAAATCACACTCACACCCTTGCCTGCTTTGTTAACATGTCTAAGAATAGAGTAAATAAGTATTTTGTAGAAATAAATAATTTCCTAATGAACAAAAAACAAAGAAAATGCATTGCATGGATTAGGTAGGGGGCAACGTTGCGTTCCTGCCGTCTCTATTTCTTTTTTTTTCCTTCTCTTGGGCGGCTGGGTGCATGTGAAGGGTGAGGGCATGGCGTGGAAAATCTGAGTTCCTACCTCAATTCCTGTTTCAACCCCTTCCCTGTAGAAGTATTTTATCACCCTGCCGGCGTGATGGCTTTGTGCGTACATGGGTGCAGACATGGAGAGTTTGCTTTATTCTTTTGGGGCTAGCCTGGAGTGGGCCATGGAGTCTTCGTTCCCTACGTAAACGGTAAAATGATAAATATTTTGTATAAAATCAAAACATATGTTTCAGGTTTTGTGACGATACCAAGTAGTTGATATAAGATTAGCACAACTATATTATTATTTTAGTTTATACAACCATGCTCTCTAGTGTACAGTTTCTATGTGTGCATAACGTAACTGTCGAGCTAGCTTATATATTCTCCTCTTTCCTGTAAAATTTCCTTGGTTACTTTTCCAGGGTCAAGGTATTTTCTTCCAACCTTTTTGTGTACCCGCCTGTGTCGGGGAGGGAGCGGAGGGTGGGAAGAGAACCTTATGCTTTTCTACTCAGTTTTCTACTAATAGAATAATTAAACAATGCACTAATTTAATTACAGGAACCTCCTCGAATGAACCGAAAGGCCTTTGAGGCTCTCTCTCTCTCTCTCTCTCTCTCTGCGATATTTTAACAACAGAAACATTACTAATTTGCAAAATACTGAGTGCAAAAATATATTTGTCTCTTCTCACTCAGAGTTGTTGTTATGGAAACAAAATGACTCAAAGAAAACGGAAAACTCACCCGAGGCTTTGAGCTGCGTTGCGGCATTTTAATTTTTATATCACTTTAAAGCAGTGGTATTTAACCTCTTTTGGACCACTGGGTCGAATATGTACCGTTTCCAATACACGCGCGCTGTTACCCCTTGATCTAGCCAACAAAACCGTAATTACCCTCTTCACCTTTTTAAATGACAAATATGAGAAAAGGAAAATTAGAAAAGAATAACAAAAGTTTAGTGGAACCATAACTCAGCTTTTTTTTTTTTTTTTGACAGTGGCTCGTGGCTAGTTACTCCCCGAAAAAGGCCGAATTACCCCGAGGTTAAATACCACTGCTTTAGATTAACTAAACTGGACTGAAATTTAAATCCAAAGGTACATCGGTCCGTTCATTGCTGGCCTCCCAAATTGTCGTGAATGTTTTTCAACTGATTTATTTAATTAAAGCAAGAATAATGATAGGGAGAGGGGGATTAAGATACACTGTTCCACTTTAATGTACGTAGAGAGAAAACTCTCGATATTAATTTTTACAATTCGTTTAAAACTACATTTTAATGACAAATGCAAGATACACCCAACTTGTAACATATAAGGGGCACACTGAAGCGTGTGTTTTAGACCCAAAACTGAAAAACCCAGTCTTCGAATCCGTCTCTGTGATTGGTTCTTTCCCTTGGCAAGAGACTATACATGGTGAGTCACGACGAAATATCATAACTTCGGGGGCTTATAGCTGAGGTCATTCCCAGTCAAAAAATTCATATGAACATAGGTCTGATTCTTAACGGTTATGGAGCTATGGATGTTTGAATGTTTAAAAATAAGAATACGCGAACAAATAGCTGCTAAAGTTTTTATTCATGAAGTTACAATAACTGTTCAAAATGACTACGCTCGGCCTCAATACACACCGCGGCTCGTCTATGAATCTCGCGTGTAGCTCGCATTAGTTCATTACGATTTTCCTTTAGGAAGGTTGCAGCATTCAAAATGCGACGGAGCAATGCATCTCGTGTTTTCCACTTTTCTCTGGGAAACCAGCTCTTTCATGCGCCCCGACAGATAGAAATCTAGAGAGGTTAGGTCCGGAGACCTGGGTGGCCAATTTTGTGCACCACCACGACCGATCCATCGACCAAGGAAGCGATCATCGAGATGCGCTCTCACTGCACGGCTAAAATGGGGAGGACCTCTGTCTTGTTGGAAGTACATACGCCATCGTGTTGCCAATGGTACATCTTCTAACAGTGGCGGCAGTTCGTCTAGCAGAAATCGGAGATAAATGTCACGTGTAAGACCACCTTCGAATATAAACAGACCAATCAGCTGACCGTAGAGAATACCACACCACACACTGACACTGAACTGATGTTGAAAATTACTTCTCACGATTGCATGAGGATTCATTTCTGACCACACATGTGAATTGCGAGTGTTGTTGACACCGTCGGGGGTAAATTGAGCTTCATCACAGAACAAGACGTATGGATGCAATTGTCGATCGGCATTGAGCCAATTACAAAATTCCAGCCGTTGGGCACGATCTCCAGGTTGGAAGTGCTGAACGCGTTGTACGTGGTGTGGATACATGCCTTCTTCGTGTAACGTTCTACATACTTTCGCTTGAGGAACTCTAAGACGTGTGGAAATCCTTCGCGTACTAACATCGATGGGTTTTGGCAAACTCATGCAGTTTTACGAGAAGCTAGAGGAGAGGGTCCGGCGGCTCGAGTCGTCCAGATCGGCTGTTGGAGGTACGGCGGTCACTGACGCGGCTGCGCCCTCCACACTGGAGCTCATTGATAGGATAGCTGCCCTGGAAAGGCGGTCCAGCGATGGACTGGACAGAGCTCGGGACCGCGGAGAAAGGGTAGAGGTGCAACCGGGGGCCATGGTACAAAATCAGTGTCAGGAATCGCCAGCGACCCACGTGGAATGCACGGAACCGCGGCGCAAGGTGGAGGGCGCAAAGAAGGGGCCGATAGAGAAGGGTGGGAAGGGGCCGATAAAGAAAAAGGGTGGGAAGGGGCCGGTTCTAGGAAATTTCGCCGCAAACATTTTCGCCGTAGGAAAATTCGCCGTAAACATTTTCGCCGTAAACATTTTCGCCGTAAGACAAATTCGCCGTAAGGACATTTCGCCGTAAAATTTTTTAAAAATAATCAATGGATGATAAAGGGTATTATATAAGCATTAAAAAGGCAAGTCTTTATTCAATGGTAAAAGTCAGTGATAAAACTTCTTAAAAATAAACTCTCTTCCTTCATCAAATTGGTTATGAGTTTCTAGATACTTGGATGCATGTTAGTAATAGAGCTTTGTATTGCATTGTGGAAGCCTTCTATACTGTTGTTCGTTCTCGGCATATTATTATGAGTTCTTTCGACAACATTCCACAATTCTATAGGAAATGTTGGCTCCATTCTTCGCCTTCTCGCGCCTCGGCCTCGTTCTCCTCCTATATAGTGAGTTTCAAAGCAAGATAAGGAATTTATTTAAGAAATTTATTTAACCAAACTATCACGACTTAACCTAACCAATCGTCAATGCCGTACAGTATAAAGAATGTTGGCTCCATTCTTCGCCTTCGCGCGCCTCGGCCTCGTTCTCCTCCTATATAGTGAGTTTCAAAGCAAGATAAGGAATTTATTTAAGAAATTTTTTAACCAAACTATCACGACTTAACCTAACCAATCGTCAATGCCGTACAGTATAAAGAATCTTAATTGTGGTAGACTGCTCGAAGCTAGGTAGACCGCACACTTAACCAGCACCGGCTATTATAAGGGTTCAGTTAAACTCTTTTTTTAATTTTAATTTTATTTTATTTACGGCGAAATATCCTTACGGCGAATGTCTTACGGCGAAAATGTTTACGGCGAATTTTCCGGTCACGGGAAGGGGCCTACTGATGGCCCAAAGAAACCGAAGGATGTAGCTGCCTGTCGGGGTGGGTCGGGTGGAGTAAGTGCGGCTGAGTCTATGGGTGGCGACGGGTATCGAAAGGTCTCGGGCAAGAAGGCTGCGAAGCCGAAGCCTGAGACCCCGGTTGCCCCTGTCAGGACCTCCAACCGCTTTAGTCTCCTGTGCTCGAAGGAGGAAGACACCGTTTTCATTGGGGACTCGCAGATCAGGGGCCAGGAGAAGTACTTTGCTTCTGCAAACTGGGACAGGAGGAAGGTAAGGTGCTTACCTGGGCGGGGAACGGCGCACTTAAGGAAGGAGCTAGAGAAGCTGCGCGTGGATAGTCGGAGGACTGCGATCGTTGTCCACGCTGATGGCAACGACCTGTTCCTCAAAGGCGGTAGGGTAGGTTTTACAGAAGGGATCATCACCGAGATCATGTCTCTTGCGGATGATCTAAAACTGAAGACAGACAGGGGAATGTTTATGGGTATTTTACCGAGGATGAATGCCAGTGACCACGCACTCAGTAAGGTCATTGGCATCAACGAGAGGGTGCAAGACTTGTGCGTCCCGCTGGGCGTGAGGTTTGTTGACCCGTTCTACGCGTTTTCGGGTAGGTAGGACCTGTATCAGAGGGATGGTGTCCACCTCAATGTTAAGGGTAAAGGTGTGCTAGGCACACTGCTTGACCGACACCTATACCGTATGGTGAGGTCAAGCCCTGGGATTGATGATGGGCCCCCACCGGGGAGAGATGATGTTCAGCCGGTGGCGGACGTACCTTCAACTGAAGGTGACCCTCCTTCCCCGTTGCGGAAGTTGCCCCCTCGTTGGTGAGGGGTTCTTCAACTCCCGACAGCCCTGGCTGTTCGGGAAACTGGTCGGGCTACGGGGCGGTCTGAATAGGGAAGGCTTTCTCCGTGCAGTGCTTTTTAATGCTAGGTCGATTAGGAATAAGTTTTGCGAGCTACGGGCGCTCTTAGCATCAGAATACCAGGATATCGTTGCTATCACCGAGTCCTGGATTCATACTGATTGTAGGGACGACGTTGGGGAGTTCGAGATTCCCGGGTATAGAATGTTTCACAAAGACCGCACCCGTGGGGAAGGGGGAGGGGTACTAATATACGTGAGGGACACGTTGAGTCCGGTTGACTGCCAGTTCCGATCGGAACGGGAGCTGCTTGGCGTCGATCTGAACGTGGGAGGGACAAACTAAAGTTAATCTTGGAGTACAGACCTCTGTATCTCCTCCTCGAGGAGGATACAGCCCTATACACCGAACTCCATACAAGCTAGGGGACAGGGTGTGTGTAGGTTTAGGAAACTTCAACTGTCGCAGCATAAAGTGGGAAGACAGGACTGCTGATGAGAACTTCCTCACTGAGTGGGTCAATGGGCCTACACGAGGCGAAAGCGTTCATGACCAAAAACAACCTCGTTGACGAATCGTTGGGCGGGAGTGATCACGGTCTGATTAGGTTGTGTGTCTGCGTCCCTCGGGTGAAGCGTAGTGACTCTAGAGGCAGTAAGCTCGATCTACGGCGGGCGGACTTTGTTGGCCTCCGGGATAGCGTAGGTGAGATGGGGTTAGAGGTCGGTGGCGATGTTGAGGAAGTATGGAGTGCATTCCTGGACCAGTTTATGGTGGTGCAGTCTGCTGCCATACCCTCAAAACAGGTCACCCCTGCTTCAACGCAGCCTAAGTGGTTCAGTCGTGACATCGCTTCGGCTATCCGAAATGGGAAAGCTGCGTATAGGAGGGCGAAGGCCAATCGTTCCCATGAGAACACTGAGTCGTATGTCCGCCTTTGCAGAGAAGTGAAGGCGAAGGTTAGGCTAGCGAAACGTAACGAAGAACTCCCGGTGGCAAGCCTCTGCAAGGGGAACCCTAAGGAGTTCTTCAGTTATATTAATAGTAGAAAGCCCATTAAAAGCATGATAGGTCCGTTAAAGGACCGAAGCGGCGTTCTGCGGACCTCCGACGCGGACATCGCTAATGTGCTGAATGAGTACTTTGCGGGAGTGTTCACCAGGGAGGACACCCGCGTCATCCCCGAGCCAGGCGTGAGGCACGAAGGTGCTGGCCTGAATAGTGTTCGGTGTATCGCGACAGTCGTTGCCGATAGAATAGACAAACTGAGCGCGTTTAAGGCTCCTGGGCCAGACCAGTTCCTCCCCAGAGTGTTGCGGGAGGTGCGCGACCAGGTGGCTCCCCACCTGGCTACAGTCTTCAACAAATCGTTGGAGACGGGCCAGGTGCCTGGTGACTGGAGGGAAGCCAACGTGACCCCTATCTTTAAGAAAGGGGATCACGAAAGTCCAGGGAACTATCGTCCCATTAGTCTCACTTCGGCGGTTGTAAGTAAATTATTAGAGGGGATAATAGCGGAGAGGATCGTTGACCATTTGGATTCCTACAAGCTGCTTGGAGACTCCCAACATGGGTTTAGACGGCATAGGTCGTGTCTCACCAACTTGCTCGAGCTCTTCCACGTCATGTTGAGTGAGTATGATAAGAGTAGGGCGATTGATATACTTTATCTCGACTTTGAGAAAGCCTTTGATAAGGTACCTCACCGCCGGCTAATGGCGAAAGTCCGCGCGTTGGGTATCAGCGGGGAAATAGGTAGGTGGATTGAAAACTGGCTGAAGAAGAGGCGACAGAGGGTTGTAATTAAAGGGGTTAGTTCGGGTTGGGCCTCGGTCACTAGTGGGGTTCCTCAGGGTTCCGTTTTGGGGCCACTGTTGTTTATCATTTACATAAATGATATAGACGGTGGCATCGTCAGTAGGATCACCAAATTCGCTGATGACACCAAGCTTGGGGCCAATGTTGGGACGCCCGAAGCGATCGAGCAACTGCGTGCGGACCTACGTAGGATAGGAGAGTGGTCCGAAAAATGGCAAATGCTGTTTAACTTGGGTAAATGCAAGGTGATGCACATTGGCTACGCCAATCCCAAGTCGGACTACTCCATTTTGGGGAGTAATATTGAGGCCACTGATTTGGAAAAGGACTTGGGTGTGCTAATTAGCAGCGACTTTAAATTTACGAAACAGTGCGTAGAGGTGGAAAAGAAAGCTCAGAAGCTGTTGGGTTATATCAGGAGGCAATTTCGATTTCGGAACAAGGAGATTGTGCTCTCTCTGTACAATTCCCTGATTCGGCCGCACCTGGAGTATGCTGTGCAGTTCTGGTCGCCCACCCTCAGGAAAGATATTGAGAGGCCGGAGCGAGTTCAGGCGAGGGCCACAAAGTTAATCCCTTCCGTTAGGCATATGGGCTACAATCGACGCTTATGCGCCCTGAACTTGTTTTCGCTGGAAACTCGGAGGCTGCGCGGTCAACTCATCGAGGTTTTCAAGTTCTTACGCGAGTTCAACAATGTCGATTTTAGGAGCATGTTTAGTTTGAATGATAACCCAACTCGCAACAATGGTTTGAAGTTGGATTTGAAACGGTTTAGGACTAGTGTTTGTCGGGGAATTACTTTACGTATAAGATCTGTAACACGTGGAACAGGTTACCTCAGAAGTTGTGAACAGTTCCTCTGTAGATCATTTCAAGAAAAGGTTAGACCAAATCTTGCACACTATTTGAGTGTGTACAAAATTTTCCCTGGCACCCGTTGCCATTGGTATCTCCTCGGTATGGGCCGCAAGGCTTTTTGAGGTACTTCTTTTCCTTGTAACTCCTTGTAACATGAGGAGTCCGCTGTGCCATCTGAATAATGTTTTCTTGTTCAGCCACATCTTGCTGTACCGGACGCTCAGATAAAACAGTAACGCTAGGAAATGAACCGCTCTCTCGCAATCTCGGGAAAACGTTGCGAAACACTCGTCGAACCGGAATTCTTCGATTTGGGAAACGTCGCTGGTATTCAGCGACAACAGCAGTAGTATTTCCATCGCAAAATCCGAAAACATAGACCATATCGGCATATTCGGCATTTGAAAACGTAAAAGGTATACTGAACCAACAAAACATCAAATGCACGCTGTGAAACACAACCCTATTGTGTAGTTAGTTCGGTTCAGTAAGTAATTGTCAATTCAGTTCAAGGTCACGCATGCGCATGCTTGAAATTCAAACATCCATTGCTCCATAACTTTCATATGAAGTTTTTGACTGGGAATAACCTCAGCTTAACCTCAGCTCCCGAAGTTATGGTATTTCGTTGTGACTCACCCTGTATACTAAAATTAGAGAGATGTCAAGAATGTGGTGAAAAGTCGTGTATACCATTCAATAAAGGAAACTTCAAGCTTTGAAATAAAGTTTATAAGTGGTTACTATAACCTTAATATTCAAGAATGCGGAGTTTTTGATTTTATCGGCTGCGTGCGTAACTCTTAGGAATATACTGTGTGTGTGTGTGTGTGTGTGTATATATATTTGTGTGTGTGTGTGTGTGTGTGCGTGCGCGTGTGTGCGCGTGCGTGTGCGCGTGCGTGTGCGCGTGTATTATGAGTGGCGTGATACGTAAGGTAAAGATTAGGTTACTCGAAAGAGGTGTTTTGTCGAGAATAAAAGGTTTAAATGAGCGTTGTGTTTTTTGTTGATGGTGATGTAATGTTGATTGGCGGAAGTAAGGAAGAATTGCAGAGGTTGACAAGCGTATTGGGATGTTTGTAAAAGGCGTCTTTTAAGTATGATGGTGTATTATTATTATTATTATTATTATTATTATTATTATTATTATTACAGTTTATATAATTTTAAAGTAGTTTCGTAAACTGTTTACGAGCGACTCAGAAATACTCGTACCCTGAGTGAGTCACTGATTTAATCGATCGTAATTATCTGTAAAAACTTTTTCAGTTGTAGTAGTAGCAGTAGTACCAGAGCTATTTCTAAGACAATTTTAGTGGGTGGGTTAAAATAGTTTTTTTTGTATTTGTATTGATCACAAATAACACAAATGAAATCAACATATATATACCCTTATTTTATTTTAGTAGGTAGGTGAAATCTTTCTGTACATGGGCAACTGCTTACCCAGGGCAGTTGCCCATGTACAGAAAGATTTCACCCACCTACTAAAATAAAATAAGAGCATATATATATGAGTATATATGAGCATATGAGTATATTTGATTTGATTTGTGTTATTTGGGATCAAATACAAATAAAAAAAAGACTATTTTAACTCTCCCACTAAAATTCTTAGAATTAGCCCTGAGTTCAAGTACAGAAACGTCTAACAAAGATTCTAGTCGAGAAAACTGAAATTTGGTTATAGAAAAAGATGTCAAAGAAAAGAAAAGAACTTTAATAATGATAATGAATAATGAGGGCGAGAAACTGACACATCGTCCACGCCAGACTAATTCGACTCATTGCGATAATTCCTCAATTACTATTAATTAGAATTATCGGGATTCGAACTCCCGACCTCGGTATCTTCACTTCGCTTATAGGGGAATGGTTTTACCCGCCGAGATACGGCGTTGAAAATTAACTTTGATACCGCGCCAATCTTATTATCGTCTCTAATTTCAGTTTCTTTGAAGAAGAGTCTCAGCGCAATCAAAATAACGAAGGCTTTCCCTCCATACCTTATTAATTAATGTTTATCTTATGGACGTTTCGTCTCTCAAACTTGCGTCTTTAGGAACTCGGAGCAAGATTGAAATTTTTTATATTTTTTTTTACTATATACATTGTACAGAAGTAGAAAGTTTGAATCCATGGAAAGATCGGGCTACGCTGTTTTATTTTAATTAAAAACAAATTAAAGAGAATTACGAATGTATTATAAATGGATTCTAAATGTACGTATGTAGAATCTAAATCGTATATGTATATTTTAAAACTACAGTATTTCATGATGTAAGTAAAAGGCAACAGCCAAGAAGCTCATTTCCTCAAGATGTGAGGGGGAGGGGCTCAGGAGTCACCTTTAGGTTGAGGAATGATAGGGAAAGCGGTCAACTCAACCTAATCCAGGCGTCAGCAGATGGGAGTGAACCAGAGCCTCATCGTTCAGAGTCCGCCACTATAACCAATACCGGGGCACCCTCATGATGTAAATAATGAGATAAAATGAAGGAGCTTTAAGTGAAATTTTCGTTATCGTACGTCCGGCAGCATTCGTTTTGAGACCTGTCTGCCGTTATCGCACTAAACGTGTTTGTATAGGTCTATTTACGTATTTTTAAATGAATTAATATTATTATCAGACATTATTGGTTTTATCTGTGTTTACATTCGTCATTCATTATGTCAAAAGCTTTCACTGTAACGTCATTCCGAAAAAATTACTTCATCCTGACTCTGTTGACGAGTTTTACGTTGGTTTAGTGATACATTGGAAAATTTGAGAAGGCATTTTAATTTGAAATTGGAAGTAGTTGCGGGGTTCGAACCTATGTCGCCACATACAATGGCGTAGTCAGGGTTTTGAGGTAGTCAGGGTTTTCCCTCAAAAAAAATTTGAGGGAAAATGGGGAAAAGGAGGAAAAACAAGACGAAAAAAGAAGAAAGAAGAACATGAAGGGAGAAAGAGAAAAAGGGGAATAAAAGAGAGAGAAAGGAGGAAAATAAGGGAAAAGGAGGAAGGGAAGAAAAGAGGGAAAGCCAATGAAGAAATGGAAAGAAAGAGAAAAGGATATGAGAAGAGAATAAATTATTTATGTAAGGACCAACTCACCTTTGTCACGGTGAGGAAAACCAAATATTGCCAGGGTCTAGCAACCTGGAGGAAAGTTTCAAAAATGGGCAAGACAAAGAAAAGAAGAAAAGAAAAAAAGAAAATCATAAAAAGGGCTAAAAGAACGGAAAAGAGAGGTTAAATAAGTTAAAAAGGGGAAATGAGGAAGGGATCGGGATGAGAAAAAGCAGGAAAGAAGAGAAAGGGAAAGGAAAAGAAAGAATGGGAAGGAAGAGGAAAGGATGAGAACATAGAGTAATATTATGAGGGAACTAACTCCCCTCTTGTACATGGTTAAGGGAAACTCATCATCGCTTGGGTCCAGCAACCGGAGAAAAATTCGGGGTAAATGGGGAAAAATAGGGGAAAAATAAAAACAAGAGAAAATAATAAAAAGGGAAAATAGAAGGGAAAAAAGAGGGAAAGTGTATGAAAGAAAGGGAAAGGAAGAAAAAATAACTCAAGAAAAGAAGGATGGGGGGAAAGGAAAGAAGGGAATGGCAGAATCGGTTACGCAGTAGCGATGGAAACATTTAGACTCGTGTACAGTTAAAAATTCAATATTTACATTATATTTTTATTTCATATTTGTAACACTGAACTACACAATTGAAAAATTATACGCTTAGGCTACTGCCTCAATTAAATTTCAAGTTAATTATTATTATTATAAAAGTCGCAACCCGAATACCATGATTTAAAATATTTCACGGTGAAAATATTATACATTTTATTTTATGCTGTAAAGCGTTTCATAACATAAGAAAAAAGAAGATTAATATTTTTTATTACCACAACGCCCAATGAGAGTGACCCTACCTCCTTATATTTACCTTGTGGAGTCTTCACAGACAGTCGAGTATTTGGTGCAAAGAAGCCAAGAATAGTTCAAGACACGTTGTTGGCAAAGAAACTGACTTAAATAATGTCTTTCCCAACTTGACCGTTTTATATCTTATTTTTGGAATCATAGCTCTGACATCGGCAACTGCAGAACGATCATTTAGTCGCCTGAAACTGGCTAAGTCATACCTACGGCCAACAATAAGTGAAGAAAGACTTAGCTCACTTGCATTAATAAACATTGAAAGAGATATTGCCGACTCCATAGACTTTAATTCAGTGATAGACAAATATAGTAGAATGACAATTCGACGTTTGCCACTGCATGAGTGAACTTTTAGAATACAACAGTCAACGGAGAAGTTAAGTGATGACCACATTCATGTTATATGTAAGCATTTAACGTTAGTTAACTGAAATAATCAAGCTTAAAATACAAGGGAAAACCAGTGCAGAAATTTGTAGAAGCCCCGAGCTTCCGGGGCTTTGTCCCATGTACCCCCACCGAGCTTTGCCCCTGGACCCTACGCCATTATGCTCGCGCCGCGCTCTCGAAATGCTAACTTTGAATTTTGGGGATATGTTTCTAAGTTTGCCCACCCGGGCCCAGAGGGCTGGCTAAGCCCCTGGCCACATACCAAAAGCATCTGCCTTGACCGAATGAACCATCACCGACTCTAAAAACAAGATCGTTCAAGCACGGTCTAACAACGTTTTATCATGTTGCACAATATGCCCTCGTAGTTATAAATTGTGTAAATGTTTTAAGCACTCCCAGCCAAAATGTGGCCTAATTAGGTAGGGGAGAGTGGGCAGAAGTCAAATCTCGGTGCCTTTTTCGATTATGACTTTTCAGTTCAAATAAGAAACGAAGTAATTCACTTTGAATTCACTTACGTGCTTATTAACCCTTTCGGTACCATGGACGTAGATTAACGATCGTCAGTAGGAGTACTACAAACGTAGATCTATGTATATATTTTGTGCGGCGTTTTTTATGGCAGAAACTGGTTGCTATGGCAACGAGTACTTCCTTGGTAATCCGTGTATGTGCAAAGAAAATGGGTGTCTCGAATTCAGGGTTGCCAATTTAGCTTATTTCAAGCTAGATCTAGC
This sequence comes from Bathynomus jamesi, assembly GCA_023014485.1. NCBI lineage: Eukaryota > Metazoa > Arthropoda > Malacostraca > Isopoda > Cirolanidae > Bathynomus > Bathynomus jamesi. The sequence goes on along the minus strand of JAJOZX010002691.1, from coordinate 230,465 downwards.
GGATTTTAACTCAGTCTAGCTTATAAAAAGTACTCCAAGCGGATAACTATAAATCTGACTTGTTTTTAAAATAATCTTGCGGATTTCTAGCGGATTTTAAACTTTGCTCAACTGCATATCAAACGATTAGAAACATTTCCTGCATAAAAAAAATTTGCTAATAGGGGTAAGATTTTCTATCTCAACCGTTTTGTGTCATGTTTGAAGCATGTTACTGGACCATAATTCACCGGCGAGTCACAGTTCCGTATAAAAATGTTTCAATTTATTTTGATATATACAGGGTGTACATAAAGTCAGGATCTATTTTTGTGAAGCACTTGGAAATTATATGGAATTCAATCATAAAATAATAAAGTGGTAACATTTATTAAATAATTAAGAGTAGGATTCGACGTGACGCCCATCAGTATCCCTGCACAGCTCAAATCGTTCCGCAGCATTTCTAAACACATTCTGGAGCATTTGCGGGGTTATGTTATCTGCAGCAGTTCGTATACGTGTACGTATGTTTTCAAGACTCGTAAGCTTCGTCTGATAGACGTGCGATTTGATAAAGCCCCATGCAAAGAAATCTAAAGGGGTTAAATCTGGTGATCTCGCTGGCCAAGGTCTGTTGCTTCCGCGTCCGATCCAGCGATTTGGAAAACGTCCATTTAGATAATCCTGAACAATTTTGGCATAGTGACAAGGAGCACCATCATGTTGATAGACGACGGGGATAGGATTGTTAGTACCGTCGTCTATCAACATGATGGTGCTCCTTGTCACTATGCCAAAATTGTTCAGGATTATCTAAATGGACGTTTCCCAAATCGCTGGATCGGACGCGGAAGCAACAGACCTTGGCCAGCGAGATCACCAGATTTAACCCCTTTAGATTTCTTTGCATGGGGCTTTATCAAATCGCACGTCTATCAGACGAAGATTACGAGTCTTGAAAACTTACGTACACGTATACGAACTGCTGCAGATAACATAACCCCGTAAATGCTCCAGAATGTGTTTAGAAATGCTGCGGAACGATTTGAGCTGTGCAGCGATACTGATGGTCGTCACGTCGAATCCTACTCTTAATTATTTAATAAATGTTACCACTTTATCATTTTATGATTGAATTCCATATAATTTCCAAGTGCTTCACAAAAATAGATCCTGACTTTATGTACACCCTGTATATAAATGGACTAAACTTAATTATTATACAGGGTGTCTCAAAAGTCACTATCTATTTCAGTGACATTAGATGTTTTTTAAAAAAATGCTATGCTGGCATAAAGCTATGTACTTCTGGTGCAAATTTGTGTATTTAAAAAAAGTTAATTGGTTTATTATCTTGACATGCTTGAACAATTCCTCGAACCTCAACTTCTTACAGATGGCATTCTTGACAGTAGTTTTCAGCAGGATGGAGCACCGTGCCATTATGCAATAATTGTACGTGATTATCTTGACAGACGCTTCCCCGGTCGCTGGATTGGTCGTGGAGGAACACAACCATGGGCAGCACGTTCACCCGATTTAACACCATCAGATTTTTTCGCCTGGGGTTTCATTAAGTCTAAGGTGTACACTGGTAGAAGAATTAGTGATGTAGCCGAACTTCGAAATCGTATTACCGATGCAGTTCAGGAAATAACACCTCAAATGCTGGAAAGTGTGTTCCGGGAAACAACTTATCGCTTTGAGCTCTGTAGAGACACTGATGGTCGCCATGTGGAGACAGATAAATAAATAGCACTAATTCTTTGTGGCACTTACTTTGAAATAAATATATTTTTCATGTCTTAAACCAGTTTTTCGTAATTCCCATTATTTTTCAAAATAGATAGTGACTTTTGAGACACCCTGTATCTTGTTTCTTTTTGCTTTATATATTACATTAAAGAATAAAATTTCACTATTTCAGTAATAATATCATTCAATGATTGGTGCCTTTTTCAGAGACTGATTGATATCAATCATATCCAGGGCCTGGATATGAATCATATCAATCAGTTCCACTCCCAGTGTTGTTCGTGAATGTTGCGTTTGTGCATCGTGTAATAACAGTTAGTGAATTGGTGTAATTTATCCTAGGGATTTATTTCAAAGATTTTAATCCCTCACAATGCCAAAGCAGAGACAATATAAGCAGAAATTTTGAAAAGAGTGGCTTAAAAATGAATCTTTTCAGAAATGGTTGATTGAAGTAGACAGTGATCCTAGCAAAGCACATTGTAAGTTTTGTAAGTGTGACATTAATGCCAAGTATACAGATTCGATACAGCATTCAAAAAGTAAAAAACATGTAAGTGCCATGCCTTTTAAAGCTACGCCATTGACTCAATTTTATAAGATTAAATGCAATGAAACTGCTAGACTTGAAGGAAATATTTCCATGTTTATGAGTTGTCATTGTGCTATAATGAATTGTGATCATTTAGTTCATATATGTGAAAACACTATTATTGACAGTAAGATTACTTCAGAATTAAAAATGCATCGCACAAAATGCTCCGAAGTTATCAAGAATGTCTTGAGTGTTCACTTTGTGAATGATTTAATTAGTGATATTGGAAATGGCAAGTTCAGTTTATTGTTAGATGAATCAAATGACATAACTATCATAAAAATGCTTGGAATTGTTATAATATACTATAGTAAGAAATATAATAGAGTTGTTTCTACATATCTTAATCTAGTAGAATTAGAGAAATGTGATGCTAGTAGCATCGTGCAAGCAGTAAAAAATGAATTAATGAGTAAAAAACTTAACATAAAAAAACTTATTGCAATAGGAACAGATAATGCTAGTGTCATGGTTGGAGTTAACAATGGGATGTATTAAAAGCTTAAAGCAGAAATTCCTTCACTTACTTTATTTAGATGTGTATGCCACTCACTTCAGTTAGCAGTTTCACATGCTTCTTCTGAATGTTTTCCCAGAAATATAGAATTTTTAATAGCAGAAGCATACAAAAGGTTTTCTCTATCATCATCAAGGCAGCTATCTTACAAAAACTTATACGAAGCAATAAATGATGGGGAAAAGCCTTTGAAAATTCCTAATGATTGTAAACTAGATGGTTGTCTATTGAACCAGCAATTAAAAGAATTCTTACTCAATGGATTGAGCTAAAAACTCATTTTCAGATGCTGTATGAAATGTATTCAGATGAAAAGAACTTGGCTTATTTATTGTTTTTACAGCCAATTGTTTCTGAGATTCAGCAAATAAATAAAACATTTGAATCAAACATTGTTGATAAGGCCAAATTATTAGATGATCTACTTATAAAATCACTTGGTAATAAGCTGATAGTTCCAACTTCAAAAGTTGACTTATTAATCCGCAGTATTGAAGAAGTTATAGACCCAAAGCCCTATTTAGGTTATAGGTTTGAAAATAAATTGGAAGAGTTGCAAAAAAAAGGTGAAATTACTAAAGAGGAAGAAATGTGTTTAAGACAAAGATCCCAAAAATTTTTTGCTGTTGTTCAAACAGCTGAAGCAAAGGCTTCCAGAAAATTTAAAAATTTTAAGAAACATATCTGTTCATTCTGCTAAAAATATTCTTCACCCAGTCAAAGAGACAAAGTCAGTTACCAGTTTGATGGAACATATGGAGGAATCTAAAGAAACCATATTTGCTACTGAATATCAATTGCCAAAAATTCATTTGATTGATTGGAGTAATAAAACCAATACTGAATTATTCTGGAGTGAAGTCCAGAAGCAATCCATTTAAAGAACTTTCTAAGTTTGCAATTTCAACTTTAATATTACCTCACTCCAATGCTGAAGTTGAAAGAATATTTAGTAGCATGAATAATATAGAGTCCAAGTTAAGAAATAGAATGGAAACAGAACTTCTCAATGCTATTTTGTCAGTAAAATTTGGCCTTCTGAGAAATAATAAATGTTGCGGTAGTTTTGAACTTCCTAATAATGTTTTAAAGGATATTGGAACACTGACATCCTATAAACCTAAGCCTAGTAACAGTGATATAAATGAAATGGAACTAGAAGTTGAAAATCAAAATATTTATGAACCAGGCCCTTCTACTTCGTCTTTAAGCTTTCATAACAAGCAATTTACACGCTTTATTAGGTAAGTAAAATGGGTTTCTTTTAAGAAATAAATCTATTATAAGTTTTTGTTGTTGTTTATGTGTTAAAAATTTGACCTTGAATTTGTAATGATTCTCTCTATGCATATTCTCTTTATGTATTGTAGGTTTGTGTTCTATGTATTGTGAGAGAGCCACTGAATCACAGCAGTGAATTGAGGCGCTCTGCAAACAAATACATGATATATATGATATATATATATATATATATATATATATATATATATATATAGAAACGACGTAAGTATAGAGGAGTGTTCTGCACACGAGGAAGAGAAATAACGAACAAATGAAAAATTAGGTAACCGCCCGGGAATCGAACCCAGGATTTTCCGATTGCCGGTCAGATATGCTATCCACTACACCACGGGCCTCGACCAGTCAGAAGTCGTAATTCTCCTACATAGGGCAGAAACCAATGCCTTGAGAGGGCACCGGCAATCGGAAGATCCTGGGTTCGATTCCCGGGCGGTTACCTCATTTTTCATTTGTTCGTTATTTCTCTTCCTCGTGTGCAGAACACTCCTCTATACTTACGTCGTTTCTATACATTAATATACTGCGTGGTCATTGCAGTTAAATGTACATATTCACGATTTGCGAGGGTGCCCTCTCAAGGCATTGGTTTCTGCCCTATGTAGGAGAATTACGACTTCTGACTGGTCGAGGCCCGTGGTGTAGTGGATAGCATATCTGACCGGCAATCGGAGATCCTGGGTTCGATTCCCGGGCGGTTACCTCATTTTTAATTTGTTCGTTATTTCTCTTCCTCGTGTGCAGAACACTCCTCTATACTTACGTCGTTTCTATACATTAATATACTGCGTGGTCATTGCAGTTAAATGTGTATATATATATATATATATATGTATATATATATATTATTTAGATATTTAATCTCATCATTTTGTATTGAAATGCATTAGTTAATCAATTTTCTAAAAATATCTCGTCTTCTAAAATCTAGCTTAATTTTTAGCTTTTTAGTTTTATTTCTAAACTCTTATTACAGCTCTTATAAAGGTATATTTAGTAACGTCTTGTATTATTTTATACATTATACATTATTTTCTTTCAATTTAGTATGTTCAAATATTGTTTTCAATGTTTTTTAATTTGTAAAAAAACGCCGTCTGAGGGCATATACTGTACGTTCCGCCCGTACATGCAGTACCGAAAGAGTTAATTTGATTATTCTTTCGTTTACCTGACGAAATGCATACAGTCAAACCTGTGTATAAAAGCTACGCAACGTAAACGGTTATCAACTTATCATGGCCTTTATAGACAGGTGACCTTTCTATACAGGTTATGCAACGGCCATTTTGTTTTCATTTAAATCCATGTATTATGTATCATTAAATGGAACTTAAATCTTGTTCAAATTTGTCTCAAAAATCTTTTGTGGTGGATTTAAAATTGCTTTTGTAAACAATTTTCTGTAAGTTTGCAAGAAAAGATGAGCAAGTTGAGACCGTCCCACATACCATCTTATCGAACACTTCTGTACTTTAGGGAAATAACAACTCCTAAGACAGATTTGACTGTTCAGCCGAACCGAAATTAAATCCATTCTTTGAACCGACCGAGAATAATCCATTTGTTCGGACTTGTTATATGTCCATTTCACTGTGTTGCAGCAGGCGCGCAACTACTCTTCTAAATGTGACAATAAGACCCACCCTAATAGACGGAGTTTATTTCCACAACAGTTTCGATGCCCACTGGCATCCTCTTCGGGTGGATACAGAAAAACGAATGAATAAAAGTAAGTAAGGAAACAATCCAGGAAAGGTTAGGAACATTCTAGAAGGCCTTACCTTTCCTGATTTTTGCCTTACTTACTTTTGTTCATTCGTTTTTCTGTATCTACCCGAAGAGGATACCAGTGGGCATCGAAACTGTTGTGGAAATAAACTCCGTCTATTAGTGTAGGTTTTATTGTCACATTTCGACCTTCTAAAAGTGAAGTTTTGCATTTACTCTTCTAAATTTGGAGGGGAAAGAAAATTATTGGGGAAAATTTACTGGGAACAGTACGGTACTGACCTTATAGCATGAATATTGTAAATGTAATAAGTGTATCCAACTTATAGTTCTGTATATTATAATTTATTATTACGTTCAGTTTTAAAAGTATTTTAGTTTTACAACTTTTTAATATTTGTTATTACGATCTTACACTTATTTCAGTTTCACATCGACAATTTTTTGAGGAGCATTTGCCTTCCCAGGCCATCCCCTGAACGTAAGTCGCCATCTATTGGAGGAAATATCAATTAATCACCTTTCAGTTAATCTTTATTTACCGAATGTCATTACTTGCAATTTAATTATTATAAGTTTACTAGAATAATAATTACAAATTTTGTGCTCCAATTTTCAATTAAATTTCAACCGCTATGTATTATTTGCCTTAAGGCCGGCCGCACACAGGATCGTCTTGCGACTGACGACTGACGACTTGGGTCGTGATGACTGAAATCGCGTGTGATTTTACATTGACAGAATGGGAGCCCCGCAACTGCAGCGACCGCGACGCGATTCTGGGGAATTCTGTGGATTTTACATCTGTCACTGTAAAATCACACGCGACTTGAGTCGTCACGACCCAAGTCGTGAGTCGCAAGACGATCCTGTGTACGGAGGTCATTGGTTTGTTTACGTTTTATTCACTCTGATCATGCAATTGTAATGATATTTCAAACTTTTTCAATATAGCTAAGAAATGAGTCGATTTGTGTAAGATAACTGCTTGATATTTGTCGTATATGAATGCGACAAATGTTACTGATTCATTTGAAAGTATTTTTCTGATCTAATATTAATGACTTTTTGAGAAAAAAGCTTTAACGAGTTGATCGTAATTTCGTCTTAAATCTGTGACTGTCTTATCACATTACATTATTTGGCTCATGAAAAGGATTAAGGATTTATATTTTGATAAATGTTTCTCAAAAACTTTTCTTTTGACTGATGGGATAAGTCGTATGCAAAGTCAGGGAAATGGCAAGTCATTCGTTTCAAGATATTCAGACAAATCGACTTCAACTATATCGTTAATTTAACTAAAAATTAATCGCATTAGACGCTAACATTTATAACTCGATTTGATCCAAATTTGGCTAAGTAAGTGCAATTACCGCACTTTGTAAGAACGAAAATTTAAAAGGACATTTTAATGAGAAATTAGAAACCACTTAACGGTATAATAGTCAGTGAGGAAGACAAGAAACTGACAAAGCGCTCAGGCCAGAGGAACGCTGTCTATTATACCAACTTCCGCATGAAGTATTATTAACCAACACCATCGGGAGTCGAACCTCCTACCACAGTATCTTCACTTTGCTTATAGGGAAGCAGTGCTACTCACTGAGACACGGGCGTTGGTACTCAGCGGTATAATATTGAACTCGTACTTTACTGACCACTGACCAGGGCTCGAATTCATGGAGGAGGAAAGAACATCCCGTTCTAAGCCATTATATAGCCCCGATACATTACTAGATGAAAGTCGAAGACGCTCGCTGGAGTCGTACTTACAATAATGGGGAAGGTACCTTTAACTTTTACATTTTTAAAGAGTAAATGTTAATCCCCAGTACCGTAGTAGTTGACCTTTTTTTTCTTTCGTGCTCATTAATGAAAACATAAAAAAAGAAAAAATGTGAAAAACAATTAAAAAGAAAATGAAAATATAAAAAAAAATGAAAGAAAATGAAAAATATGGAACAAAAAGAAAAATAAAAAAATAAAAATTAAAAGAAATAAAAAAAAGCGAGTAAAGTCTTTGCAATTTCACACAATAAAAATTATATTAATACATTAGTTTTAACGTATTATTTTTGTAAATTTAATTTAAAATAAATCTTCCCATGAGACCGGACTTATGGGACACCCTGTATTCGCATACGTGTGTGTGTGTGTATAAAAGATGAGAAATACTGTTATGTGGATAAAAAACTAAAACTAACGTAATAATACCATAAAATAAAGCAACCAATGAATTAATAAATAATAATAAATAAATGAAAACGTAAAAATAAGAAGCGGAAATGAACAAAATAAAAGTAATAATAAAATAAATAAAATAAGAAATAGAGACGTCGTGCTGAAAGACGAAGTATACTAATCTCAGAAACTGTAGGATTAAACTCCATCATTTTGTTTGTTGAGACGAAATAATTTGTAAAAAAAATAAAATTAGATAAATATAATTAAGTAAAATTTAAATACAAAGATAAAAAATAAATAAAAATTAAATAAAAATTAAATAAAAGAAGTAAATAAGAATTTCAGTAAAAATTCAAGTGAAAAATGAGAGTTACAAGGAAAAGAAGTACCTCAAAAGGCCTTGCGGCCCATACCGAGGAGATACCAATGGCAACGGGTGCCAGGGAAAATTTTCTACACCCTCAAATAGTGTGCAAGATTTGGTCTAACCTTTTCTTGAACTGATCCACAGAGGAACTGTTCACAACTTCTGAAGGTAACCTGTTCCACGTGTCACAGATCTTATACATAAAGTAATTCCCACACACAATAGTCCTAAACCGTTTCAAATCCAACTTCCAACCACTGCTGCGAGTTGGGTTATCATTTAAACTAAACATGCTTCAAAAATCGACATCTTTGAACCCGCGTCACGTAAGCGTCGATTGTAGCCCATATGCCTAACGGAAGGGATTTACTTTGTGGCATTCTTCAGCCGGTTTTCAATCCACCTACCTACTTCCCCACCAATACCCAGCACGCGCACTTTAGCCATTAGCCGGCGGTGAGGTACCTTATCAAAGGTTTTCTAATCAATCGCCCTACTCTTATCATACTCACTCAACATGACGTGAAAAAACTCGAGCATGTTGGGGAGAGACGACCTATGCCGTCTAAACCCATGTTGGAGTCCCCAAATAGCTTGTAGGAATCCAAATGGTCAACAATCCTACCCGCTATTATGCCCTCTAATTATTTACCTACAACTGAAGTGAAATGGTTATTTATAGAGGTTCCAAAGCCTCTCTTCCCACGCATGAGGTAGCAGTTGGGTCCTAATTGTAAGAGTAGAGAAAAAGAGTTAACACTAAAAGTTTTTTTTTTCTGCAGTCAGAGGAGAACATCATTAACCTAAGCTAAAAGGACAGAGTAGGGATGGAAAGGGGTCCTAGTAACCCACGGGACAGGTTTGTACAACAGACTTCACCCGCCCTCCCGAAAGAGAGAGAACCTAAAGGAATTGGCAGCCAATTTCTCTAGAATCCCACGACTCGGGACCGGAGGGCTGTCACACCCCAAGTATAAAGTTTACTACACCCAGAAGGAACGTGCATAACCTTTATACCCCCTGCGGGAGAGAGAGAGAGAGAGAGAGAGAGAGAGATTAAAAATGAAATTAAAAATAAGATAGCAAATGAAATAAAATGAAGATACTCAAGATAGAAATAAAATATAATGAAGAGTTAAAGTGAAATAAAAAATTAAATTAAAAATAAAACCGAATAAAAATTAAATAAAATGAAAGCTAAAGAAAAATACAATAAAAGTAAATGAATAAAATAACATAAAATTGTAACAAGGAAATAAATTAAAGAGAAAAATAATGAAAGAAAATTAGTATAATTTTTATTGTGTGACATTACAAAGACTTTACTCGCTTTTTTTATTTCTTTTAAGTTTTTAAGTTTTTTTTCCATTTTCTTTTTCATTTTTTTTCCATATTTTTCATTTTCTTTCATTTTTTTCATATTTTCATTTTCTTTTTAATTGTTTTTCACATTTTTCTTTTTTTATGTTTTCATTAATGAGCACGAAAGAAAAAAAAGGCGAAATTTAATACACAACACACAGAAAGTGTTCATTTTATATAAAATCTGTCATATCTGCGTCATGGCTGCCACAATAGTGCCACATGGCTTAGCTCTCAGTGTGATTTGCTTTTATTCGTGTTCTGTGTATCCTAGCTTGTGAATTTTGTTGTGTTTTGGTAGCCTAATTTGTAAATTTAATCATGGAAGGCGATATTATAAAGGATTTAAAATCGAGGCCATTTAGTAGAAGAAGCATCGAAGAAAAAACTAATAATTCAAAAAGGTCGGCTTTTACCAGTTCTGGCGTGTAAAGTGGGCAATACGCAATAGATCTTTTCAGACGAGTTAGTATTCTCAAATTGAGTGGTTATTTGGAAGTATTGACAATCAAAACTTTATTGTTGGTCGTGCTTGTTGTTTAAACCAAGAGAAAAATAATCTTGAACTGATCAAGGCTATAGTATTATGAAAAACATTTGGTGACAAAATCTTCATCTCACCTTAGCAATTTTAAAGCTTGGAAGTGTTTTGGAAAAACCAGTATTGAAAGTGCAATTAGCAGAACATATGAGATACAAAGAGAAAATCACAATCAGAAAGGTGATGAAAATAGAGAGTATCTGAAGCATTTAGTGAATGCTGTTTTATATTTAAGTAAGCAGGAATTAGCATTTCGTGGACGCGACGAAAGCAGTGACAGTAATAATAAGGGCAATTATAGAGAGCTTTTAAGTTATTTTGCAGAGCTAGACAGTGCTTTTCCCACTAGATCAGTTGCAAAGGAAGGATCTTCAGGGTTTTCTGGGTTGTCGAGTACCACACAGAATGAACTTCTAACTTCGATTGATAAAGTTATTGGTAACATTAATCACGAAGAAATCGAAAAGGCTCCGTTTATTTCAGTTCAAACTGACGAAACTATAGACTGTTCTGTTCAGCGTCTTTTATCAATCATTATTAGATACGTTCATAACTACGATATCAAAGAGCGTTTTTGTGGTTTTTTCAATGTAAGTGCAGAGAGAAAAGCTAGTGGTTTAGTGCAAACAATGTCAAAGTGCTTACAGTCATGTAGTAATGTAGAAAATAAATTAGTTAGTCAAACATATGATGGAGCTGCAGTGATGGCTGGTGAATTAAACGGAGTGCGAGAGAAACTAAGACAGTGCGGTTACAAATATGCTCATTTCATTCACTGTTATGCACACACACTGAATTTAGTTATTATTAAAGTAGCGAATCATTTACCAGCAGGGGTGTAGTCGAGGGGTAACGCGGTATAACGGCGTTATACTTCCTAAAATTTCAGTGAAGTAGCGTTATACTACCTACTGTAGTAGCCATAGCTGAATACTGAGCACTTACGGACTTTTATCCACCATATGTAACTGTAGTATCTACTATATCACTATGAAACTGCATTATACCGTATACATACGACTGATACGAGTATCTATATGTGTGTGTTTTATTCAAATTAAAAGTAACTAGAACATGTACTGTATTTGTAGTTTTATTTACTAAATATATATTTTTTTATTTTCGAATTAAGTTTTACTATTTTTATACAGTAATTGTTCTATGAAACGCTCTATTAAAGTTTTAACTGTAGCGTTACCCTTCCTAAAATTTTAGGACAAAACCACTGTTTACCAGGTGTCAAACTTGGTTTCTTTCACTTGAAGGCATTTAATAAATTTACTTCCTCAAGCAGAAAGAGAAAGGATGTATTCAATAATTTTAAAGTTACCATTCCAAGTTTAAGTGAAACACGCTGGTGCTATTGGTCAAGAACAGTAGCAGCTATATTAGGTCAGTGTGGAGCATGAAAGAGGCTTTAGAAAGCATTTTGAATGATGAAATCTCGTGGGATGAAGATGGTTTAAACCAGGCTGAAAACATTTACGCAAAACTAGATGACTTTTTATTTATGTTTTATATTTGCTGCTTTGAAGAATTACTTAGCAATGCTAAAAAACTATTTAATGTTTTACAGTGCAGGATAGTGGACAATGAATTTGCAAAAAAAGAAAATTAGTGATTTTATTAGTTTTCTGGAAGGAAAAATCAATGACAAAAGTTATAATGAGATTCTCAAAAAGACACGTGATATAGTAAGTTGTCCGACCATTCGTCCCCCTACTAAGAGACTCAGAGGAAAAGTGACAGACTTTAAAGAAATTTACTTTAGCATTCTGAATACCTCTGTAACAGCATTGAAGGAACGATTTGAATTCATTCAGGAGTTCTCATTTTTTGAGCTGTTGAATTCATTAATATTTGCAGTATATAAAGAAAATTTCCCCAAAAGCTTAATAGAAGCACTTGAATATAAGTACAGTAATCTATTTGACGCCAAACCTTTAACGTCAGAATTAAAATATATCTATCAGAACTCCAATTTTTTTCAGTGTAAACAGGCAAAATAAATTTTAAAGCTTTGTCTTGACCTTGGACTTACAACAGCATCACCTGAAACGATCAAATTAATTCAGCTCCTTTTGATAATCCCCGTAACCAATGAGTTAACGGAAAGAAGTTTTTCAACGCTTAACAGAATAAAGACGTACCTACGGAATACCATGTCAGAGGAAAGGCTGTCTAGTTTAGCAAGAATTGCCATAGAGAAAGAAATTGTAATATCGCTAGAGGAGAATAAAATGTTGCGCGACAAAGTAATTGAAGAATTTGCGTTAAAACCAAGAAGATTGGAGTTCATGTATAAATAAATAAGGTAAGGCGATGTTTTATTTCCTAAATTTATGCCAGTTAAAAATATTCTAATTATCATACATAATACATATCACAGTGAAACAAGTATCAAATTATACAGTGTATATATATATATATATATATATATATATATATATATATATATATATATGTGTGTGTTTGAAAGGTTTGAGCCTGAGTATCCACAAAACCTGGCGTCGCCCCTGATATACTATGTGTATATATATTAGGGTGGCCCAAAAATATAAAAGTCAGAAAAATTAGGCATATCGGAGAATATCTAAAGGTCGCTACATTTTTGGTGCTTGAAACAAAACTAAAAAATTAACTTTTACTTTTTCATAATCTCTTATTAAGTTATTTGTATAATAGCAATGAAATGAAAAACAATAATAACAACACTTGTATCACATCGGATAATACAGAGGAACTTCAATCTCGTCCATGAGATATAAAACATCTCAAACAACCTGTTTCTTGACGTTCAGTACCGCCTTCGTTGAAACCGGTAAGGTTTTGTGGTGACTGCTGATGAGTCGCAACAAGTATTATTTCTGAGTCTCGTCTTTCGTCAGTGCGGCGTTGTATGATGTGATAAGAAGAACAGCACGTTCAGCCCTATCATTGATGACCTTGAGGAGTTTTACTTTGGCCTTCAATGCCTGATACATGGAGTCCGTTGGCCAGAGGGTTGGTGGCTTCGACAAGAACGCCTTAGCTTCTTGGCACGTTCAGCCCTATCATTGACGACCTTGAGGAGTTTGACTTTGTCCTTCAATGCCTGATACATGGAGTCCGTTGGCAGAGGGTTGGTGGCTTCGACAAGAACGCCTTAGCTTCTTGGCACGTTCAGCCCTATCATTGACGACCTTGAGGAGTTTGACTTTGTCCTTCAATGCCTGATACATGGAGTCCGTTGGCAGAGGGTTGGTGGCTTCGACAAGAACGCCTTAGCTTCTTGGCACGTTCAGCCCTATCATTGACGACCTTGAGGAGTTTGACTTTGTCCTTCAATGCCTGATACATGGAGTCCGTTGGCCAGAGGGTTGGTGGCTTCGATAAGAACGCCTTAGCTTCTTCTTGGCCGTTCACGGAGAGAAGGTTGAACAATTTCAACGAACGGCTTGTGATGTACGCTTCTAAAGGAGAGCGATGGTGGAACTCCTTCCCATCCACCCGCTTGGGAGCTTTAGGGTTCGGAGGAAGTGAGAAGTTGCCGACCATGGCTGCTTTAGTCTCCTCTTTAACGCGATCGTCGAAGAGGGCGAGGGGCGCGAGGTGTTCAGAAAAGTACCATAAGTGGGGGCAGAACGCCTTGACCGCCGCGTCCTTGACGGAGCGCACAGGGTATTCGTGCAGGAGGGCGAGTAGGTTAATGTCATTGAAGGGTGCCTTTTCTGGAACTGGGGCCTCATGCCAGTAGCGGGCGTAGACAAGAGAGACAAAAAGACAAATGTTTGTTATGCCAGCCCTCTCATGCGTCATTAGCTTTGTCTGGTCCTTGAATAGGAAGATCTCCAGTGAGTAGATGGCCTTGGCCATCCACAGCGCGTGGTGCATCGCGCTGGGTGCGCAGAAACATGGTCTTCTGTTCGAGGATCCCCCGTGGAAAACGTAACAGAGCTGAAGCAGCTCTCTCTCTCTCTCTCTCTCTCTCTCTCTCTCTCTCCTATATATATATATATATATATATATATATATATATACCCGCAAGGGGGTTCTAAGCTCGTGCTCTTGAGTGCTCTTTGTGCTCGTTTGTACGTGCTTGTTCCTGGAGGTTTCACGTGCGCCCTCCCGGCCCTAGCACCCAAGGATGATGGGGCTCGACCCTGCAGTCCTTGTCATCCTTGGTCTTTTTCCACTTCGACTGTCCCCTCCACCCTTTCTTTTTCCTCTGTCTTTCCTCTCACTTTTTCTTTGTTTTTGCTGACTGAGATATGCCTTTAAATAGAGGCGAATCGGTTCTTCCTGAACTAAAAAAAAAATATATATATATATACATGAAACCAGAACTAAAATTTCTCTAGTTTCGCATTCAATAAACTTACACTTCTTTTTAGAAAATGACAAAGTACAATAAGAAACTAAATAAGTGGAGTTATTTTTACAACGTCTTCTCTGTTTAACGATGATACGATTAGTAATGATATTTTGATTGCTATTATCCCTTAAATATCTTTAAAAAACTTCGAACATTCGAATAATTAAAAAATATTTTCTAACGATCATTTTATTTAAAACTAAGATTTATTATTGAAATTATAGAGGCTTCACTTAACTAATAGATTAAAGTACTATTTGTACAAATACAAGCAAACATAAAATCTCATGTAAATATAGAATTTTGGTTTAACAATTACTCGACTCAAACAGCCGCAATATATATATACAGTGGTGGGCACGCGCAATGATTTTTGTAGCGCCGCAACCGCAACCGCAACTCTGCTGAAATAGTTGCGTCGCAAGCGCAAGCGCAACCCTTTTCAAAAAGTTGCGCCGCAAGCGCAAGCGCAACCAAAAATGTTGCGCCGCAAGTTGCGCCGCAACTTTTTGCGGCGCAACTGCCCACCTTTGCATTTAACGTATATCTGCAGTGGTGGGCACGCGCAACGATTTTTGTAGCGCCGCAGCCGCAACCGCAACTCTGCTGAAATAGTTGCGCCGCACGCGCAAGCGCAACCCTTTTCAAAAAGTTGCGCCGCAAGCGCAAGCGCAACCAAAAATGTTGCGCCGCAAGTTGCGCCGCAACTTTTTGCGGCGCAACTGCCCACCTTTATATATATATATATATATATATATATATATATATGGGAATGAACTCAGAATGGTTCCCTGAGGTTTTTTATGATACACCATGCACGGTCCATGCACGGTCTGTGTGTATCATATATATATATAATTATTAAATTTGGGTTCGTGCATTATGAAACTTTCCTCGGGTGAAAACGACAGCGTTTAGCGACCACCTATACGGGTCCTATGATCCGCGAGTGCAAAGAAACCCTTACATCAGAGAAAGTGCATTCCCCCATTCACCACAGAGGGACACGCCCTTCAGCTCCGGACAAAGCTGTGGGTGCAGGGGCGTCGATTGCTCTAAAATAGTGTGGGGGGGGGACACTTCACCTTTAAACAGCGAATCAAACAATACTCCGAGTAGCTGTTGCGTGTAATATATCAATGTCGTAATTTACCATTTACCCGTTTTTTGTATTTTTCTCAGCATGTTGAAAAAAAAACAATTGTATTTAACAATTTTATGTCTTTCTTTATTTAAACATATTTTTTTTGCAGAAATAAGAAACGCAATACAAACTATTTATAATATTTAACCTTTCATGTAACATAATATTACACATACGTTTAACCGAAATAAATCTTTTATTACCTGTAGACAACAGAGGTCAATGTATGTAAACTGATAACAAAATATGTTTGTGAAATATAAAACAAATAAACTGCACTTTGATTACACTTTGATATTGAAAATGATACGTAACAAAACCGTTTATTTAACATATTTCCATTTCGCGTACTTAATGACCAAGAACACACAAATGCTACGTGCAATTATTAAATTGCAAATTGACTGCTAAATTCCATGATAAATTGGTGTTCATGACAATAATTTATAATATTGCTGTTACATTTGCATATGCATATAATACGACATATAACGTCTTATTAGGTGCCATTAATAGTTAACATTTATAGCAATTCATCCACGAAAGTGCGGGGAACAACTGATAGGTTGTACCCCCCCTTTGTAAAAAATGGAGGAGACATGTCCCCTGCGTCCCCCCCCCCCCCCCCCGCAATCGACGCCCATGTGTGGGTGTACTGTATATATGTATGTATGTAATTCAAGTTAGGCTAAAGCTTCTGTTTTCTTTTACAGCCTCTTTGTTCTGATTTTTTCAGATGTTTCGCAGATGCATTAACAATAATCTTGACCCGGAAAATATAGTAACTAATTATAGTATGTATGACATGCAAGGTGCAACATGAACTCACCTATTATACATAGTAACTGTCTGGCGATACGTACACTACAAAAGACATGAAAGAACTGAAGCAATGGGGACAGCTGACGGAGTTGGGTGGGTAGAAGCGAACCGTTCACCACGAGAGTTTGTTCTCACACGTTTATTCGTTTAAGTATGTTTTCGCTAAAGTCTACGCGTTCTAATAGGCGCACTAATTTAATCCACAACTCAGGAAGTAGAATATTTTTAATTAATGACAATAAATGAAAAACGTAGCACGAACAAACTGATTTATATATGTAATATTTTACAACACTAGCACCTATTCTCTACACAACAGCGAGATTTCAGGGCTATACCAAAAAGTAGCAAAAAGTGAGCGACCTCTAAATATACTCCTATCTGTGTAATTTTTGGCATGCAGAGTTCTTTAGTCAAATGAAACAGAAACAACAATGTGGAGCGATATATATCTGATATTTATTTTTACCTTATGTTTTTGAGCCACCTTAAAAAATATATATATAATATATATGGGAATGAACTCAGAATGGTCCCCTGAGTTTTTATGATACACACAGACCGTGCATGGAACAAGGAACTCTTCTGGGATAATTAAATCCACTATAGTCCGAATAAGTAATGGTAAATGACAAATACCATAGTTTTTCTTTTTCATGATGCTAGCCCAACGTGGGCAACGGGTCACTCGCAAAAGAGATCCCATAAATATAGCTTCCCTCACCAGCTATCTGCAAAGCAGGCAGGATCCAGCTTGGGACATGGATCTAGGGTTTAAAGCAGCCTAGCCCTGCTACATTTAGAACCTCAATATAAGCAAAAGACTCGCTGTCTTCACGTCAGATTGAATACATGGGGATCTCTTTGCGAGTGACGGTTCCCCACGTTGGGCTAGCATCATGAAAAACAAAAACTATGGTATTTGTCATTTACCATTACTTATTCGGACTATAGTGGATTTAATTATCCCAGAAGAGTTCCTTGTTCCATGCACGGTCTGTGTGTATCATATATAATATTATATATATATATATATATATATATATATAATATATATATATATATATATAAAGAGAGAGAGAGAAATGATGATGATGACGATGTTTATGTTCGTTTATACAGCCTAAACGGTTAGGGTAATCTGCAACAAATTTAGTATATACATTGAGGGAGAGTCAAATGATGATTATTATTATTAGTATAATAATAATAATAATAATAATAATAATAATAATAATAATAATAATGACATTCATAAATATAATGGCGGTGATAATGATAAGGAAAGGGATAATGATAACCTTTATAGTCGGAAAGGTAATAACGAAGATCCAGTGTAAACGAACGAAAATTGAATTTACATTTGGTTTGCTTTTCCTCTTTCCTTCAGAGAGAGAGAGAGAGAGAGAGAGAGAGAGAGAGAGAGAGAGAGAGAGAGAGAGAGAGAGAGAGAGAGAGAGAGAGAGAGAGAGAGAGAGAGAGAGTTACAAGGACAAAAGGAAGCCTCAAAGACTTTTCGACCTCTCTGGGAGATGCCTGTTATTGAACTAGTGCATTTTTTAATTATTCCAGCAGTAGTAGAAAACTGGATAAAATAGCATAAGGCTCTCTCCCTACCCTCCCCTCCCTCCTCACCGGAGGCGGGTACGCAGAAAGGTTGAAGAAAATATCCTGATCCTGGAAAAGTAGCCAAGGAAATTTTACAGGAAAGATGAGAATAGATAAACTTGCTTTACAATTATGCGATGCACGAGTAGAAATTGTATAAACTAACAACAATATATTTGTGTTAATCGTATATCACCTACTTGGTATCGTGCTTGGTATCGTGCCAAAAACCTGGAGCATATAGTTTTGATTTTATACAAAATATTTATACCTCTATTTACCGAAATATCGATCCAACAAAGGCCTCATGGCCCACTCCTGGCTAGCCCCAAAAGGATTAAGAGAGAGGAAAAGGTCAAACTCTCCATATTACATCCATGTACGCGCAAAGCCATAACGTAGAAATAGAAGTAACGCTCCTCTTCCTCTTATCCGTGTGGGCCACTGCCGGCAAAGTGATGAAATGCTTTTACAGGAAAGAAGTTGAAACAAGAATTGCAAACAGAAATCAGACATCCACACCATACCCTCACCCATCATGTGCATTCAGCCACCCAGGAGAAAGAAGAGAAAGGAAAAGAAATAGTGACAGCAGAAACACAACTCAACCTCACCTAATCCGTGCCCTGCATTTTTTTAAGGTATTTTGTCCATTTGGAAATTTTGTATTTCTTCAAAATACTTATCTACTCTATTCTTAGACATGTTAACAAAGCAGGCAAGGGTGTAAGCGTGTTTTCTCTAATTGAATGTCTTCCTTGCGTACGTGTCTGCCAATTCCTTGAATGTCGCTAAGATTCAACTTGGGTTTCCCGCCGTGAAAGGTGTTTATACGACAAGTGATAAATGAGTCGTTCGTACTTCGCGGTGTTGTGCCACCACGAGAGTAGAGAAAATCTCTTTCTGGCGAAGAATATCAGTCGAAGGTCCCTGTATTTATCGCCGTGTACTTGTCCCTTATGGAGAATGAAAGTTTTTCATGGGTGATCACCCGTTGTTGCTACGACAAATTTAAGAGCCTCCCACTCAGAGGTGTTTATGAGGCAAGTGATCAAAAAGTGGGTTCTTCGATGGTTGACCATGCCATGTGGGGCACAATGCAACCAGAAACGGGGAGAGGACTGAGAGAGAGAGAGAAAGAGAGAGAGATTTATTGACTTTTTGTTTACCAACACTGAAGTAGATCCTTTACACTGAACTTCACGTAATAAGATTGAATTAATACTATTGCCGCGCTGAGTGACGTCACTGTGAAAAAGGTCTTTAGTGAAAAACGTAGAAAGAAAGAACGCTAAAATAGTTTAATACTTAAAAATGGAAAAATGGATTGTAAAAAATAATATTGAGAAAAAAATTAAATGGAAATAATGGAAAAAATGGAGAATTAAAAGCCAAAAAAAAATGGGAAAACTGGAAGTACAAAGTGGAAAAATGGGAAATGGTAAAAGGGAAAATTGAAAAATGGAAACAAAAAATGGAAATGAAAAAAATGTAGAAGATGAAGAAATTAAAAAGAAAATGGAAAATGGTAAAAATAGATAACTGATAAATGAGGAAATGGAAAATGGAAAAAATTCAGTTTCGTGCGAATTCCATTTCCATTATTCTCAAAATTTAAAAATTCATTTTTCAGCGGTGTCTTAAAAATTCATTAATTTTTTTTTTAATTTAGTTTAATATAATTTAATTTTAATATGGTCGTATCGGGAAAAAGTGAGAAGAAGACGTGCTTTCTTCGGGTTTAGAAAACGTCCGAATGGCTTAGAATTGCGGAACCGCATTTTACATCGTAGTCATAAAAGGACCACAAAAAATACACTTTTTTGTTTTAAAAAATTGGGTTTAAAAAGATTTTGCCTTTGTATCTAAAGTGGAATGAGATATTGCACTCTCTCTCTCTCTCTCTCTCTCTCTCTCTCTCTCTCTCTCTCAGATAGAAGTGATGATGTTCCCTTTTTCAATAAATGTGGTCGGTGCTGGTTAAGTGTGCGGTCTACCTAGCTTTTAGTTAGCCTTATAAGGCTAACTAATGAAACTATCACGACTTAACCTAACCAAGCGTTAGGTCAACTGTACGCCCTTGACGATTGGTTAGGTTAAGTCGTGATAGTTTCATTAGTTAGCCTTATAAGGCTAACTAAAAGCTAGGTAGACCGCACACTTAACCAGCACCAATGTGGTCTGCTCTGATTTCGGACGACTCAGAGTTCTGAATTGATGGGAAGTTTGATGGAAACTCTCGAAAGTCAAAAGCTTTTATTAAACATATTCAACTTCAAGGAAGCTGCTTAGGTTAGAGTTTTAGTTTAAAATACAATAAACAACCCGTTATCCGACCTCAAGATAACCGACTTCTTCAGTTATTGAACTTTTTCGATATAAGTCAAGATCGCTTAATTTTTGGCTATCCGTCCTTCATAGTTCGTGAGACGTTTACCGGGGGAGCCGTATCCGCTGTCTGCGCATGCTGAGATCGCTTCTTGTCGGATGGTTAGCGTCCTTTACACTGTAATTCTAACCAAAATTAAAGAAAAAAAAATAAATGGTATCGTAATTCTAATAAATCTAAAGAATGAACTAGAAAGAAACTGTTGGATAAGCAGTACCTCTTCTCTGGGGGAAGTCTTAAATTGAAGGGTGCTGGCCAGCTGGAGGTGCCTCTGGATCAGTTCTTCCTTGTCTTAGTAATTCCTGCGCGAAGGACGCAATATAAATTATGTTACGATAAACATTTTCTTTTAAAAAAAGGGGGAAAATCACATACACGATGTACACTTTCGTGGGAATTCTTAAATTCGGATGTGCTGACAGGCTGGAGGTGCCTCTACATCAGCGATCCCTTGTCTAAGTAATTACGGTGCGGAAGATGACAATGTGTAAATAATTTTAAAATTAAGTGTCTAAGCACGGTGACCTCCTTGTCAGTCATCGTAGAAGCGATGCAGTGAAAAAAATGATGTCTTCATGAATATAATAATTTTTTTTAAATTCTTAGAAATATTCATTGTTCAGATTAGATTAAGTAGTTTAATGTTCATGCTATAACTTCTACCGTCGTCTAATGCTTATAACTGGGTACACGAGATAAGTGTAAGCATGGTGTGAATGAACTCTGAAGCTTTCTTTTCATTATACTTTTTCATACTTTCCTACTTCCTTCGAAACTTTTTCTGTCAGCAGTGATTGGCGGAGGAGGTAGAAGAGCTTTCTCTCTTCTATACTACTGTTATTCCTGCGTGAGAGCTTCACAACGTCAATAAGTGTAAACATGGTATCAGTTTTCTTTATTCTTTAGTTTCATTTGCTATTTTTCGCTACTTATTGGTTTAGCCTAGAATAGACCTTAAGGTCTTTGTTAGCGTCTCTCTCTCTCTCTCTCTCTATCAGGGAAGAAAACAGGATCACGAGTGGACCGAAAGGTCTTTGAGGCTTCCTCTTGTCTCTCTCTCTCTCTCTCTCTCTCTCTCTCTCTCTCTCTCTCTCTCTCCCCAAACTGAATTTTGAGAGAAAATCGTGCATTAAATCAGTAGTCGCACATTAAAGATAAAAAATATTGACTGAAGAGTGAGGAGTGAACTGTGATAATAGTACTATCTCATTAAGCTCTCTGCTACTATTTCTGATACTGTTGCTACTATCATTTAGAACCTAAAAAAGAACCATTCAAAAAATGACGCCAAAATTTAAAGCGTAAAGAACTACAGGGTGTCCCAAAAGTCCCTATCTATTTTGCAAAATTATAATATCTGAGGAAAATAACGGAGCAAGTGTAGTTTACGTCCCTTGTGGTGCCTGGTGTAGTCTACGTTCCCCTACATTATCCTAGTGTAGTTTGCGTTCCCCAACTTTGTCCGCGTTTTAACGAAAATATTACGACTTAACCTAACCAATCGTCAATATATATATATATATATATATATATATATATATATATATATATATATATATATTGACGATTGGTTAGGTTAAGTCGTAATATTTTCGTTAGTTTTAACGTTTTATTTGATGGATTCATTTAAAAAATGTCTCCTAAAGATCCTAGTGTAGTTTACGTTCCCCAACTTTGACTTAGTGTTGTTTGTGTCCCCTTTTGGGTCAGGGGGACGTAAACTACACTTGCTCCAAAATAACGAAACAACGTAACCATATATATATATATATATATATATATATATATATATATATATATATATTAAATAATTCAGTTATTAGCTTCGGCATGAGCAGCACGTCTCAAGTCTGTCAGCTGCATTACCGAAGACATTTATCAACATCTGTGGAGTTATTTTCTCCGCTACAGCAGCGATGCAGTTTCGCAAATCTCGCGTGTCTGCCACTGTTGTTTTGTACACCTCAAATTTCAGAAAACCCCATGCAAAGAAATCTAAAGGCGTCAAATCTGGAGGTTTGCCGCCCACGTGCTCTTTCCACCACGCCCAATCCAGCGATTTGGAAAACGTTCATTGAGGTAAGTTCGAATGATGTTTGCGTAATGACAAGGAGCCCCGTCTTGTTGAATCTGAGAAAAGTTGGGGTTCTAAGAATTGCTGAAGCATGTCAAGATAAAATGGTTCTGTCACTGTAGCCTCTGCAAAGAAAAAGGGCTGCAGCGGGGAAAATAACTCCACAGATGTTGGTGAATGTCTTCCGTAATGCAGCTGACAGATTTGAGATATGCAGAGATACTGAAGGTGCTCATGCCGAACCTAATGACTGAATTTGAGATATATATATATATATATATATATATATATATATATATATATATATGGGAATGAACTCAGAATGGTCCCCTGAGTTTTTATGATACACACAGACAGTGCATGGAACAAGGAACTCTTCTGGGATAATTAAATCCACTATAGTCCGAATAAGTAATGGTAAATGATAAATACCATAGTTTTTCTTTTTCATGATGCTAGCCCGACGTGGGCAACGGGTCACTCGCAAAAAGGTCCCATAAATATAGCTTCCCTCACCAGCTATCTGCGAAGCAGACAGGATCCAGCTTTGGGACATGGATCTAGGGTTTAAAGCCTTGAAAAGTGGACGCTCAATTCTGCCAGTTGAGGTTTAAGTTTTGGTTTTTGGCTAAAAATATAATAGTTACCCCTTTTTCTTTGATGCATTCAATCTGACGTGAAGGCAGCGAGTCTTTTGCTTATATTGAGGTTCTAAATGTAGCAGGGCTAGGTGCTTTAAACCCTAGATCCATGTCCCAAAGCTGGATCCTGTCTGCTTTGCAGATAGCTGGTGAGGGAAGCTATATTTATGGGACCTTTTTGCGAGTGACCGTTGCCCACGTCGGGCTAGCATCATGAAAAAGAAAAACTATGGTATTTATCATTTACCATTACTTATTCGGACTATAGTGGATTTAATTATCCCAGAAGAGTTCCTTGTTCCATGCACTCTCTGTGTGTATCATATATATATATATATATATATATATATATATATATATATACTGTATATATATATATATATATATATATATATATGTGTGTGTGTGTGTTGTTTGTGCTGTTTCTTTATTTTCCTTAAAATATTATTTTGCAAAATAGAGAGGGACTTTCGGGACACCCTGTATAATGATGAAGAAGAATCTCGGAATATTTTGCACATGCAAAATTTATCCTACATCAGGATTCGGACCCAGGCTCTCTCATTCGGTCAACCGGGCTAATGGTCAAACCCCGCATCTCCAAGTCAAAGGCCCCGGGTTCGAATTATGGTGATACATATATTTACAGTATATATATATATATATATATATATATATATATATACAAAGAGAGAGAGAGAGAGAGAGAGACTGAAAATTTACATATAAAAAATGTGTAGGGAAGTAAGTATGCCCCCTTGTACGTCATTCAGTCTGTCCAGATAAATGCATATACAAATGACTTTCTTATGTAAAGATTTTTGACGGAATTCAATGGAAGACTGGAATTCCTCCATGAATGTCTGCTTTAAAGCAATTTTCCTTCCAAAAATTTGCTTTCTTAAGTAAAAAAAAAAAATATGTAAAACACTTTGAATATTGATTCTTGAACTCCTGCATAACGCTTGACTAATTTAGAGAGAGAGAGAGAGAGAGAGAGAGGAGAGAGAGAGAGAAGTGGGAAGGAGAGTTGTGATGGAAGCTTCGTAAAATGAGTTGGAAAAATTTTACTACAAAAAATGATCTCAAAATCATTTTACTTTTTATTACTCATTTCTTTTTCTTTGAGTATTAAACACATAGAGTACATACGTGATCTACAAATTCATTTACCATTCTCAATGGGGTGGGCACAATGCTTGAACTCTGGACTGAAAACACTCAAATCAGCTACGAAAGGCGTTTTCTTTTTTCTTTCGCAATTGTATAAAAATTCGATCTTTTAATAAGAATAATAATATATGTATATAATATTAAATATACAAATTACCTAGAAAAAATGAGCGAACTGCTTAAGGAACCATTTAACTCGGTGTTTAGTACGACTAATCCGAGAAAAAGTAGAAAATCCAGGTAAATTTTATGACATTGATAAAAATCAGCCAAAAACAAGTTTGGACATGAATCTATCAATAGTTTGAGAGTTCTTGGAAGGAGATAGTAACTGAGGCTCTATCATGAATACGAGAAAATTCAGCACCAGGGCCAAGCACAGAGAGTGACATACTTCCGAAGAAATATAGAGAGAGTATTGTCGAGCTTTTATTCTTACTGTCGAGAAAATCACTCGATACAGAACAAATTTTACCTCCATTAAAGAACGCGGACATTGCCCCATTATACAAAAGAGGTAACAGAACAATACCTAAGTAATTCCCATCTCCTACCTTGTTTATAAAGTGCTTCGAAAGCGTAATCAGAGGCAAAATTGCTTACGACCTACAAGAATTTATTCAATCCAAACCAACGTGATTTCAGGGCTGGAAGATCATGCCTATCACAGTTGTTAGACCCCCAACAGAAAATACTGGAAGGTCAAGGTCAAAACGTACTGTAGATGTAATATATATACTGATCTTGCTAAAGCTTTCGATAAATGTGATCATGGAATTATAGTATACAAAATTAAGAATACAGAAATTGCTGGAAAGTTTGGACCGAAAGAACACAAAGAGTGGTAGTAGTAAATGGAATCAAATCTGAAGTCTCGGAAGTTGTTAGCTTTGTTCCACAAGGTACAGTATCAGCTCCCTTGCTGTTTATACTCGTAATAATGATTGCAGACATTGGTGCAGATATCAATGACAGTATCGTATCGTGTTTCGCAAATGACACAAAGATATGCGAGGAAATATCAATCGAAGGTGAGAGAAAAATTACAGAACAATAATCGAAACATTATTCGAGTTGGCGGAAGACAACAATTTGAAGTTGAACGAGGTAAAATTCCAACTTCTAAGATATGGTAACAACAAGGTGCGACAGAATAAAGGGTACAAAACTTCGTAAGCCAGACAGATAACACCAAACCCACAATTCAGGGACCTTGGAGTAATAACGTCGTCGGATGCAGAATTCAGAGAGGAGAGCACTATAACATCAAAATTACAACAGCTGGAAAAATAATGTGAATAATCTGGAGGAGCATCAACAGTAGAAAAGCAAACACCATGCTAGAATTATGGTAGAGTCTAGTCCTACCACTAACTAAGTATTGCTCAGTACTCACAAACCCATATAGAAAACGAGACATTGCAAACATAGAAGCCACACAATTTCTGTTTTAATCACTTTGCAAAATGAAACAGACCTGAAAATTATGGAGTCCTTATATATATATATATATATATATATATATATATATATATATATTATATATATAGAGAGAGAGAGAGAGAGAGAGAGAGAGAGAGAGAGAGAGAGAGAGAGAGAGAGAGAGAGAGAGAGGAGAGAGAGAGAGAGAGAGAGAGCCGAAGTTAAATGACTATAATTCTGCGTACAAATTAAACATTGTAAGTTAGTATTATATATATATATATATATATATATATATATATATATATATATATATATAACGTAAAGAACGACGCTTGTATAGGAGAATATTCCGCGCAAGAAGAGAGCGAGAGAACGAAACAAATGAAAAAATGAGGTAACCACCCGGGAATCGAACCCGGGATCTTCCGATTGCCGGTCAGATATGATAACCATTACACCACGGGCCTCACTCAATCAAATGCCGTAATTCCTCTTTACGTTAATTATACTGCGTGTTTGCAGTTTAAATGTATATAATGTACGGCATGCGGGAGGTGCCCCTTGGGGCATTGGTTTCTGCGCGTATGTAGAGGAATTACGGCATTTGATTGAGTGAGGCCCGTGGTGTAATGGTTATCATATCTGACCGGCAATCGGAAGATCCCGGGTTCGATTCCCGGGTGGTTACCTCATTTTTTTAATTTGTTTCGTTCTCTCGCTCTCATCTTGCGCGGAATATTCTCCTATACAAGCGTCGTTCTTTACGTTAATTATTATACTGCGTGTTTGCAGTTTAAATATATATAATATATATATATATATATTAGGCATCGACTGGTGGTTGTATCGGTATCGGTACCGATATCGATGGTTAGTAGCTACCGATACCGATAGTTTTTTGTTTCTAAGAATAAAAAAACCGGGCGTTTTCTAAATAGAAACTCCCCGGCTGCTCGAGAAGTTACGTGTGTGTTCGCGATTTATCCTGATGTTTCTAGAACTTTCCATGACTCATTACCGCTCTGTATAATGCGAGCCCGTAACCATCGCGGCGTCATTTCCTCAGTTCGCAAGTTGTGAATCAGTTCAACAGTGTGTAATAATTTTATTGTAAATTTATTAACTACTGGTATAAATTTATTCGCTTTTGCTTTAGTGAGAGTGACAATGCCCAGCATTGTGTGGATGTTCTTCACTGCTTCAAGCACTAATGTAAAACAGGCGATCTGCAATTTGTGCGGTGTCTCTGTCTCTCGTGAAGGAACAAGGGCAAGTACTTTCTCTATATCGAACCTGAGGAGTCACCTTATCAACAAGCACATGAATGACTTTGATGAAGCCAATAAGAGTCAATATACAACTTCTGCTACTAATTCTGGTGAGTAGATGCATGAAAATCTGTAAAGTGATTTTCCAAACATTCTCAGAGAGAATTCGCAGTTGCTCAAAGCCCCAACATCCTAGTGGCCCCAAAAATGATGAATTCAATAAAAATTTAGGAAGTCTAAATATTTGTTGCTTTTAATGTCTGTTTCGGGTCCCTAAATTTTAGCCTGCCCAGGGTTATCAATGCGAAACGAGCCAACATCACCCCAATCAACGCTGAGGAACAAATCATCCTCTCTGAAGTTCCTCAATTTTGATTATTAAGTGAACTGTTATATTGAGTTACACTTTTTGAATTACAAATTTTTAATTACATATTGCTTCCATTACACGATTTTTATTTTGTGAATTCCATTTCTTCAAATATATGTTTTGAATTACAGTACATGTGTCGAATTACATTCTTTGAATCCTATTTTGATATTTTGAACAGATATCGGTATCGGCCGATACTTTGCTCTAACTATCGGTATCGGTACCGATACTTTGGGAATACTATCGGTCTTCCCCTAATATATATATATATATATATATTATATATATATATATATATATATATATATATATACAGTACATATATATATATATATATATATATATATATATATATATATATATATATATTAATCTAGTTTAGTTTTGGTTTAATTTATCTAAATATTAAACTTGATTAAACTTGAGAGTACGGTTGTCATTGTAATTTTATTTTTGCTGGTGTACTATTGAAAGTATTTTTAAAATTAATTATGTACCTCTCTGACCAGTCATTTTATATTGTATTTTTACTTTTTATTGTTTTGTTAGCCACTGATGATACGAGTTTCATTTTCGAAACGTCTGATATTAAATCTAATTTATCTTCATATTGATGATGTGGGCGTTGATCATTATTTTTTTCCTTTTATATATATATATATATATAGGGCCTATATATATATATATACACAGTAAACCCTCGTCCAACGCGTGTTTGTCCAGCGCGAATTGGCTTATACACGGAAAAATAAATGCGAACAATTATTTGCCGAAAGCGGAAAATTTTATTATATACGATCCGCCAAACACGCTCTAATATAGTAGTACTGTACGCTTGCCAATGCGCGCTCTAGTGTTTTCTCCTACACTCTCCAACACTCCCGCATCTCCCTCTCTGCGTCACCCCTCGCATCACCCTTTGTCTCAGTCCCGCTAACGCGTTAAGTTCAATGAAGTTGTGTTGGGTTGTTTTTGTCGCATTTTGCCGTTGTTTTGCTATTACCCTAAGACAGCAGTATGGCACCAAAACGTAAAACATCTGCAAGTGATAGTGAAGAGAAGAAAAGTCGTAAGGTTATGACATTAGCCGAAAAATAAAGATTCTAGATAAGTTGCGTGGTGGTATGAGCATAACATCACTTGGACGCGAGTATCACGTAAATGAGTCTACCATACGCACCATCCGAAAGAGTGAAGAAAAGATACGTGCTATTTTCATTTAATATATTTTTATTTATCATATGGTAATATCATTATGTTTATGATTTTATTATGTTCTTATTTCATATACAATAAAGGTAGGGAAATTCATTTATGTGTGAATAAAAAATCTACGTATCCCATAAGGTATTAAGTTTGTCCAACACGGGTTTACCTAATGCGCCGTTCTCGAGGAACCTAACTCCCGCGTTGGACGAGGGTTTACTGTATATATTAGGCCGGGTCGAAATCTAGTCAAAATTTTTTTTAGATGGGCACTATGTGGGGTTTATGAAATGATATTCTGACCAACATACTCCAAAAGAAAGTTTATGCTCCCCTCCGTACCACTAGCATACTCCCTCTTATTTTTGGCTCCGCCCCCAAATTAAAAATAGTATCATATATCAAAATGGAGATCATTTAGAGCATTTTTTTTATAGAAATGACCCCCCCCTTAAAATTGCATAATATACCTCCTGTGCAATTTTCAGGCAATTATCCAAGAAATTTCAAATCCTTGAAAAATTGCCGCATCCCCAAAAAGTGTTATCAGTATATAGAAAAGGGTGGCATAGCAATTTGGAGTACTGATTGCCTAGGAGACCAATTCATAAACCTCATATAGGCCTAGTATATTTGTCTGAAAAGAAGACAATTAGTCTATTGTACTATTTATTACACAAAACAACTTTGAAGTAAAAATAAAATTTAATTTAAAAATTACCTTCACAATTCACTAATTACTTGTGGATGTGCCTTGGCCCCATTGACTTTTCCATTCAAACTGTGGCAGTCTTTTTCTTGATTCCAGTTGATTGAGGATAAATTTGTGCCGATTGCCGTAGCCAATCCTTTGTTCTGATGCTTTTGTCACTAAGTTCACTGCACTTTCCACGCTTTTACTGCGGCATGAAAAGGCAGCAATTTTCAAGGGTTCTGTTCTTGTATGCAGTAGCTCTTCATTGCTGAAATTCCTTATCAAAGGTGGAGGATTGATAGCTTCCTTTCTCCAGTCAATCATCTCATAGTAGTCTTTGGAATCGAAATTTAGAGATTTAGGAAGCTCAAAATTTCGTGTGCCACTGAAACGTGTCCGACTGAGAAATATCTTCTGAAGAGCATCTTCTCTGACATGTTGTCTGCTATCAGTAAGCATTGACAGTAGGATAGCTTCAGGATTGGCAAAATAGGCATTATTGCGGAACACCGGTTCCATAATAATGCGATGTTTTTCTTCCAATCCTCGCATCAAGACAATGAAATGAAAAAAATTCCGTGCTCCGTCAGTAGCTTTAGGATGGGATTTGATATGAAACCATCCAGGAGCATATGATTTCATGACGATGGTTACCAGTTCTTTCAGATTTTGTTCGGGATGCAAAGTCGATACATATAAACGAAGAATCCGGTTTGCTCGGGTAATCCAGCGAGCATGATGAATGGCACCTGGAGACCTGCGGGCTAGACTTTCAGATACCCATCCAGATTGCACTGCTAGGCACATATCATAGAGATACTTTTGATCACTGCTCAACTCTTTCACGACATTCGGTGGTATATCTTGGACGTTGCCCTGAACTGGTGAAAATGCCACTAAGTCTAAAATGGTTAAATCACATTTCAATTTGGCTCCAATTGAACCTTTAAAGGTATTTGGCCCTGATGTTTTTCCGTCTATGGTTTCAAATATGTGTCTGAAGGGGAGTTCATTCATGTGTAAAAGACACACGAGCCATTGAACTGATCTATGCAAAAAAATTTCAATCAATTTTATGGTACCAGCAATTCTACCAGTATTGACAGCAGTACCGTCGCATAGCAGAGCATTGAGAGTGTCGATGCTCGCTGAATCAATTAAGAACGTTATAATTTCATCAGCTATACACCGAGCATTTCCTGCGTCAGGGCAGAGATGGTCTACATAGATACCTCCAGGGTCTTTGATCAGCACATAATGTTGTTCTTTCTCTTTTCCATGCTTGGTTAACGTATCATCCTTTCTTCCATCAAACCCTATACATTCAATATTCAGATTTTCACATCTAGATCTAACAATATTTTTCTTGCCTACACGAATTCTCTCTCTTTCTATTTTCTTCCTATCAAGCATGTTAGATTGATCGATTATTCCCATATCTTTCAATGCAGCATTAACAATAGCTGCTGTAGCTCTCGAACTCACACGGTAACGGTCTGCCACCAATGGTAATTCATTGTATGAATACCTATTTTGATCATTTTCAATCAATTCCACATCGGGCACGAATTCTAGCTCATTGTCACTGTCTTCTATATCTTCGCTAAAGTCATCTACTGAAGAAGATGGTACAACTTCCATAGTCTCTGCCATTTCCACTTGTGACCTTTGTTGCCTCTCTTGTTCTTCTCTTGCTCTTGAGAGGGATCGTCTCTGGACAGCGGCAGCTTCACGATCAAATGGCCCTAATTGATTTATTCTTTGCTTTTGGCCTACAAATGACTCCCACTCTACCATTGGATTTTACCTCGCATCGACAAAACGGCCTTTCTATTCCTTTATCATAACATTTGCAAGTACAAATGTCAAACATTTCATCATATGAAGCAAGTTTTTTAGCAAAATTTTCATTCCTTTGACGTAGAGGAACCTTGTTCAAGGAAAGAGCTGATCTGATTAATCTTTCCACTGCAGAAGAAATAGATCTTTCTTGAATGACAGGGAAAGAGAACATAGCCCAAATATCTTGAAGATCTTTGGTAACTATATTGTAGCAATCGTTCGCAGTTGCTGATCCCCTTGACTTGATTTTTTTCTCTTTTGAATGAAGAAATAGTGTTGACAACGTCTGCCTTTGTAGGAATCATTGATCGGCGGAATTCAGTGGCAAAACCAAAAGCTGCATTCGAAGATTGTTTCTGGTTGACATTTTTTCAACCTTTTTAAAAAATTAAAAATCCAGCTTTTATAGAATCGTGCATGGATCATAAGTAAATCTAAAGAGCATAAATTCTTATAATTCCTAAAAATATATGATAATTAGAACATGAAATTTATTGGTATTGAATTTGAAATTCAACACACAGCTCAGTAAATTGATTACACATAAACGATGTTTATGTGTAATCAATTTTCTGATATAGCAAATATTTAGAGAAAATACGCGTGGTGAAATTTTGAGAAATCCAAATTTTTGAGGTAATTGCCTGAAAATTGCACACGAGATATATTATGAAATTTTAGGGGGGGGGTCATCTATGAGAAGATGCTCTAAATGGTCTCCATTTTCATTTATGAGACTATTTTCATTTTTGGGGCGAGCCAAAAATAGGAGGGAGTATGTTAGTGGTACGGTGGGGAGCATAAACTTTCTTTTGGAGTATGTTGGTCAGGACCCCAATTCATAAGCCCCACATAGTGCCCGATCTGCCCCAGAAATTCGACCCGGCCTAGTATATATGTCATACAACTCAAAACAGTTCCCTGAGAGACTTTTATGTTGCACACACACCGTTTAAAGAACAAGGAACTCTTCTGAAAAATTAAATCCACAATGGTCCGAATAGGTAATGGTAAATGACAAATACTAAAGTTTTTTATTTCATGATGGAAACCCAACGTGGGCAACGGGTCACTTGCAAAGAGGCCCCAAGATATAGCTTTTTCACCAGCTATCTGCTAAGCGGATAGGACCCAGTTTTGGGACAGGGTCTAAGATTTAAAGCTATTCACAGAGAGTGAATAGCTTTAGTTATATTTTGGGGCCTCTTTGCGAGTGCTCGTTGCC
The DNA here is from genome assembly GCA_023014485.1 of Bathynomus jamesi. Taxonomy (NCBI): domain Eukaryota; kingdom Metazoa; phylum Arthropoda; class Malacostraca; order Isopoda; family Cirolanidae; genus Bathynomus; species Bathynomus jamesi. The sequence goes on along the minus strand of JAJOZX010002691.1, from coordinate 197,891 downwards.
TACGTTGGGCTTCCATCAAGAAAAAGAAAAACTTTAGTATTTGTCATATACCATTACTTATTCGGACCATTGTGGACTTAATTATCCCAGAACAGTTCTTTGTTCCATGCACGGTCTGTGCATATATATATCAGGATAGCCCAAGCCTATAGGATAAAAAATAAATGTCGAAAATATGCCGTTCTACAGGGCTGCCCTGTTCCACCTGATAACAGGATTCTGCGTGCAAAACATTGAACAGATCGGAACATGTTTTGAGTCGCTACCTTTTACCACTTTTTCAGTTCACATTGGGTTTTTCCCGTTTCTGACTGGAATCTCGCCTCTGCCAGGAACAGAGCCACCAGTGTTACACTCTCCATCTTCGATCATGGTCGTGTGTGTTCCAGGCTCATTTGGTAATAGGTATCCGTGTTGTAGAGGAGTGGCACAAGTGTTGCTAATTATGATGCATATGAATCCTTTTGTTTGTGCCACTTGCTGCATTTCTTGCCACTAACAGTTGTATCTCTTTCTTTCCACAGTTGTTTGATTACTAGTATATGTAACTCCGTGGTAATTTTCATTTTCAATTTAATATCGAGTGAAGCTCTATAGCAGGTGAGTTGATCTTGCACCTTGCATCTCGTGTATTGTATAGGTAGGGTTAATTTTAGGTAACAATACCCATGGTTATCATAATTATTGTAAGCCTTCAGCTAGTGGTCACAAGATTAGATAGTTCTGAGATAGCTGAGACAGTTTGACTTAATTTTGCTACCATTTATCTTATCTAATATTTCATGTGAACTGTATTTCTTATTTACGTTGATTTTAAAACGAAATCGAAATTTTGAAACGAATAAGACGTAAATTTTAACTTTTTTCTTTCCCTTATACAGGTCAAGAGCATGGCAACGACGAGGAGCTCCCCAAAAGTTTGGCTCCTGGAGAAGCCTGACAAGGACATCCTGGACTCCGAACCGCCAACAAACGGGGCCGTCCTCAGGAACTTCATGTTTCATCACAGGAGAAGGGACTTGCAGTCAGTGACAGCGCCAAGGCCACCATAGATGCTGCTCCGGAAGCTCTACAACGAGTACTGTGTACTGAAGAAAAACCGATCGACGCTGAAAGAGGGCTGCCGAGTCAAGGAGGAGCTTTTCAAGGGCGATCTCAACGAACTCTTCGACATCTCGCGAAAAGACGCCCTCAACATCATGACGAACGAGGAGGACAAGCAGTTCCTGCAGATGCAACGACAGGATCCCTCGAGCGCGAGCATGTCCGAGATCGACAAGTCCTTGACGAACAAGGAGATTTGCAAGCGCGAACCACTGCTCGAAAGGAGAAGTGTGCGGTGAATGCCCCCAGCAGGCCGGCACGGTTGTCCCGTCCACTTCAACTGTGGCTCAGAGCTCGAGCAGCGCCTCATCGGCGGAGTCTGATAACGACTTCCAAGCTCCGTCGACGTCCAGTCAATCTCAGTCCAAGAGGTCGAAGCAGATCATTGTGCCCAAGGAAGTGTCCGCTTCGCTTGGCCGAGTGAAACTCCCTGACCGCGGCGCCATGTTCGTTGTGGACGCCGTGGCGCAAGCGCTCGGTTATGACCTGGCAGATGTGGCGCTGTCTCGGAACACTATTCAGCGGGTAGCCACTCGTGAAGCGGTGGCAGCTGCTAAACAGGCTGCGTTTACGCCGGACAGTCCACAGTCCACTGCTCCTCCACTGGGACGGCAAATTGCTTTCAGATATCGCCGGCAGCAAGGAGCTCGTGGATCGCGTTGCCTCTCTGGTCACCGGCGGCTAGACGGAGCAAATGCTCGCTGTCCCCAAGATCGACCGCGGCACGAGGAGGAGCAATACAATGCTTGTCTCCGCGTGCTGGAGGACTGGAAGCTGAAGCCCATGGTCCAGGGACTGGTCTTCGACATGACGGCTGCCAACACCGGGCTAAGGATGGGCGCCTACACCTTCCTTGAGAAGACCCTGGACAATGAGCTTGTCTGGATCTCGTGCCGCCATCACGTGTTCGAGGTGCTGCTGTCGGACGTGTTCTTCGTCGCCCTGGGAGCAACCGGTGGGTCTGAGATGGGGCTCTTCAAATGCTTCCAGAAGAGCTGGCCCTACATCAACAAGGCTGACTTCCGGCCCGCCGGCGACGAGTTCTTCGTTGGCATGCCGGATGGCCTACGACATGAGATGACATCATTCGACGCGAACGCGGCCAAAAGCCAGACCCCACGAGAGGACTATGGCGAGCTGCTTCGGCTCTGTCATGTTTTCTTCAAGGGATCCTACGACGAAGAGCCGTGCTTCCGCGCGCGGTGGATGACCAAAGCCATCTACTCGCAGAAGATCTTCCTGTTCAAGGGCCAAACGAAGCTGACGGCGAACGAGACGGCTGGCCTGACGAACATTTGCCTCTTCGTTTCCCTAGTCTATGCCCGCTACTGGCACGAGGCCCCCTCCCAGAAAGAGCCACCCTCAACAACTTCAACCTGCTCTCTCTCTTCCACGAATACCCTGTGCGCGCCGTCAGGGAGGCGGCGGTCAAGGCGTTCTGTCGCCAATTGTGGTACTTCTCCGAGCACCTCCCGCCCCTCGCCCTCTTCGACGGTCGCGTCGAAGAGAAGACCAAAGCGGCCATGATCGCAACTTCTCGCGTCCCCCGGACCCGAAAGCCCTGAAGAGGTTGGACGGGAAGGTGTTCGACCATCGCGCTCCGTTGGAGGCGTACATCACGAGCCGGTCGTTGAAGATGTTCAACTTCCTCTCTACGAACGGCCAAGAAAAGCCAAGGCTTTCTTGTCGAAGCCGACGGACCCTACGTACCAGTCGTTGAAGGCCGAGGTCAAGCTCCTCCAGGTCGTCAATGACTGTGCCGAACGAGGAGTCGCTCTTGTCCAGCCACCGGTCCTGACGAAGGCGGCTCTGAAGATCAAGAAATAATGGGTGTGACGGTGTTTTTTTTATCGAATAAACGAGGATTCAGTGCTGTCGTATTACCTACTGTGACATAGGTGTGTTCTAATTCATTTGTTCATGATAGTGCTGTCAACTCATCGGATTTGAAGTAAAACATTGAAAATTTTCGTTTTTTTTGTTTCGAATGCAAAAAATGTGCATATGGAAGCGACCTCTAAATACTGTCCGATCTGTCCAGTGTTTTTATGCAGACTTACGTTTTAATATGTAACGGGGGCAGCCTTGTGGAAAAAAACATTTCCAACTTTTATTTTTTTGGACCACCCTAATATAGGCCTATTAGGGTGGCCCTAATATATGTATTATAAAGGGTGATCCAGAGAAATGGTACCCAAAAGAAACCCCTGTAACTCTTAAAGTATAAGTCCTTTTATAAAATCATACGCATCATTCGAAAGAGGATAGTTACAAGTTTGTACAGGATTGTATAGGTTTTGACAATACAAGACAAGATAAGATACAAAACAAAATAAAAGTGTTAGTTAAAACTAACCCTTCAAGATGACTGCATGGACTGTGGAACAGCTGCGTTTCATAACTGAGCAATATTATGAGCATGGAAGAAGTGTAGTTTCAGCTCAAAGATCTTTCAAGACAAATTTTCAGATGTCAAAATCACCTAAGAGCTGAAACTACTCTTCTTCCATGCTCAAAATATTGCTCGGTTATGAAACGCAGCTGTCCCACAGTCCATGCAGTCATCTTGAAGGGTTAGTTTTAACTAACACTTTTATTTTGTTTTGTATCTTATCTTGTCTTGTATTGTCAAAACCTATACAATCCTGTACAAACTTGTAACTATCCTCTTTCGAATGATGCGTATGATTTTATAAAAGGACTTATACTTTAAGAGTTACAGGGGTTTCTTTTGGGTCCCATTTCTCTGGATCACCCTTTATATTATAATATACTGTATATTATATATATCATATATATAATATATAATATATTGTATATATTATATTTTATATATATATATATATATATATATATATATATATATATATATATATATATATATATATATGGGAATGAACTCAGAATAGTCCCCCGAGTTTTTATGATACACACAGACAGTGCATGGAACAAGGAATTCTTCTGGGATAATTAAATCCACTATAGTCCGAATAAGTAATCGTAAATGACAAATGCCATAGTTTTTCTTTTTCATGATGCTAGCCCGACGTGGGCAACGGGTCACTCGCAAAGAGGTCCCATAAATATAGCTTCCCTCACCAGCTATCTGCAAAGCAGACAGGATCCAGCTTTGGGACATGGATCTAGGGTTTAAAGCAGCCTAGCCTTGCTACATTTAGAACCTCACTATAAGCAAAAGACTCGCTGCCTTCACGTCAGATTGAATACATCAAAGAAAAAGGGGTAACTATTATATTTAGCCAAAAACCAAAACTTAAATCTCAACTGGCAGAATTGAGCGTCCACTTTTCAAGGCACATAACATGTCCGTTTCAAGATGGGAATGAACTCAGAATAGTCCCCTGAGTTTTTTATGATACACACAGACCGTGCATGGAACAAGGAACTCTTCTGGGATAATTAAATCCACTATAGTCCGAATAAGTAATGGTAAATGACAAATACCATAGTTTTTCTTTTTCATATATATTACTAATTGTAAATATTACTATTAATAGTATCATTATTGTCAGGATTACTATTACTAGTATTGTTACGCAGATGGCAGAGCACCAATATGGAACTCGCCTGTATTCATAATCGACTGAATGCAAATATATTATCGCTAAATCTATCAAAGAATCTATACATGATTACCACAAATAGAAAATAGAATGTGAATTTAAATAGACTCAAAGATAATACTATAATTAAAAGCTTATCAGAGATGAAAGTATTAATTGTAATTTCAGATTAAACATAACTTTCAAAGAGCGCATCAAACACATTTCACTCATAACTTGCAAAATTTAAAACACCACTTATCAAAGTGTGAATATACTGTTAAATTTATATTATACCCTTGTATACCCTCACAGTATATCCTATACAACACTAATTTAGGGAAATACGAGCTATTATATTGTTTATCTGTTAAATGTGTTGCATAAAAAAAAATATTGTCAGAATCGTACTGTGTTTGAAGACCAACCGAGAACTCAAAAACCTTATGTTCAAATCCATAAAACGTATTAAGCTTAATGACGTGCACGAGCTGACTGTCTTCTTATTTGCATATTCATAAAATATTTTATAAGGAAGGACCTGTTTTGAATATGCAAAACCTATCAAACAACCAAATAAACCATTCATTGAACCGAAGGTATAGAACTTCTTCAGAGACACTAAATTCACACTTGAAACATAAAGGAGATCCCTCTCACACAAAAGAGACGATATCTGGAATAATCTGGAAGCAAATTTAACAACGAATCTTAAAGAAATTTTTGTAATTATTTAAAAGGTAAACTGGAAATACCGATTAAATCTAACCGATTAAATCTATGACCTCCAATCATTCAAACGTAGTGTGTCTGTCCAGGCATCTCGAAAACCTTGGACCTTGATTTTGACTCTCTTCTTCTTCTATTGAGGGGGGGGGGGCGTTTTGGACGGTTAGAAAATAAGTTTACAAGGCATATATTTTGGGTTCTTTATTTCCAAGTCTAATAACAAGAGTGCAGATTTAATTGGGTGCTACTATAGCGTGATTCCTACCTCGATTCGGCGGTCTACCTTTTAACCCTTTAACGCCGGAATTGTTTGTAGGGGTAAGTTATGACTGCGTGTATTCGAAAGGTTACCAATATGTAGCGGTCGTCCTTTTAGGGTTAATTATAGCTTCTTACCTTGTTTACTAATTGCTTGTTTACATTCCAATGTCCATCGCCCTTGACGATTGGTTAGGTTTAGTCATGATATTTTCGTTAGTTTTAACGAAAATATCGTGACTAAACCTAACCAATCGTAGGTAGACCACATATTATAGTAGCACCGAAACTATTTTTTAAATAAATAAAATTGAATAATAAATAGCATTTTATATTTATTATATTTTCATTTATACCTTGGATAGGAATCACACTCTACAGTACTGTAGTTTCGAACCAAAACAGGTAGGAATCACCCTATAGTATCGAAGTCACCGGTAGGAATCACGCTATAGTAGCACCTTTAATTGTACAGCTATCCCACTACTTTTCCACATAGTCCCCGCCACAATTGAGGCATTTATCATATCGTGGGATGGGCTTTTCTATTCCTTGTTGATAGAAGTTGTGTCTTGTGGTCTTCCGATAGTGCTCGAGGCACCCAACGCGCACGCACTTTGTGAAACCCTAACTCCTGAATGATCGTGACAACTGTTTCATGTGACAGATTCAAGTCTTGTTGCAGTTCACGCACCGTAATCCTTCTTTTATCTCGAATCGCGTTTTCCACGAGTGTCCTGTTTTCTGCAGTGTTTGCTGTTGTGGGTCTGCCGCTTCTTTTACAATCCTCCGTACTGACTCTTCCGGCACGAAAGTGCGCGCACCATTTTGCTACACTCTACCGACTCATTACATCTTCCCCATAAACTTCCACCAGCTGGCGATGAATTTCTGCCGCGGACACATTTCTTGTATTCAAAAATTGAATAACTGCGCTACACGCACCTCGTGCCTGGACCACTGTTCCAGTCGAACCGCCATGTTCAACTGACTCTTATAACCAATGTACGGTAGATGGCAGCCGAATCGATGTGCAGTGTTGCCAACAATGATTAACGAATTCACCTGATACAAACAATCAATGTAGGTCCTTTAGTTACGAAATTATACGCCGTGTAAACTTATTTTCTGACCGCTCGTCGTAGGATCCAGCTATGGGACCGGATCTAGGATTTTTACAGCTACACCTAGCCTACTATATTCAGAACCTCAATATACGTAAGAAACTCGTTGCATTCACGTCGGACTGAATACATAAAAAAAAGAAAAAAGGAAAGGGGTAACTATTGTATTTTCAGCCAAATACCAAAACATTTTTTTTTATGTATTGAATCCGACGTGAATTCAATAAACAGCTAGGTGTAGCTGTAAACCCTAGATCCTGTCCCAAAGCTGAATCCTATCTGCCTCGCAGATAGCTGGTGAGGGAAGCTATATTTTCGGGCCTCTTTGCGAGTTACCCGTTGTCCTCGCCGGGCTAACATCATGAAAAAGAAAAACTATGGTATTTGTCATTTACCATTACTTATTCGGACAATAGTGGATTTAATTTCCCCAGAAGAGTTCCTTGTTTCATGCACGGTCTGTGTGTATATATATGGCGTATATATACGAGGGTCAGTATGAAAGTAATGCCTCTTATTTTTCAGTTCGTAAATACAATAAGAGGTATTACTTTCGTACTGACCCTCGCGTACACACACACACACACACACACACACACACACACGGTCAGGAAGATCATGCCTATCACAACTAATGGAGTACTAATAACATTATTGATGCACTTGAGAATGATAAAAACTATGATGTAATATACACAGACTTTGCCAAGGCGTTCGACAAGTGTGACCATGGAATCATAGCATATAAAATATATGAGAATAACAGGAAAAGTAGGAAAATGGGCATATAATTTCCTTAGTCAGCGGCAGCAAGTCGCTACAGTTCAAGGAATATCTTCATCAGAGTCAGAGGTCCTTAGTTCAGTGCCACAAGGAACAGTATTAGCTCCACAGTATTTTAGATTTAGTAATAACTACGGATGATAGACTAATCATGGATCTTCAAGTAATAGAACCGTTAAGCAATAGCGATCACAATATGGTAGAGTTTGTCCTCTCAGTAAGTCACTCGAAACCAGCTAACTCGACTAAATTTCCTAACTTCCAGCACTCAGACTTTTATAAATTTAGAAATGAATTGTCATACGTCAATTAGGGAAACATAATGGGGATCTCCAACGCAAAACTAATGTGGGAATCGTTTGAAACAGTATTTAGGACTATAAATGAGGAATGTGTACCGTACAAAATTAAGCGTGCGAAAGTAAACAACAAGCCCTTATGGTATACTTCTAGAGTAGGAGATATTATAAAGAGTAGAGATAGGGCTTATAGGCTACATAAGTGCGATAAAGACAAATTGTGGTTACGAAACAACTACGTATCTCTAAGGCGTTAAGCGAAAAGTGTAATATAAAAGTCCAAGCGCGAATTTGAAATCTCCATTGCTCGTGATGGTAAAGAAAACCACAAGCGATTCTTTCAATACGTCAACAATAGGAATCCAGTAAAAAGTGTCTTGAGGCCGTTGAAAAATTTTAATAGAGAGCTAGTTTCTGAAAACAAGGAAATGGCTACCTTGCTAAACGAATTTTTTACGTCAGTGTTTACTATAGAAGATGTAACAAATATCCCTACGGTCAAAGACATAATACCATTTGATAATGGTAATATTTTGGATAATATTGTGGTCAGTGAAAGGGAAGTAATGCGCTATACTGATAAAATGAAAATGCGTAAATCACCAGGGCCGGATTCCATATATCCCATACAACTAAAAGAATTAAAAGAAAGCATTGTTGTGCCGCTAACAAAGATTTTTAATGCGTCTATTTCTGAGGGGTGCGTACCAGATAATTTCAAGTTAGTAAATGTAACACCTATCTTTAAGAAAGGCGATAAAGGTGCGGCGGGAAATTATAGGCCAATCAGTTTAATGTCTGTTGTAGGTAAGCTACTAGAATCAATAATTAGGGATCGTATAGTCAAACACTTAGAATTGCATAATTTGGTTAGAAATACGCAGCACGGTTTTAGGCGAAACAAATCTTGCTTAACTAATCTTTTAGAATTTTTTCAAAGCGTGGTTGAAGTTTACGATAGTCATCGGGCGGTTGATGTAGTGTATTTACATTTTCAAAAAGCGTTTGACACCGTACCGCACAAAAGACTCATTGAAAAAAACTAAGACTCATGGAATCAGGGGTGTAGTAATAAATTGGATAGAAGAGTGGTTGCGAGGTAGGAAACAGAGGCCGGTCGTTGATGGAGCTGAGTCGTGTTGGGCTAATGTAGCGAGCGGCGTTCCTCAGGGTTCTGTATTGGGCCCCTTGCTTTTTCTTATATACTGTATATTAACGATTCAGATGTCGGCCTAGTCAGTACAGTTTCAAAGTTTGCGGATGACACGAAGTTGGGTAGTAGGGTGATTAATGATGAAGATAGAGGTAAAATCCGGGAAGATCTGAATAAAATCGTTGATTGGTCAGTCACATGGCAAATGAGATTTAACGTCGATAAGTGCAAAATTTTACATATAGGTTCGCGTAACGGTAATTTTGCGTATAGTATGTCAGGGAAGGAGTTAGCAAGCGTAGGGCAGGAAAATGATTTACGAGTTATAGTCACTGACTCACTGGTGATTTAAAAGTAGCGAAACAAAATGCAGCAGCGGTCAATAAAGCGAACAAAGTGCTGGGTTTTATAGCTCGGAATTTTGAGTACAAACCGCAGGATATTATTGTTCCTCTTTATAAATCATTAGTTAGACCCCATTTGGAGTACTCGATCCAATTTTGGAATCCGCATATGCGAAAAGATATAGACAAAATCGAGAGTTCAAAGACGAGCAAATAAGATGATTCCGTCGCTTAGGTCGAAGTCGTACGAGGATAGGCTTAAGGGTTAAAATTGACTACACTCGAGACTAGGAGGCTAAGGGGTGATCTAATCCAGGTTTTCAAAATTATGAATGGGTCCGATAATGTAGAGATAGCTTTTTCGAAATATCTCAATATAATAGGACTAGAAATAACGGGTGTAAATTGACAAATAGAAGGTTCGAGACAGCAGTTGGCAAAAAATATTTTACGCATAGAATAGTAAATAGCTGGAATAGTTTGCCGGTAGAAGTAATTAGTAGCACGTCTATAAACATGTTTAAAAATAGATTAGACGCATATGTGGATAGATTGGGTATAGTTTAAGGTAGTAAAATTAAGGCTTGTGGTTCGGAACTCGCTTAAAATTGTAGGTCCTCTCCGCCACCACGGAGGACATGCACAATACACGATTACGAACGCAGTTGGGTAGACCAGCCATGAGTGAGTGGATCCTAGGGTCTTTGTTGGTCTGAAACATTATAACATTATAATCATGCTAACTGATATAGATGAGGAAGCTACCAGTGACAGCACAGTAACATGCTTTGCCGATGATACAAGGATCAGTAGAAAAATAAGAAACCCAGAGGATATAGAATCTCTACAAACAGACATAAAGAGAATCTACAAACGGTCTGAAGGCAATAATATGAAATGTAACACTGAAAATTTTCAATTATTAAGGAACGGAAGAAGGGAGGACCTAAAATCCATGGAATACTATACCCCAAATGGACAGGAAATTCGGAGAAATTGTAAAGCAAAAGATGTAGGTGTTGTAATGAATGATGACGCGGAATTTGAAACACAAAATAAGATAGCAGTAAACAAAACAAAAAGAATAAAGAATAAATGGACAGATGCTGAGAACCTTTAAACGAAGACATCGGAATATAATGATTCTTCTATTGAAAACACTGATCATACCGAAGTTGGAATACTGCTCGGTCTTACCATCTCCAGATAAAAAGATAAAAAAGAAGATATTAATCAACTAGAAGGGATTCAGAGAAGCTTCACAGCCAAGATCAATGGGTGCAAAGAACTAAATTACTGGAAAAGGTTACGTGAATTAAACTTATATTCACTGGAAAGAAGAAGAGAAAAGTACACCATTATTTATACTATACCTGGAAAATAATGGAGGAACTAGCCTCTAATCTTATTTTGAACCCTATAACCACCCAAACAACAGTGGAAAGTAAGAAAGGAAGAATGTGTCGTGTTCCCAAACCAAAGGCTGGACAGTGAACATCCTCAACCCTGAAGAAAAATAGTTTTATTGTGAGAGGATTAAGACTGTTCAGCCAGCTGCCCAAAGAACTGAGGAATACTAGTGGTGTCGCGGTGGATATCTTCAAAAGAAGACTAGACGCCTTGCTCAAAACAATTCCAGCTGAGCCGTGCGTACCTGGCTGTGTGAGGTAAAGAGCACAAGAAACCAACTCTCTACTTCACCAGGCCAACTCGAAATGAGGGACAACAAGCTTGACCTTCGTGAAGTGAGGAATCATCGCACGGGACATTTGAAAGGTTGAAAGGTATATAGTGTATATGTTACCAGCAAACTCGGACGAGACGGTAAACCGCAGATTGCCTAGGCATTCCGCGGATTCCCCGTCGATATTTGGCAAAGACCGAAATATTCTTTTATTTCGCATTTTGTCTAAATCTTAACAGACAATCTGAGGAATGCCTGCATAGGATTAGTCAAGGTAAAAAGTAAAGTGTTATTTCGGACTTTGCCTAGCATTCAGGCAATCTGCGAAGTGCCTAATAAACAGGTTTCAACGATATCTAATCTACGGTTTTCAGAAATCAAAATCGGGACTTCCGTAACAATTCCGATTCCTAACATTGATGGGAGTAAAGGGGACCCCCATAATTTAATTGGAATTGTTATGGATGTAACAGAAGAAGGCTATTATAAAATAGGAACCAAGCGAGGAATAATCAGTTCGCTATACTCCCGTAATCAAATACAACTATGCAAAGAGGTATTCCTTAAATCAGATGATGTTCCCGAGTCAACCATTTACTCGCGGGCTATTAACAGTCATGAGTCTTTGTTTGGCCAGGGCTTTATCAAGTGCAACTGCACCAAAAAGTGCATTGCTAATTCTTGCAATTGCAAAAGGAAGAAGGTTTTGTACAATTCAAAATGCCATAATGCTAGTTCTTGCTGCAATAAATGAGTTTTAAAATTTTGCTTTTGCTCAAACTTTTTCTTTAAACTTTTAATTAATATTTTATTTTTTATGTTTTGTGTGTTTATTGTTGCTGTAAAGTTCAATAAATATAACATCTTCTATATATAGGCAGTTCTTTGATCATCCTCAGATTGCCTATTAAGATTTAGACAAAGTACGAAATAAAAAGTTGAAACCTGTTTCTTAGGCACTTCGCAGATTGCCTGAATGCCAGGCAAAGTCCGAAATAACACTTTACTTTGGACTTTACCTAATCCTATGCAGGCATCCTCAGATTGCCTATCAAGATTTAGAGAAAGTGCGAAATAAAAGAATATTTCAGTCTTTGCCAAATATCGACAGGGAATCCGCGGAATGCTTAGGCAATCTGCGGTTACCGTCTCGACGAGTTTGTCGGTAACATATATATATATTTATATATATATATATATATATATATATATAGCATAACGGAGCTGAATGATTTTCTTGGTAAACGTCAGTTGTACAAGGAAGAGTAGTAGAACGAGTCCATAGATAAACATTTAATCAGAGGTTTCGGCATTCACAAATACCATAATCAGTGGTAAAAAATTTAAAACGAGAGATTAATTATAAATGAACTATAATGATTGTAAAAATTATGAGATAATTATACAAAATAGACCTCAAAATTATTGTTGGACAGAAGTGACAAAACAATAAATAAATAAAATTTGTCATTTACAATAAATAACTTTAAAATGTTAAAAAACTCGGAAGTAGAAGCTAAAAGGTTCTGAACATCAAAAATTAAATCATAAAATGACACTAAAACCTTTTGGAATTGTTTCAGGTACATATTCCTATTACAGGTACTGATGTAAAAGTAACCATTTTTCAAAACTACTGTAGAAAGGTAATGGTAGTTGGTTGTTAGAGTTTCATAAAATATTTAGGTTGTAGAAAGGAGTGTAGTCATTTAGATCTGGTCCGTTTTTAAAATTAATATTGTTTTCGGGAGAGGTATAGATCCTGCCTGTTAGTGCTGGAAATATTGTGAAATCTGACTTAATAGGATGGTCCATCTTATGAGAATGTGAGCGGATGTTTGAGTGGGATGGGTTAGTCAATACGCAGAGCTGGGCACTTCCGCAAACACTTCCGCAAACCGCAAATTCCGCAATTGCGGAAGATGTTTTTTCGTTTGCGGATTTGCGTTTGCGGCAAAGTCATCGCAAATTAGTGAATTTGCGTTTGCGGAAGTGATTTTGAGTTTGCGGATTTGCAATCGCAAATCCGCAAACTCAAAATCACTTCCGCAAACGCAAATTCACTAATTTGCGATGACTTTGCCGCAAACGCAAATCCGCAAACGAAAAACATACTTCCGCAATTGCGGAATTTGCCGTTTGCGGAAGTGTTTGCGGAAGTGCCCAACTCTGGACTCAATAGTCAGTCTATTTTTAGTGCGACTAATGAGACCTTTATGTTTATTAATGTAAATTTGTAGTTGACGAGAAGTCATACCAACATATGACGATGTACAGGGTGCGGCAGAAATACCTCCCACATTTTAAACTGTCACCTGGGTGGTGCTAGTGAACTTAGGCAAGTGGCAATGGTGTCTTCATCTAGCTAATGTCTTACCATTTTGTTTCAGATACCATCAGTTACCATCATGGCTTGGACCGGTGCACACCGTGCGTTTGCTGTTGAAACGTTTTTTAAGACTGGTGAATCTGTAATTGCAACACAGAGAGCTTTTCGTGCTCATTTCATGTTACGTCGGAAATGAAGAAGAATTTTACAAACCGATCTGAAGTTCCATCCATACAAATTAATGGTTGTTCAGGAACTGCATGAACGCAACTGGGAAAATCGCATGGCATGCTGTGACGATATCCTTCAAAATGTTCCTGCAAATGCTGTTCTTCTCAAAGTGATGAAGCTCACTTTCATCTCTCTGGCTGCGTCAATAAGCAGAATTTTCGCTACTGGGCGGAAAATAACCCTAGACAGCTTCATGAAAGACCTCTACACTGCGAACGAGTGACTGTGTGGTGCGCAGTTGCGAGATTTGGTGTATGGGGCCCCTACTTTTTTGAGGAGGGAGACCACTCGGTTACAGTAACATCTGACCGGTATGTGGAGATGCTGCGGACCTTTCTGGAACCAAAACTCAGAGACCTTGGGAGTCCGGATGTGTGGTTTCAACAGGATGGAGCCACCGCACACACAGCGAGAAGATCAATGGAAGCTTTGAGAGAGATGTTTCCAGGACATTTGATTTCCTTACGCGGTGACATTGGATGGCCTGCACGCTCGCCCGATCTCGCCCCTGCGATTATTTTCTCTGGGGTTACTTGAAAGCTGAGGTCTACAAACATCGACCAGCAACCATTGAAGAATTAAAGGATGCTATTCGCCAAAAAGTGGCAGAAATACCGCCAGAAATGACTCTTCGGGTGATGGAAAACTTTAGAAATCGTCTACAACAGTGTACGGCGAATAGAGGCCACCATTTGGAGGATGTCATTTTTAAAACCAAATGAATAAAAACTGTAGCCCTTTGTTTAAACAACAGTGAAATAAATTTTTTAATAGCAGTTACCTTCGTCTTTTTGTCAACCTTTAAAATGTGGGAGGTATTTCTGCCGCAAAATGTGGGAGGTATTTCTGCCGCACCCTGTACAATCGTCACAAGAGGATTTATACACGATCGAAGAATAAAGGCTTTTTGGAATGCTATCTTTAAATTTAAAATTTAAAGATAGAATTAGAAAATGTTGTTCTGCTCAAAAAAAGTAAAGATCTGAATTTGTTCGCAGAAGTTTACAGTAAAGACAAACCTCTTCTATGAAGTCGTCGTAGAACTTTTACCTTCAAAATTTTACGGAGAAACGATTTTCTTAGACGTCATTCTAATGCATCTCGAACAGCTTCTTCACCGGTTGTTGGTCAACCGGAACGTTCTTATCATTCACTGACTTTGTTCTTTTAAAGTTTCATTCCGTTCTTGATTGAGTTTTCACAAGGTAGATCGTTCTTGTAATGGATTCTGAACATTTGTGTTATTTTTTTAACCGATTTAAACTCGGCTAACCAATAGAAGACAATTTACTTTTTCTTCATTTGTTGTCATTTTGGTCTGTAGTTAAACTTAGCTTAAAAGACTATGGAAGTTAAACGTTTTCTATTTTGTTATACAGGGTCTTTCAAAAGTTGCGCAATCCTGTTATATAAAATTTTTTTACTTACAATTTGAGTATTTAATAAAAACTGTCTTAATATCGAAGAAACACTTTTGAACAGAAGTGTCAGAGGTGTTAGAAGCAGAGCTGGGCATTTGCGGCATATTTTGCGGTACTGCGGTACTTGCGGTACCACCGCACTACCACCCCGGGCCCCCATAACGCAGTACCGCAAAGGATCGCTGAAAGTACCGCAGTACCGCTACCGCATTCAAATTTCCGCGTACCGGTTTGGTACCGGTTTGGTAGTGCAGCAGTACCGCAGTACCGCAATATGCCGCAAGTGCCCAGCTCTGTTTCAACTTAGAAGTGACCACCGAGTTCCTGCAAACAGATTGCGACAGTTGCGCCTCTTCGCCGAAACACTATATAAAGTTGCAGGAAATGTTAGCAGTGACTTATGTAATGTTTTGTTTAACCCATTAGTGCCCACTGGTAGAATTTCCTTCCGCCAAAGTTGTTTGTCATTATTGTCTCACTTTTTCTTGTATTCACGTGAGCTTCGGTATGAGTCATTGATATGACGCAATCTTTTAGATTCTCAAATCGATCCATTTTCAATGAATAGAATATTTCCTTTTAAAAGGAAATATTCTGTTCTATCAATGACTCATACCAAACTGCAGAGCTGGGCACTTGCGGCATATTTTGCGGTACTGCGGTACTGCGGTACTACCAAACTACCAAACCGGTACCAAACCGGTACGCGGAAATTTGAATGCGGTAGCGGTACTGCGGTACTTTCAGCGATCCTTTGCGGTACTGCGTTATGCGGTACCGGTTTGTAGTAGTTTGGTAGTACCGCAGTACCGCAAAATATGCCGCAGTGCCCAGCTCTGTACCAAAGATCACGTGAATACAAGAAAAAGTGATGCAATAATGACAAACAATTTTGGCGGTAGGAAACTCTACCAATGGAAACTAATGGGTTAATGGTTGTATTTTCAAACAACTTTTTTCTCAGATGAAGCTTCATTTCATCTGAGTGGTTACGTCACTCGCCAAAATACACGGATTATTGCATGGTTCAGTTAATCAGTTGGATTAGTTGGCAAATTGAACATATATTTGAGTTGATAATAACTAAAGATTTTATATAAGAAGATAAGAAACTAACGTTATTTTCCATTATTTAATGCGTTATCGCGCCAAATGAATGTCGATGGCGCGAAAACTAAGCTTTTCACAAGGGTACATTCGAACGATTTATGAACAAAAACAGAATATTGTCACATTAATCTTCAAAGAATACGAGCTTATATGCTTAATTTATTAAATGATCCCCTATTTGATTGCGTATTAAAGCATATAAAAATAATTATTAAAAAATAATTTAAGTTAACATTTTTTCGCGGGTGATTTACTTTTCTTTCCAAACACTAGATGGCAGAAGAAGAGAAAAGCTGAAGCAAATGTGAGCGGAGTTTCGGACTTGCTATAAATAAGTTTTGATATGACTATGCAAATTTCATTGCAACTGTGTAGAAGAAACTCTCATACTTCGATTTATGTTATTCAAAAAGAGTATTCCCATTCGTAATATTTTGTATCCATAGATACAGAGATAGTTGGGGATTATAAGGTATGGGTGCATGATTCATCAGGAGCAAGATGGACTGCAAGTTTGTATTTCGTCTTTCAGGCGATGCAAATGTATCTGTTCCATAAATACATACTGTACAGCCTCAGGTTTGCTCTATACAAATTGGACCAAAAACTCAGCGTATTCTATACAGTTAAAAATCTTCTGTTTATATATATAATATATATATATATATATATATATATAATATATATATATATATATATATATATGAATAAAAACAACACAAAATATAATAAAATTTAGTATTTTTTAACGTACCAATAAATATCTTGTTCAGAAGTTTTATTACATTGGTTCAGGGGTTTCTGGGGATGTTGGGGTATTGGAGTTTGTTCGAAGGGGAAAAGATATAGCGAAAGGAAGGAAAAATGTCGATCACCGGTGGAGAACATTGATAAATGGGGGAGAATGCGGATAAATTGGGGGATAGAGGAGAGTATGGATAAGTGAAAATGAAGATGAGATAGAAATATATTTTATAAAGGATGTGGATATTTGTGGATATTTGTGGAGGTGGGAGGAAGTAGGGAAATAAATAAGGAAGGGGAAATAAGAATCAAGTGGGTGGTTATATAATATATATATATATATATATATATATATATATATATATATATATATATATATATAAACCCCGCAAGGGGGTTCTAAGCTCGTGCTCTTGAGTGCTCTTTGTGCTCGTTTGTACGTGCTTGTTCCTGGAGGTTTCACGTGCGCCCTCCCGGCCCTAGCACCCAAGGATGATGAGGCTCGACCCTGCAGTCCTTGTCATCCTTGGTCTTTTTCCACTTCGACTGTCCCCTCCACCCTTTCTTTTTCCTCTGTCTTTCCTCTCACTTTTTCTTTGTTTTTCCGCTGAGATATGCCCTTTAAATAGAGGCGAATCGGTTCTTCCTGAACTAAAAAAAAAAAAAAAAATATATTATATATATATATATAAGTATAAAATATGTAAAATCTTTCGGTTTAGGATTGAGGACGTCTTCCGAGGAGCGTGCTGTATTTTTCGCTTTTGTATTGTTTTTCAGTGAAGTATCGCAACTTTATAGGATTTACAGGAAAGTACGAAAAAGTTCAATGAAGAAAATAGCTTCAGAGTTCATTCACACCATGCGTACACTTATCTCGTGTACTCAGTTACGCATTAGAAGACAGCGAAAAATAAAGGATAGCGTGGATGCTAAATTACTTAATCTAATCTACGCCATGCGTTTTTTTGAGGATTTTTTATTTATTTATTTATTATGTACAAGAAGTCATTATTTTTCCGTAGCCTGTCAAGGCGACCATACCGAAGATTTATCATGTAGTAATTTATACTGCGTCTTTCGCATAGGAATTACCTAGATAAACGAGCACTGGGGCAGAGGGCACTTCTCACTGACCAGACCTACAATTTGAGAATTCCCCATGCATGATGGGGAATAATAGGGGTGGGGGAATCTAATATTTTGTTTTAGGACGAGTGGTTTCTATGACCATTTTGGCTGCTGAATACGAATCCGGCTAGTTCTCGGACTTAAAATTAATTTTTGACCTGGTTCAGTGGGTTTATTTTCAAAATGGCTGCCAAAAAAAATCGACTTTTTGTTTTAATGATCAAAAACACCGCTACCCTTCACATGTACTATGTCTTTTCATATGTTTTCATAGTCGCTGAACTCGAAAATGAACAAATGAGAGACATTAAGAGTGTGGTTAAGGGGATAGATGACGAAAAAAAACATAAAGGATAAATGAGGCCTCCCACCTCCAAACCTTTATAACTGATAGAAAAAAAATAATTAGTTGATAAATGCTTGCTATATTTTTGATCATGGTTATTGTTCGTTCTTCAATGTTGTTAAGTATCTAGTGCAGTGATGCACAAACCCTGGCCCGCGGGCCAAATGTGTCCCCCACGGGTCTTTTCAGTGGCCCCACGGGTCTTTTCAATTCAATGAAAAAGTTAGAATATAAAAGTGACCCAATTTATGACTTAGATGGAAAGTAAGTAGGCTAATACATTTAGTTATTTTCTTCGCTTGGCCCTCACATCAAAAAAGTTTGTGCGCCACTGAATTCTAGTGTGTCGTAATACTGATGTCTTATTTAGGCTTACTTTAGTGTTTTGGCTTATTCTGGTGTTCTGGTATTTGGCTGCTTTCTCTTTTGTGGTTTCTTGTACTATTAATGTTGTGCTAATTTACTTTAATAATAATATAGTATATATACTTTAATAACAATAGTAAATAATATATCAAATACAATATTTGTTATAATCTACTTTAATAATAATAATAATATATATGATACATCTAGCATGACTATAATTTGTATTACCTATCATATTTCGGTGTTATATGCCGACTAATGGGGTTTTACTGTACTTGCAGATCCTAATGCTTAGTGACTGCTGATTGGTAATGATGGCTGGTGAAAGGAAATCACGCAGTGCCACCAGAAAAGAGCTTTTTGGGAAGCCTACACAGAAGTGGACGAGTTTAAACCGACTGGAAAGTTGCCACCAGGGACAGTTGTGATTGGTAGGATGCTTGCACTTCGGAAAAAAGGAGTAAAAGAACAGAAAAAGTCAATGACTCGAGATGATGCCAGCAAGATAGTTGCAAATAAACTAAGACGAGATTGGATTAATAAAAATGTCTATCCCATGCACGAAAAAATAGTGGCGAAAAAAATAAGAGACGATTATGAACATTTTAACAAACTGAGAAAGAATGAACGCTGTCAACAAAAACCTAAAAGTGTCGAATGGTACCAAAAAGCGAGCGGCTTTAATGATCAGCTCACTAAGAACGCCTACAACTTGCAGAAGAATTTGGGGCTAAAATGACTGATGAGGATAAGACTTTTTATTGGGATAATTGCTTTGGTGCGTATAAAGCCATATGTACAAATGCAGTACCAAAAGATTGGGTGAGACAGAAAAAGAGGAAAGAAACTCGTGAAAGATCAGCGGAAAAAAAGCGAAAAGCAACAGAAAGCAACGTGAGAGAGGAAGCTACAGGGATCAGAAATTATTGAAATGTTAACAACTTCAGTCGATTCTGAAAACGATTCGAGTTTTAAAAAACCAACAACGGCAAAGGCAGTTCCTTCTAAACTTCGCTCATCGGAAGAAGACCTAAGTAAGGAGAAGAGTAAAGAACAACAAGCTGCATTTCCGACAGTGAAAATCACAATTGGCAAAAAAAGTCTGAACGAAAACTTGATGCGGTGTATAGTTCAGTGTCTTGCCGAGACAAGAACTTCTCCTGAAGAGCTTTCGAGAGTGATAGTAAGAGTAGCGAACATGGTTTTTGATCAAGATTGGAAGCTGAAGGCAGATGATAATAAGAAAGATTGTGAGGGTGAGATGGAGAGTGAAGACGAAGAGTTACAAATCCGTCACCAGTATTCAGACTTGACGTATGTATTTCCGAGCCGCAGATCAATAATGCAATACTTGGAAGATGCTTCATATTTGAATCTAGAGTGTGTCGCTCAACAAATCCTCAACAAAGAGGATAACGTTGTGAGTGTAGGACTTGACGATACGACCAAGGCTGCCGGCCACCAGCTGTACGACGTGAAGGCTGACCACATCACCATCGCTGGTCCATCTGGAATGAAAAAGTCGCTGACAACTAGATATCTGGAAAACGTCAGCCATTCCGGAGAGGATGGAGCCAGAGCTTACGAATTCAAATTGAGTTGTCTAGCCGTACTAGCGAATTCTACCACTGATGAACTCAAATCTCAAATAGACTTCTGGATGTCTGATCGAGCTAGTGAATGTGGAGTACTTTTACAGCATCTTGGAATCGAATCAAACAAGATCTTGAAGTGCTGCGCCCATATCATTTTAGGAGTAGATCACGCTATAGACAAAGTGTTTAAAAACACGGAACCTAAAATCGGAGTACATAATCTACTTCAAGTTACGGCAGGAGAAAAAGTTTTCTGTTCTCCTGGTTCTTCCATTCATACTTTGGGACTCATTGCAGTTGCTAAATTGCTCTCTCCCAGCCACGCCTCCCATTCGGTATCCCTATATAATGACTATAAATCTTGGATGGTGGATAATGGACTAAAATGTGATGGATTCAAAGGAGTCATGGCAAACCAGTTTGGGAGAATCGCCGAGTTAGCAAAAGAATATTTGGCGAGACGAGACTCCATCCAAGCTTTCTTTGATGTTGTAGTAGATGTTAACAGTAACAAGCTAGTTCTCACCGTGTCAACTTTTATCCAAAGTCAGTGGTTCATGTGTTGTTCCCAAATTTACTCAATGATGGGTGAAATGATGATTTTCCCTATGATTGAGCTTCTTGGAATTGACAAGGAGGGTGACGAGAAAAGTGAAAGAACTTGGTCTGGAATAAAACGTTTCTTTGAAGGTAAGATCTACAGATCTACAGAAGCTAAGGCTAACAAAGACCTTAAGATCCACTCTAAGGTTAGCCCGAGAGAAAGAAGAAAGTAAGGGGTTAAAAGAAAAGAATATGGGGTTAAGTAAGTAGCAAAACCTATCACTCGTGGGTTAAAATTCATTCAGAAAAAGAGAAAGAAGGACACCATCACCATCATCATCCGCCGGCCACTGCCGACAAGTCGGAAAAATAGTCGAAGAGAATACTTCCAGCTGTTGCAGACCGGTCCTCCACTCCATAGGGAGGTAGAGGATGCAGCCCACTCTGCCCGAAAGAGGTGGAAGATGAAAAGAAGTAAAATAAGAACGCATTACAAACCATGCAACACATTCTTAACTCAAATACTATCATACCATGCAAACTACAGACATACAATGAAGAGAGTTACAGACATGCAAATAAGGAGAGAGGAAAAAAACAAACAAAAAAAAGTGGGTTAGTTTACGCTACGAGCTACATCTAAGTTCGTGTTAGTCTAATTTTTTTTTTTGCTGGCATATCACACGCTGGCATGTCACAAGCTGGCATTAGTCGTCAACAGACTCATCCCCGATCACCACCCCCAAGAGCTCCTATTACTAATTGTTTTCTTATTATATTAAACAACGTTAATATTTTTAAAATGCCTGTCTAAATGGCTCTTAAACACATTAACGCTGGTAGAGTTCACGACTGACGCGGGAAGATTATTCCATTTATCAATTACTTTAAACGTAAAGAAGTTTTTAGCGATATTAGTAATGAAATGTCTGCCACGCAACCTAACCCGTTATTACGAGTATTGCTATTATCGAAAGTGAACAGTTTATCAAAATTTACGTTGTCGATTTTATTAACGATTTTGAAAACTTCAATAAGCTCCCCCTTAATCTCCTAGTTTCGAGTGAATGCAAGTCTAACTCTTTAATCCTATCTTCATAAGGCTTGTTGCGCAATGACGGAATTAGTTTCGTGGCGCGACGCTGAACCCTTTCTAACCTATCAATATCCTCGCGCAAATACGGGCACCAAAACTGAACGGCATATTCTAAACGAGGCCTGACTAGGGACTTGTAAAGGAGCAATATAATATTCTTCGATTTAAATTCGAAATTACGCGCTATGAAGCGTAACATCCTATTAACTTTTGCGCAAGACTCCAGGCACTGGTTCCTAACTTTTAAATCCTCAGATACGCGTACGGCTAAATCTATTTCCTCGTCAACGCTCGCTAGCTCTCTAAAATCCTTCGTGTACGTGTAATTATTTTTACGAGAACCTCTATGCAAAACTCTACATTTGCCTACGTTAAATTGCATCTGCCACTATCCGTCCACTCCATAATCCTATTTACATCGTCTTGGAGCCTATTTCTATCGTCCTCGTTAACAACCTTACCCCCTATTTTAGTATCGCCCGCGAATTTTGACACGTTGCTAGTCAATCTTACACTATGTCGTTAATGTAAATCACGAATAGCAATGGGCCTAACACTGAACCCTGTGGCCAAGATGGTTGAATTGAATGACTTGATGGCTGTAAGGAAGGAACAAGCCAGCTCTGGTAAAGATAAACTTGAAGCTCTAGTTCTAGAGGAAGTCATTGATACTGTAAATAATCAACTGTCTTGTATGGACTACTTAACAAGATCAGACAATGACGCTAATTCAGACTTGATGTATGCCCCTCGGACAAATTTAGGATGCGAATTAGGATTTTCAAAACTTGACAACCGAACCAGGGCCAGTCAGTGGTGGTACCACATCCATTCAAACGCACTTGAAAAAAAATGTTATTGTGACTAACGGACTTATGATAGACTTCGTTCAAATCAAAGTCTCTTGAGGATAGGAAGGCATCCTGGAAATGGGCCAGGGGTTCAGAAAAAGTCAAGAAAGTGAAGAAATTAGAGGAAGATTTTCTAGCTACTGTGCACGCTGTAAAGAAATTGTCCCTACTGAAAAAAGAAGAGCTCAAAAAAGAAAAAAAGCTGGCAAAATATTGGCAGTTTTGGAAAATTGCAAGAAACATAGAGGCCCTATAACTCCAAACAACCTAGATGCTCTGTACAAACTGAACGAATAGCAGCTCCTCACAGAAATTGCCATTTGAGACACCATCACACCAGATATTCGTCAAATGAGACGTGTTAAAGTGAGAGACGGAAAATTCAAAGTGGAAAAATTTAGTGTAGATGAACTGAGAAATTCTATTAAGAATACCTTACGACCAGAGGACACTGTTACTAGTGATATTGATAGTTTATTGAACAATGTGTTTTAAATGTGATGATTTCATGATCTGAATTACATCATGGAACTGATGCGAATGCCTTGTGTTTCTTTTTGCCTATAACCGCTAAATAACGCATCGAATGTCTCTGATTTGTTCATTTTCAACTTCAGCGACCCTGAAGACATATGAAAAGACATATTACATATGAGGGGTAGCGGTTTTCTTAAACATCAAAGAGAGAAAACTTTTTTTTGCCCGCCATTTTGAAAAAAAATCCACTGAATCAGGTCAAAACTTCATTTTAGAGCCAAGAACCAGCCAGATTCGTATTCAGCAGCGAAAATGGCCATAGAAACCACTCGTTTTGTTGGCAATTTCCAAAAAAAGTCATTATTTCCCCATCAGTAATAATAATGAATAATATGCATAATTTTTTTCTTGCGAAATTTTTATGTACAATATTTAAAAACTAGAGTTCCACTCTGCTTAAGTAGTTTCCCTGAAGATGAGTGTGACTATTTGGAGTTTTTTACTCTCAAGAGATCTCGTCAAGCTTCCCATCATCTGAGAACTCCCCGTGCTCTGAAACCAGACCTACTCAGCTCCTCCTATTATTTCAAATGGGAACATCACGACTTCTATATAAAACTACAAAAATTTCTCCAGCTAGCTAAGTTAGATATTCCACAATTTATCTAAAAAGTACTAACATTCTTACACTGTAAACCCAACTAGCATCCCTAAAATTGGAAACATCTATTCGGAGGTTTTGGCTCCAGAGAGATCACATCAAGCTTCCTTCTCTTCCAATGGGGTGTCATCTGAAAACTCCCAGTGCTCTGAAACCAGACCCGACCAGCGCTTCCTACTACATTTATTGACAAAGGGAACATTACTACTTCTACTCTGTCTTAACAAGCCCTCCCTCAAGCAGCACCCTTTTAAGAAAAAAGAAAGGAGCGAAAGAAAGAAAGAAGGAAAGAGAGGAGTGGCTTCCCAGAATAGTTTAATGTAGCTATTCGGAGGTTTTGACTTCCGAGAATTCCCATCTATCTCAAACACGCAAATAAAAAAAACAAAAAGTAAATAAAAATCGATAATTTGAGAACTCCTAGTGCT
Organism: Bathynomus jamesi; assembly: GCA_023014485.1. Classification (NCBI taxonomy): domain Eukaryota; kingdom Metazoa; phylum Arthropoda; class Malacostraca; order Isopoda; family Cirolanidae; genus Bathynomus; species Bathynomus jamesi. Next base: position 173,518 of record JAJOZX010002691.1, on the reverse strand, counting down.
CTGATGCCAGACCTGACCAGCACCTCCTACTACATTTAGGAGCAAAAGGGGACATCACTACCCCAACTCCACCCGAACCAACTCACCTTATACCCCCTTTTGGAGGCTTGTTCGGTGGTTTTGACTCCTGACCGTTCTCACAATAACAATACCCAGTGTTCTGTAACCAGACGAGACCAGCGCCTCCTGCTACATTTACATCTTAAAGGAAATCACTGCTTCTATTTCAGTAAATAAACACCGTCAGTTTACGGGCCCTTTAACCAAATTGATGCTACTAAAATACCTACCCAACTTACTCTTAAACATATTACCTTCTGAAGTGCTTGCCACGACCCTCGCGGGTAGGCTATTCCACCTCTCGACTGTCTTATAGGCGAAAAAGTCCCTGGCAACGTTTGTCTCAAATCCTTTTCCCCTTTTTTGAAAACCATTGTTTTTTGTAATGTTCCTATTTTTCAAGTTAAAGAAATTCTCATAATTTACGTTATCAAAACGATTTTCAACACCTGAATTCACCTCTTAAACGCCGTTTCCGGCGTACACTAGGGGCACTCACTATATTTTGAAGAAGAATATAGAAATGGTAGAAAGGATTCAACGCCGCGCAACAAGGCGTATTCCAACATTATGTGGGAAAAGATACGAACATAAACTCAAATAATTGAATTTGTACGAGGGCCACTCAATATATTTTGCCCCACCTTTTTTTTTTCTTTCCAAGTTTCCTCGTAAGTTCCAGAAATTTTGTACACAAGTAGTTACATACCTTTTTAACAAGTTTTTATTTTTCCCCACATAGTCTCCATCCTTTTCTACGGCTTTCCTCCACTTTAAAACAAGGGCCTTTATTCCTTGTTGGTAAAAGTCCGCTGGGTTCCGCTGGAATCACCTCTTCACCTCCTCAACAACCTCGTCGTCACTCTGAAACTTTCTTCCACGAATATCATCCTTCATTGGCTCAAACAAATGGAAGTCTGAAGGTGCCAGATCCGGGCTGTATGGAGGATGGAGTAACACAGTCAAGCGCATTTTTGTGATGGCCTCTCTTGTTTGCAAACTGTTGTGTGGTCTTGCGTTATCGTGCAAAAGAAGGACGTCTTCGAGTTTTCTCTCCGGTCGAGCTCGCTTTATACATCTCTGGAGTCTCTATAGGGTAGCAATATATGTCTCTGAGTTGATTGTTTGTCCTTTCTTCATAATGTCCACCAGAATCACCCCTTTCATGTCCCAGAAGATGGTGGCCATAACCTTTCCTGCAGAGGGAGCCATTTTGAACTTTTTCTTGCGTGGGGAGTCTGCGTGATGCCACTCCATGGATTGGCGTTTTGTTTCAGGTTCAAAGTGGTGTACCCAAGTCTCATCCCCATTCACATTCGTGAAAGGAAGTCATCCCCTTCTGTCTCGTATCGAACAACGACTCAGAAGCAATTTTTTTTCTTTGGCTTTGTGATCTTCAGTAAGTTCGCGAGGAACAAACCATGACACACTTTTGAATATCCCAGTTGCTGAATTCGTATTCACACTTCCTTCAATAATTCCTAGCTCCAGTGATAGCTCTTGAGTGTGACGCGCCGATTTGATCGAAATGATGCTGTTAGCACGTTGCACAGTGTGAGTTGTGACAGCCGATGCCGGGCGACCGCTGAGTGGCTCATCATCGAGGCTGGCTCTCCCTCTCTCCGATGATCTCACGTTTAGACCAGCGTCCAACTGTGCTTCGATCAACAACAGCATCTCCGTAAACGTTTTGTAGACGTTTGTGAATATTTCCAACTGTTTCCTTCTGTGCAGTTAAGAACTCGATAACAGCTCTGTTTACGACGCACATCACTGTCAGGCGCCATTTTCGAAACTCCGTTAACCATCGGTTTTATACAAGGGCGTTTAAAATCGGTTTTATACAAGGAGGGGAGGTTCAAACTGGAAAAATCCGGTTATGTGAAACGCAGAAAGTTCGAACTTACGGCCCGAAAGACATTTCAGCCCCATGGTCTATTATTTAGCTAAGGAAAAAGGGTGGGGCAAAATATATTGAGTGCCCCTAGTAACTCTTAAAGGACTGCTCCGCAAGATCCCTTTTATACCTCTTGTAGGCTACATTTGAAAATGATGGGCGCCATCTTGAAACACATTTACAATGATTGTTAAGTAATGAGAATCGAAATTTGCTTGCAAATGGGATAACACAATGCATCTTGCAATTTAAATAATCGAACCAGAATATTTATTAATGCTATAATACGAGTAGCAACAATTTTGCCCGAAATATAAGGCGACGTGGGAAAGCCCTTATATTTATATAAAGGAACACCGCGTAGCCACCAAAATGTTGTTTAATTTCTTTAAGGGTCCAATCCTTCATTATTATATTTCATTATTTACTCTACTTTCTATTCATTTTCTCTCTATCTTTCATTTATCGTTCTCTTTACTCTCGTTTCGCTGTGCTTTATAAATAGGGGTAGCACGTGGCCGAGTTTGAGACGCCATTATGAGTCGAACAATGCAAAGGAGACCGGGGGATTGATTATACACTAATTACACTTTACTAACTTTTATTTATGCCGATCCGTTTTTAGATAAGCAGGGTAATGCGATGGGGTGGGGCGGTCCTATTCAAAGGAGTGACATAACGAAGGAGTGACATAACAAAGGAGTGACAAATCGGAGATAAAATTCAAAGGAGTGACATAACAAAGGAGTGACAAATCGGAGATAAAATTCAAAGGAGTGACACGAAAATACCAACAAAGAAGAAGAAAGAACAAATCCAGAGGGAAGAGAGGCTTGCAACAGGTTAGGTTAGGTTAGGTTTCTAGTTTTTTAAATAAAATCTTAATTTTAACAATTCTAACAAATTTTGTTTTTTTAAATAAAATTTTAATAATTATACTCCTTTGAATTTTATCTCCGATTTGTCACTCCTTTGTTATGTCACTCCTTCGTTACGGTATTTATGTCACTCCTTTGTTATGTCACTCCTTTGAAATGTCACTCCTTCGATACAGACCCGGTGGGGGGAGTAACGTTAACATTTTAAGTTGGAGAGAGACGTAATACTATTCTAAATTTACAACTACATCTTAACACACAAAAACAGCTTCTTAAGCCCAAGGCCGACCGATGACTGAAGGGCATTTCTGCCCAGACAAACGTTTTCACGAGCTAAACACATTCTTATTCACACTCCGTCTAATTCTCCGTATTGTCATAAACATTTAAAAACGTAGAAGATTGGGATCAATCCAACAATAAAGAATTATGAAATGCTTCGATATATATATATATATATATATATATATATATAATATATATAAGATCTACTAAGTCCTTTTTAATCTGGTAGTTAAAAGAATACATTCATTTTCACCTGTTCAGTCTCATTTGTTTAAGGTTCAAAATTGAGTGTCAAACGCGTTGCAAGAGAGCATTTCTCTCGTCCACCAAGGGGCCATGTGTGTCGGAGAGCGCAAGAGAGCAACTCGTTCCTCCACCAAGACAGGTCTAGAGGCGGGACCACTTGCTTGACCACGCTGTGAAGAGAGGACAGCAGAGGGCGACACTAACAAAGGGTCAGAAGACAGCAATAGGGTATTTAACACAGAGAAATTTCAACTCTTGATATATGGTAGAAACGAAGAAATTAGGCCAGATGAGCCGGGTGTATATGACTATGTGCGGTGGAGAGCGCGAGAGAACGGCTGAGGCAAGGACCACCAGCTTACGTGTGAAGAGAGACCGACACGCGAAAACGCATCGTGGTACACACACATTTTATTCATGCTGTTAATCGTGATTCACTGTCGTCAATCGAGTTAACATGACCTACCAATTGTTACCATCATGCACTTATCCGTGATCGTGGCATGGAACTAACCGCGACTTGGAGGTGTTTACATTCGCGGCTCCCCCCGCCAATACCGCCACAATGCAACTCAGTCGGTGTCTCTCAGCGCGACCAAAGGCAATATTACGAACGAAATTATCAAAGACGCAAAGAGAAAAATCGGCGAGTGGTACCAAACCTCAAACTAAACCCAATAACCATACACACTGACATCACCTAGTGACACGCGTTCATTAGTTGCGGTACTATTTACCGAACTTTTTGATCACACCTCGTATATATAAGATCGACTAAGTCCTTTTTCAACCGGTAGTTAAAAGAACACATTCATTTTCATCTGTTCAGTCTCAGTTTTTTAAGGTTCAAAATTGTGTCAAACGCGGTGCAAGAGAGCAATTCCCTCCTACACCAAGCGGTCGTGTGTGTCGGAGAGCGACTGTTAATTTTCATAGAAAACAGAGTAAATACATTTTTATATTAAATTGTCTTCGCATCCACGTTATTTTGCGTGAGACGAGAAGGAAACGGCGTAGGTACATGAAAGGGTACCATCGGAATGTTTGACCTATATAGCAGCGAGGGAATACCCATGATGTCTCACTCTGCTTCTCCTTACATTCGTTCTTTGATTGAAAATCACAATAAACAATTTAAATGTTTTATGTACAGGGGTGGCCAAGTACCCCTCTGGTGGTTTCTCTTAGGGTCATTAAGTCCAAGAGTTCTTCTTTCATAGTTCCATCGCCAGTTACATAACGAACAAATATCGCCAGTTGAGGGTTATCTTTAATATCTGTGGATTCATCGAGGGCCAAACTGAATGCAACAGAATTCTTCATCACTCTGCAACGAGCATGTAATTTCAGCAAAATATTTTAAAAAGAATTTAATTATTAAAAACATATACATATACATAGTTATACTCACATTATTAAATTGTTTAATTACTGCTTGTAGAAGGCTTAGTCAGGTGTTCGTTAGTGGGGGCAGCACGATGTTTTGACTTTACAAACTTCATTACGTGAAGTTCTGTTTGCATTGAAGCAGCTTCCGTAACAAAAGGTGTGGTAACAGGACAGCCATCGTTGACGACATCAATCAGGAAAGGATTTACAAGAAATTCGAAGCATGGTTTTAGCTTCTTTAGTTCATCAAACCTGAACTGAAAATCATCAATTAGTCCTTCTAATTTACCTTTGTATTCCTCCAATTTACTATCTTTTATTTCAATATCAGGAAAAGTGTTTGCTCGGTTTTTCAGGTGGGGAAAGTGGTCAAATTTTTTGTTACTAGATCTTTTTGGAAGAGCTTTATTTTATTCTGGAAACTGAAAACTGTGTGTTAGGTCAGAAATGACCTTATCCTTTCCCTGAAGTGCCAAATTTAGATTTTGAAGGTGTTGTATTACATCAGTAAAAAACATCAGATCCTGTATCCATTCGTGATCTTCTAGTTGTGGGTATGACTTTCTCTTTTTTTTCAAGGAATCAATGATAGGCTCCAACAGTGCAACAAACCTATTCAGGAAATTACTAGTTGATAACCACCTTACAATACAGTAGAATGAAAGGTCATCTGGCTTATCTTGAAGATCCAGCTCCTCGATAAAATTTCTAAACGCTCGGTGCCGTTTTTGCATTTGAACGAATGAAATTCACAATTTTTAGAACACATTTTATAACACTGTCATACCTGAAGTACTTGCTTACCAAATGACCACGGTGAATGATACAGTGAATAAAGAGACACAGGATACTTGGGATCGCGTGTCAAGAGCCCAACTAGGCCTACATTTTGTCCTCTCATAGCTGGTGCTCCATCTGTTGCAACACTGACAAGTTTATTCAATGGTACTTGAGCATTTGATAATGCCTCGTCAAGTGCGTTCTTTATGTCAACCTCTCTGGTGGTTTCTCTTTGGGTCATTAAGTCCAAGAGTTCTTCTTTCATAGTTCCATCGCCAGTTACATAACGAACAAATATCGCCAGTTGAGGGTTATCTTTAATATCTGTGGATTCATCGAGGGCCAAACTGAATGCAACAGAATTCTTCAAATCACTCTGCAACGAGCATGTAATTTCAGCACTGATCTGGGAAATACGTCTCTCTGTAGTGTGGCGGGGAATAGAAATACTTGCTATTTGTTCTCGAAGCTTTGTGTTATCTGGAGAGAGAATTGTAGTAACATCGGCAATATTCTTCTTCACAAATTCTCCACTACTGTAGGGAAGTTGAGCACGAGCAATATTCCATGCCATAGCAAAACTAGTTTCAGTATTTAAGTCAGCTGTCTTACACAATGATGAAAGTACAGTTTGTTGGGTAACTAGGCTAGATTTCAACATTGTTAACTTAGTCTTCCGCAATTCTGATTTGGGAGGAAATTCCGTAATAAAATTTTTATGGTTAGTTTCATGATGACCCTTTAAGTTACTGGCTTTAAAGTGATTGAGTGCCACGTGGCAGATAAGACACACAGGTTTCCCACGCTTAACAGTAAAGGCAAAGCTCTACTCCCACTCCTGTTTAAAAACTCTATTTTCTTCTTCATATTTCCGTTTCTTACACTTTGTCTGCTCAGTCATTTTAATCAACTAAGGGGTTGTATAACTTTCACTTGTATAGCTGAGAAAAATAGCCACTATTTGATCTAAGAAGCCAATTTTAAAACACTCACTCGTTACTACACGCAGCCCGCAGGGTAGCTCGAGGGGTACTGGACACTAGTGAGTGGCGATTGGTGTTAATTACGTAATTATCCCGCTTAGTGCCTGTCACGCAAAAGAAATTGTCGTACGCATAACGCATTTTATTGTCACTTCAATTTTTCCTTGTTTATTTTTTCATTTTTTTATTATGTGAAAAAATTATATTTGTATTATGAATTTTGTCTTTTATGATAAATACAATAAAAACCAAAATTGTCTCGCGAGCCGGGGTTTGGCCACCGTTGTTCTATGAGATTAATATTTTATTTTTCACCCTATAAACATCATCATAAACGGTAGACATGATCTACCTTAAAGCTAAAACATAACTTATCAATTCATGTTTTCAGCTTCATTAAACATCGATAAACCCCCACCCCACCCATCCCACACACATTGGGAGTACTCAACAATTGGAGTTGAATGAAATATATATATATATATATATATATATATATATACACACAGACAGAGAGAGTAAAAAAATGAAGACGGCACACACACACACACACACACACACACACACACACACACACACACACATTAGTGATTTGAAATCGCTGTTAAAAATGATAATTATCAGAAAACTCGCAAGAGCAACTCGCTCTTCCACCATGCCAGGAAGACCTCAACTTTGACTACAGTGGATGTCCTGAGATACGTTCATTTAAGTCTCTGACAATATCCCAGGATGGATCATAACGCCCGGTTAGTGCTACTATTTTGCAGCAGTATTACAGCCTTCCTCTCAACCCGAGCGCATAGTGCCGAACTGAGGTACCATGCCTTTCACACCTCTCACAGTTTCTAAGAATCATAAAATCGGGGATCTTTCTTGTCAATACTTTAAAACTTGCGACATCAAGTTTTAAAGTATCGCAAATAAAGGTCCCTTTTGCGATTCTTAGAAGTTGTGAAGTGTATGGGAAACGCACGGGTAACTCAGGTCGGCACTATGCGCTCGGGTTGGGGCGGAAAACTGTAATATTGCTGCAAAATAATAACACTAGCCGGGGCGTTATGATACATCCTGGGATATTGTCAGAGACTTAAATGAACATATCTCAGGACCGTCACGACAGTCAAAGTTGAGGTCTTCCTGACATGGTGGAGGAGCGAGTGGCTCTTGCGAATTTTCTGATAATTATCATTTTTAACAGCGATTTCAAATCACTAATATGTATGTGTGTGCCGTCTTCAGTTTTTTACTCTGTGTGTGTGTATATTATATATATATATATATATATATATACTGTATATATCATTCAACTCCAACTGTTGAGTACTCCCAATGTGTGTGGGATGGGTGGGGTGGGGGTGGGGGTTTATCGATGTTTAATGAAGCTGAAAACATGAATTGATAAGAAGTTATGTTTTTGCTTTAAGGTAGATCATGTCTACCGTTTATGATAATGTTTATAGGGTGAAAAATAAAATATTAATATCATAGAACATTTATATTCTTTAGTTTTATTTTAAATCAAAGAACGAATATAAGGAGAAGCAGAGTGAGACATCATGGGTATTCCCTCGCTGCTATATAGGTCAAACATTCCGATGGTACCCTTTCATGTACCTACGCCGTTTCCTTCTCGTCTCACGCAAAATAACGTGGATGCGAAGACAATTTAATGTAAAAATGTATTTACTCTGTTTTCTATGAAAATTAACAGTCGCTCTCCGACACACACGACCGCTTGGTTTAGGAGGGAATTGCTCTCTTGCACCGCGTTTGACACAATTTTGAACCTTAAAAAATTGAGACTGAACAGATGAAAATGAATGTGTTCTTTTAACTACCGGTTGAAAAAGGACTTAGTCGATCTTATATATACGAGGTGTGATCAAAAGTTCGGTAAATAGTACCGCAACTAATGAACGCGTGTCACTAGGTGATGTCAGTGACAGTTCAGAGCTGGGCATTTGCGGCATATTTTGCGGTACTGCGGTACTACCGCAAACCGCAAACCGGAACCGCATAACGCAGTACCGCAAAGGATCGCTGAAAGTACCGCAGTACCGCTACCGCATTCAAATTTCCGCGTACCGGTTTGGTGCCGGTTTGGTAGTTTGGTAGTACCGCAGTACCGCAAAATATGCCGCAAATGCCCAGCTCTGGTCAGTGTGTATGATTATTGGGTTTAGTTTGAGGTTTGGTACCACTCGCCGATTTTTCTCTTTGCGTCTTTGATAATTTCATTCGTAATATTGCCTTTGGTCGCGCTGAGAGACACCGACTGAGTCGCATTGTGGCGGTATTGGCGGGGGGAGCCGCGAATGTAAACACCTCCAAGTCGCGGTTAGCTCCATGCCACGATCACGGATAAGTGCATGATGGTAACAATTGTTAGGTCATGTTAACTCAGTTGACGACAGTGAATCACGATTAACTGCATGAATAAAATGTGTATGTGTACCACGATGCATTTCCGCGTGTCGGTCTCTCTTCACACGAAGGTCGAAGCTGGTGATCCCTGCCTCAGCCGCTCTCTTGCGCTCTCCGCCACACATGACCGCTTGTTGGAGGAGCGAGTTGCTCTCTCGCGCTCTCCACCGCACATAGCCATATACACCCGGCTCATCTGGCTTAATATGCAGTCTCATTTCTTCATTTCTACCATATCTCGAGTTGAAATTTATCGGTGTTAAATACCCTATTGTTGTTTTCCCACCCATTGTTAGTGTCCCCCTCTGCTGTCCTCTCTTCACACAGGGTTCAAGCAGGTGGTCCCGCCTCTAGCCTGTCTTGGTGGAGGAGCGAGTTGCTCTCTTGCGCTCTCCGCCACACATGACCGCTTGGTGGAGAAGCGAGTTGCTCTCTCGCACTCTCCACCGCACATAGTCATGTACACCCGGCTCATCTGGCCTAATATGCAGTCTAATTTCTTCGTTTCTACCATATCTCAATAGTTGAAATTTCGCGATGTTAAATACCCTATTGCTGTCTTCTGACCCTTTGTTAGTGTCCCCCTCTCCTGTTCTCTCTTCACAGCGTTGTCAAGCAGGTGGTCCCGCCTCTAGACCTGTCTTGGTGGAGGAACGAGTTGCTCTCTTGCGCTCTCCGACACACATGGCCGCCTGGTGGAGGAGGGAAATACTCTCTTGCAACGCGTTTAACACTCAATTTTGAACCTTAAGCAAATGAGACTGAACAGGTGAAAATCAATGTATTCTTTTAACTACCAGATTAAAAAGGACTTAGTGGATCTTATATATATATATATATATATTATATATATATATATATATATATCGAAGCATTTCATAATTCTTTATTGTTGGATTGATCCCAATCTTCTTCGTTTAATGTTTTTGCAATTCGCAGAATTAGACGGAGTGTGAATTAAAATGTGTTTAGCTCGTGAAAACGTTTGTCTGGGCAGAAATGCCCTTCAGTCATCGGTCGGCCTTGGGTTTAAGAAGCTGTTTTGTGTGTTACGATGCAGTTGTAAATTTAGAATAGTATTACGTCTCTCTCCGACTTAAAATGTTAACGTTACTCCCACACCCTCGCATTACCACGCTTATCTAAAAGCGGATCGGCATAAATAAAAGTTAGCAAAGTGTAATTAGTGTATAATCAATCCCCCGGTCTCCTTTGCATTGTTCGAATCATAATGGCGTCTCACACTCGGCCACGTGCTACCCGTATTTATAAAGCACAGCGAAACGAGAGTAAAGAGAACGATAAATGAAAGATAGAGAGAAAATAAATAGAAAGTAGAGTAAATAATGAAATATAATAATGAAGGAATGGGCCCTTAAAGAAATTAAACACAACATTTTGGTGGCTACGCGGTGTTCCTTTATATAAATATAAAGGCTTTCCCACGTCACCTTATATTTCGGGCAAAATTGTTGCTACTCGTATTATAGCATTAATAAATATTCTGGTTCGATTATTTAAATTGCAAGATGCATTGTGTTATTCCATTTGCAAGCAAATTTCGATTCTCATTTTTTGACAATCATTGTAAATGTTTTTCAAGATGGCGCCCATCATTTTCAAAATTTCTTCTCATAGCGAGCATTTTCGTAATTTTCGCGGTCATAAATTTTTTTCTCTTCTCGTTGGAGTCTAGATTTCCAAACCGCTTTGACTCAAAATTTATCTGAGTCGTCTTGTCGAAGCCGTAATAATGTGGAGTCAAAATTAGAGTCGGAATTGGAAAGTTGTCTGTTTCCTTTTCGCGTTGATTTTTATACGGCAAGGTTTAAAATGTTTGAGTGTATGGTGAGGCATTTTTAGGTTATATATATATATATATATATATATATATATATATATATTAGAGTATTCTAAGAGATTCAATAAAGAAGTAGCAAAATTTTTCAGAATCTATTCGAGTTTTTAAGATTATTTTTTGACTGGATGTAAATAATGGATTTACAGGCATCGCTTTGTAGTTTTAGTTCGCTTTATAATTTTAAGTTAATTTAAAGGTTTAAAGTCGAAAAATAATCGTTAAAGACCCTAATTTATACTGGGTCAAATTCGGACTGTTTAAGTTTATTATGCTTGCCGTATATAAATTGTGTGAGACTTCAAAATAAGCAATATTTGTTATAAATAGATGAAAAATTTATTTAAATGAAATAGAGAAATTGTTTTCGTAAATTCTTTTGATAAATTAATTTGTTTTTTACTTTATATATATATATATATATATATATATATATATATATGTGTGTGTGTGTGTGCATATATATTGAAATTTTTTTATTTTTATAGGTGAACTTATTGTTGTTTTTTTCTTTCTTTCATTTTTCAGGACAATTCCGAGTGGTTTTGTATGGTTAGGCTGTTTAAAATTTTTTTTTTATTCTGAAATTAGATTTTATTGTGTTAAGGAGTGTATTAACATTTTATTTTAGAAGTGGTTCGGATTCAACGTTAAACTGTAGGTCTAAGGTGGAGTGACACGCTTGACCTTCGCCGGGATGAGCAATCAGGGGGGATGCTAAACAAAGATTGCCGATAAAGTAGAACTTTTTTAATTCATGAAGGACGGGCTTGTGGTAATGATGTAATAAGTTTTAGGCGATGTTGCATAGTTTTTATATGAAGTTTAACACTAATAAAATTCAACTGTTACGGTACGGAAAAGGGGAGGATCTAAAATTTCATGGAATTGAAAAAAATATCCCCGATGATCCCGGTGTACCTGAGAGATGGAGAGTAAAAGAAGTCAACTCACTACTTCACCAGGCCAAGTAGATCTATTGTAGTAGTATCCCCCTTTAAACTGTAGGTCTAGGACGCGGTGAAAAGCTTGACCTTCGACGGAGTGAGCTTTTCTGTAGTAAATGATAAATATTATTTTCACAAGGTTATTCTGTTATTCTCGGTAAACCGTCTTATTCCGCTCCCGAGTGATATTTTGTATGGTTAGGCTGTTTAAAATTTTTTTATTCTGAAATTAGATTGTATTCTGTTAAGGAGTGTTTTAACATTTTATTTTAGACGTGGTTCGGATTCAACGTTAAGCTGTAGGTCTAAGGTGGAGTGACATGCTTGACCTTCGTTAGAATGAACAATTTGGATCGGTCCGGGTTTGTATATTATTATTTTTTTATTATATATATATATACATACTCCTCGTTCGTAGTTCTTATGCTATTATTATTTTTGATTGCATATATTCCTTCGCTTGTATAGGAATGTATATTTATTTTCAATATATTTCGTGAAATTGGATCATTTGTCTAAATAAGCAGAGTGATGTGATTGTGTTGTATTTAATTCTTTTGGAAGTATATATAAACGTTATTATTATTATTTAATTATACCAAATGGCTAGTTAGGCCTTCTAAGTCAACTGGCGGGTTATGCCAACTGGCGGTTGAAGCCAGCTGACGGGGACAAACGCACACAAATGCTCGTACACCGACTAGGATTATGCCAGTCCAATAATTCGTCTAAATAAACTGAGTGATGTGGTGGTGTTTTATTTAATTCTTTTGGTTGTGTATATATAAATGTTACTATTATTATTATCATTATTATTATTTAATTATACCAAATGGATGATTAGGCCTTCTGAGTCAACTGGCAGGTTAAGCCAGCTCGTGACACGACAATTGGGCGCAGGACAAATGAGCGCCGACAATTGAGCGCCCAGACAATTAAGCGCAAGACAAAAGAGCGCAAGACAATAGAGCGCCAAGACGATTGGGCGCAAAAACAAAAGAGCGCAAAACAAATGAGCGAGAGCAAGCAAATAAAAACTGGATAAAAGAAACAAAATAAGCTTGAACAAATATTTATTAAGGATGTTAAAAAAACAATATTTATTAAGGATGTTAAAAAAATATATTTATTGAGGATGTTAAAAATAATGTAGGTTAGGTTAGGTTAGGTTATTATTTTGCGCTTTATTGTCTTGCGCTTAATTGTCTTGGCGCTTATTTGTCCTGCGCTCATAAGTCGGGGTAGCAAGCCAGCTGACGGATTATGCCAATCCAATAATTCGTCTAAATTTAGTTATTTTGGTTGTGTGTATATAAACGTTATTATTATTATTATTATTTAATTATACCAAATGGCTGGTTAGACCTTCTAAGCCAACTGGCAGGTCAAGTCAGAATATATGCTTTAATTAAATAAATAGCGCAAACTGGCAACTCAGCCAGATACGCCAACTGGCGGATTAAGCCAGAATATATGCTTTAAATAAATAGTGCAAACTGGCAACTCAGCCTTCTAAGCCAACTGGCGGATTAAGCCAGAATATATGCTTTAATTAAATAAAGAGTGCAAACTGGCAACTCAGCCTTCTAAGCCAACTGGCTGATTAAGCCAGAATATATGCTTTAATTAAATAAATAGCGCAATCTGGCAACTCAGCCAGATAAGCCAACTGGCTGGTTAGGAACATATTAAGACAACGGCCGCTCGGCTGAAGTCTTAATATGTGCTTGGCTCCTGCCAGGCGAACACCTCTCTTCCTTTCTCTCCTTCTCCTCTCTCTTTCTCTTGGGGAATAACTCCGCCTCCAAGTTGTATAACCCCTTGTTGCTCTTGCAACATTCTCCCCCTTTGTTGCATAACATATTGCAGCATTTCCCATTGTTGCATAACAACTTGCAACATTCCCCCTCCCCCTTGTTGCATAACAACTTGCAGCATTTCCCCTCCACATTGTCGCATAACTTAAGCAACATTGATCAACATTTGCAACTGCATTGCACTCGTCCATTTTGCGCCCATGCTACTGTTTCTTTCTTTTGTGCGTGTTCTTTCCTTTCCTGTTGCCTTTATATTAGTTGTTATTTCAATGATGTTGTGGTCCGATATTATAGTTGTGATATTTCTACATTATCAATTAGGTTGCTCTTGTGTGTGAATACCAAATCTAGGCAGTTGTTTTTTCTTGTGTTTTCTGTTATTTCTTGCGTTAACATAAATTCATCAGCTAGAGCTAGTAGCATTTTTACTGCTCCTGGTCTTCTCGTGTGCCCCGCTTGTCCTCGTGTATACATATATTTTTTCCTGTCCTTTTATATTTCATGAATGGAAAATTAAAATCACCACAGAGAAAAATATTTGGGGTTGGAGAGTGTAGATCTTTTACCCAGTTTCTTACCTCTGTAATGGAATCTGAAAATTTCGAGGTTGGCGTGTTTGGGGGTCTGTACATTACAATTAGTATCGTATTTAATTGTTCAACTTTTGCTACTACACATTCTACGTAGTGTTTGAGGTACTTATAGTCATTTCTGACATATGCCTTTCGTGTGTGTAAATAGCACATTAGGGTGTGTCAATTTTAGGGAGCAAAGTGAAATCTTTAGATTTTCAAAGACTACTAGCGACGAAATGATGCATTTTTATGTGCTAAATCGAAATATGGCTTTAAAATCCAGATTTGACCAGTCGTAGCTACTTATATTTGAAGTTGAAGTTTACGAAAAATCAGCAATTTTTTTGTGAGTAAACATGTGCTGCTTCAGTTGTCATCCTTACACATCTCTCTACTACTGTGTGTGAGGGCCATGCAGGAACTTCCATTGGTCTATCCAGAAACTCCTTGATTGCAGCAGTGGTGAGGGAGCAGGTCAGAGGAGGCTCAGTCACGCCAGAGTTCCAGTCAATAAGCTCCGAAAGTTTGGTGGCATCTGGGGTGATGTCAAGAGTCTTCCTGGGTCTGACACTGCAGTCTCCTACCTGTGTGTCCTCATCTCCTTCACCTCTGATTTTCAGTATCCTCTTCACTGCCTCCCTCCTCTCCTCCTCCACCTCACTGCACAGCATGGCCTGGAGCACAGCCTCAGAGTGTGCTTACCAGACTGATCTCTTCACTGTAGGCATCACTATTCCTATCACCTCCTTCTTCTGACTTCTGAGCAGCTCCAGCTGGTACAGTACATGCCTGGGACCCTCCACCCAGCTGTGATTTAACTTGATGTTGAACCAGTTTGGCATGTAGACTCCCACTATGAATTCCACAATTATCCTCAGATTCTTCAGGTTCCTACCCTTCAGCCCATGTTTGGAAATCCACAATCTGCAGAACCTGAGAGCCGTGGTGACCCACCTACTGTGACCGACTGGCCCAATCTCCAGGAGAGCTAGACTCTGAGGTACCTCTCCCGATCTGATGGCAGTGATGATTCTGTAGCCATATGATTGGTCTGTGCTGAGGTCCTTGACTACCTCCTGACTGAGATGGGGTAGAGGAGGACCAACAGTGATCCTCGTGAAGTTTGGGTTGATTTCCAGCTCAGTGGCAGTGTCTAACATCTTCCCTAGGGGCCCGGACCATTTGCCATCTAGTGCAGTCACCAGGTGTCTGAGACTCAGCTCCCCAGTGTGCAAGTCACAGACAATCCACACCAACTTCCTGCGAAGCTTGGCCTCCACATAATGCATTACTCCTCCCTCCCAGCCAGTATTCACATTAGTACTGTCACCTCGTATGGCCAGAAGGGTCTGGTCTGCTCCTCTTTCTCTTAGCTAGTTCACCAGATGATCAGCAATGACCTCAGCATGACTTCTCTCCTCTGCAGCTTCCTCTGGTACAAAATGCCACAAATATTTCCCACCTGGTTCATTGCACACTGTGTAGTGTTCTTCCTTAATGAGGCCAGGAAACTGCCTGTCATTGCCCTCAGCTTCCATCATCACTTTGGTGTCATCTCTTTTCCCATTAAAGAAGATACAGGTGATGCCATTTTCCCTAATCTCTTCATCAAACTTCTTGACCAGCTCCTTAGTCAGTCTCTCCTGAGCCCTCCTCACCGTGTTGTGGTCAATCACCAGTGCTGTGTCAAACCAGCATCAATCCAGGCAGCAGTGGCAATCTCTGCACTCTCTCTCAGCCCAGTGTGATGTCTCAAGCTAGCCAGAGCTATGCTGGTGATATCTTGAGTGTTGTATTTCTTCTTAGCACAGGCAAGGAAGAAGTTGTCGCAGCCTCTGGTATGAAGTCTTCGTCCTCCTCTCTCCTCCCTGCCTCCTCCAGTATATCTCCAGTCTCCTCAAACTCCATCTCCAGCAGTGACTCCTCCCTCAACTCCTTCTTTCTTGGCTGACTCCTCTGCCTTCTTCCTTCTCTGCTCCTGTCTCTGCAGCACTGCTTCTTGTCTCCTGGTCTCAGAGTGATCAGCTAGACCCATCTAGTGTGCCCCCACACTTCCCACCTTTTCTCTCTGACCTTTAATGAAGGCAAGCTCCTACACTGGTATCTTCTGCTCGCTCCTGCAGCTACAGTCAATGTGAACCTCACTGTTGCAGACAGGGTTGCACCCAAGCTCACTGCAGCTCCTGATCACACAGTGACAGGTCAGGATGTCCACCAATTCATCCAGTTTCATCATGAACCTATCTTTGACCTCTAGCTTCACATTGCCAATGGACGCCACTGCCTCATCCCACAGTGCCTTCACTTTAGCCCTGATCCTGACCTCAGTGTTGATTACAGGTCCTGTGAATAGAGCGTTGGCCTTTCTCCACTAAGCTAGTAGCCCTGGAACAATGGCGTTGTTAATCAGGTCATTAACTGGGTAATTCCTCCTTTCTTCCTCACTCATCTCTCTCCTCAACAAACCATACCTCAGCAGATCTCTGGATGTGGGCAGCTCAGCAGAGGGAAGTTCCCTCCAGTCCCCACGAAATGACTTAGGTGACAACTTGATTTGCTTCGGGTTCTGATTTCTTTCTGACTCATCCTGTCATTGAAATTTGGATAGGCCTACTGATTATGATTACATAAAATTAAGTTAATTGAAATTCTTAATATCTTCCTATAAGCTCAGATAAAAGGTTGTGTTGTTATAGGTACAAGACTTAATTATTCAAAGTAATGACAATTTCATATATCTATCATATCGAAATATACAGAAAGTTTGGGTCACACATAACATTTCGAATAATTTGAATTACACAATATTTACATTACGAAGTAATCAAAATTGTCAAAAAGGAGGTAAAACACGCATTCACAATCAAAACTCCAGCATTTGTGACTGTGAAACTTAGAAACCATACTGCACACCAAAAATAACCAAAGTTGACAACACATATCAATGGCACATTGATATACGATGCTACAGTCATATTTAGGTTATATTTCAAACCTTTATGGTCAAATATAAAGTAGGTAAATGGCTTTTTTAAACAACACTAAAGATATTTCTAAGTTTGCTAGATAATATGACATCATTTGAGCATTAGTAATTTTTGAATTGTTGACTTTACTAAAATTGACACACCCTAATAGCACATCCTCCTTTACGTCTCACTGTTCTGTCGGCTCGGAGGATGTTATAGTTGTCAATTTGTATTTCTTTTTTTGTCAATACAGGACTCACAATTTTCACAGTTCGCCTGGCAGTCCTTTAGATGAGTTTCCGTGAGGCATGCAAAGTCTGTCCGGCTTCTTGCATGAGTCCTTTCAGGTATAAAACTTTGTCCGGGGAATGATTTTATTTAAGGTCCTGAATGTTGGCTAGGATTATTTTTATTTTCTCTATCGTTTTCGCATACAGGTGGTTCCGATTCGTTTTCCAATGAGGGTGCCGGTTTCGTTGCCTTGTGGTCCTCCCAGAGTTTGTCTCTTTTTATATTTGTTGGTACCTGTTGTCCCGATAACGCATGAAGTGTCTTTGTGCGTGCCTTCTGTCCGGCTCTCGGATTCCTATATTTGTCAGCTGATTTTGTAATTGCTGGATAGTATTTAACAGCTGAATTGTGTTGGCTGCGTCTAAAAAATTGGCACTCTTCTTTGATGTTCGTTTTTCCTGTTCACCCGTTGCGTTCCTTTGAGGGTGGTGGTAACGTCATTTTTTTCCGTATTTGCAACCCCCATATCTTGCATAGGTGCTGTAGACCGTAAGATGGTGGAACTTGCATTTCTTATCAAATTTGCAGTATCCACTTGTGTAATGCGTGATGCATAATGTGGGATGTGCATATATGCATTGTCCATCCCGATATCTGCAGTTCCCTTTCGCGTAGTATTTACATACGATATTTTCTACGCTTCTACTTATTTTCTTATTTTCAAAGTTCTTAATTTTGGTATTATCATTATTTTTCTTTGGCTGTTCATTTTCTACGTTTTTAGTTATTATCTTTTTATCATTTCGCTCGTTATTATCTTTTTATCATTTCGCTCGTTGGACAGTTTGACTACTTTTCTTTCATCTATGTCTTCCTTCCGTATTATATTGTTTATTGTTATTCGTTATTAAATTGTTGTTCGTTATTATGCTGTTTTTCGTTATTTCGTCCTCTCTCTCATCCACCCGGTTTTTCGTTGGGACATTTCCGGACCCTTATGTCCCCATTATTTCATTCTTTTTTGTAACATTCGAGTCTTCTATCTCCATTTCTTTAAATACCGCGAATGAATTTACCGTCTGTGTACATGCGCCACATAGAAATTTGATCCCCACGACGCGTTTCGCATTCGAGACAAGAGTTATTTCCCTATTATCCCAATTCATGCAAATAAAGTCTTGCAGTCGTTGACAGAAGTCGCATCGAATCGCAGCGTTTTCTGTTGTTTCCAGATTACACAAATTGAAGATTACGTAAGAATTTGGACCCATATCCATGCTATTCCTTAATTAGCGTAAAAAGAAATACCCACATAAATTCTTTCTTTATTTATTTATTTTTATTTCTATTTCTTTCCTTTCGATGGTCTAGGGTTTCCTGACCTTTGCGTTTTATGACCTTTTTCCTGCCTTGTTTCAAACTTTCTCGAATATCAACCGTATTTCGTTTCAAATATATACGTTAAAACTGGTGATAAATTATGTAAACTGTATTGCATTTTCTTAATTTTAATGAATTTCACTTTATTTTTTATATGCACGGATTCCCTGATACTTTATACACTTTCGGGTGTAAACAGAATAAACTGCCGAGTAGTTTATTCCCTTCTTATTTGGGTGTTAATACAGAGAGAGACACAGCTCGTCCATTCACCACAAGGTACAAGCAAACAATATATATATATATATATACCAGTGGCGACTCCAGCTCTTCAAGACTACTCGGGCTCTTTTTAAATTTTCAAGTCTACATATGAGCCGACATTTAAATGCATGACAATAACTTAGGATTATCAATAAAATAAATAAATACATACCACGGTAAAAAAAATTATTTTAATTTTATTTACTTGAACATAAAGTCCAAGCGTTTTGGTTTTAAAGCAAATTCCTTTAATATTCAGTCATGTAATTCCTTTTTGCTTTCCAAATCAATAAGTATTTCTTTTTCAATTGAAATCCTAGCCAGGGACGAGAGCCGTTCTTGAGCTATTGTGTTTCTTAAATATGATCTAATTCGATCAAGAACAGAGAAACTTCTTTCATTTGAAACAGAAGTTACAGGTATGGTAAGAAGGAGCTGAATCAGCTTTGTGGTTTCCGACATCGCAGACAATAATCCTGGTTCGTGAAAGACTTTTAAAATTTCATTTGCAGATTTGCATTTTCTAAAGTCACTGTCACGATAAAGATATTTCAATTCGTTAACTAAGGATTTGGAGTCAATTACATTTGGATATTTAGTTTGTAAAGCATTAAGATGATTCATTGGAAAATTTTCAGCAAATTCTGGAAATTTGGTCACATCAATCAACTCAAAGAACGCAAACTCCTGAATGCAATCAAATCGTTCCCTCATTGACATTAGTATAATGTCAATTATTTCGAAATATATTGCTTTATAGTTCATTTGTTTGCCTCTAGCTCTTTTTCTCGGGGGAGAAGACAGGTCTTCGGATTGTTCGAAGCCTGCCATTGTTTCTTGAAAAACTTTATTATATGCTTTATCAGTACGAGCGCACTCAATAAATTCAATAAAGTCATTTACTTTCTGTTGTGCAAACTTCATGTCAAGCTGCTTGCATTGCGGAAGATCAAATAGTTTTTTGGCTTGTGACAATATATTTTAAGCAGTCAATAAAAAACAGAAAAGTGAAATCATGCAATTTTATAAGTAGATTACGAGTTTGATTAAGAGTATCTTCATCCCATCTTGCACTGTCATCTAAAATCTTTTGAAATGCATTTTTCAGAGTTTCACGCTGCCTTTTTATTGCTGACACGGTTCTAGATCTATAGCACCACCTTGTTTCACAAAGTGATGGAATGCTGATATTAAGCTCTCTAAATACAGCTTTTCGTTTCATACTTGAAGAAGCAAATTTGCTGAAAACACGTACATTGGAAAAGAACATTTTAGCCCGGTTAACTTTCTCTGACATTTTACTTAACACTAGGCTGACCATACGTACCGTTTTGAACGGGACAGTACCGTTTTTTTTATGGGTTCTGTATGGGTTCTGTCACTGAAGAATAATTGTAAGCTCAATATGTTTATGTACTTACTTTTTCATGAATACAGAATATTACATAACCCCCGTCCCTTTTTTGCCATCCCAATGTCCCGTTTTTGTCTCAAGGAAATATGGTCAGCCTACTTAACACTAAATTTAACATATGTGCATAGCAATGAATAAAATAGCCGAATTTAAAACCTTTTTCTCTCAATTTCGTTTGAACCCCATTAATTTCACCTGCCATCACCGCTGCCCAAGGCAGTTGAAGGCACACTTATCGAAATGTAAAAAGTTACCATGTATCGCCAGAATTAAAAATTGTGCCTCTACAAGGCCGAAGGATATAAGCCCGAGTTGAAATGTTTTTTTCTTTATAAAAAAAATTAATAGGAGGAAAAACGTATTTTATTTAATGAGAATTAGAAGAAGGACTATTATGTAACCGTATGCAAGCAAATAATTATTCATTAAAAGAACTTTAAATACACGATATTGCTTATACTTTCTCGGGTGTAATGTCTTGCGCCCGAGTAAAGGATCTTGAAAGATTACACGAAAACTTAATGTGTCAATATAGTTTTTTATAGGTAGTAAGGGTATCTAAATGCGCTCAAAATTTGCTTGCGTGACGAAGGCTAGACAGAAAAATAATAACATACTACCAGCCAAAAACCATTTTTACAATTTGTATTTAAAACTTTTTTTTAAAACTTAAATCTATAAATACACAATTTTATCTTTCAGGCTTCTCCTTGCCCCTTGCCTATATATATAATAGGCTATGCATGCTTCCCCATACATAATTGTCACCGATCGCTACAGATATATATCATTTTTTTCGTGTTGAGTCTACAGATGTATATAAAAAAATTATTCTAAACAAAATACAGGCCTGTATACGGACGTTTTGCGATTGCGAATACTTGTGGTTTTCGGTCCAGTTTGTGTAGAGCAAGCCTAAGGTACTGCGAGTGTGACTGGCTGATGTTAAGTAAATTTGTGCTGTGTTGGGGAGAATGCACAAGGAATAATAATGACTTGGGGTGTCTGCAGTACAAACAACAAAAATTGCAATCAATTGAATATGGATATGGATGTTCTTTTGACGAGACTAACACAGAGCATTGTTGCTTTCAGTGGTGATGAACCACGTATGGAAGCCTCGTCAATACCTCAACCACCGAACTACTGCTCATGCTGCTCGTGCACTGAAATGGGCGTATGTGCTTCTAATTCCACTTGAACTATGAATGTGTATATATATATACAGGGCGTCCCAAAAAAATGTATACACACTTTAAATAATTATAAAGGCAGTGTTTATTAAAATACATTTCATTTTCAAAATGTAATAGAATCTACAGACATTATTTAATTGTTTTGTCAACGCCTGTTTTTCAAACTGACGTCCGTTCTGGTCCAGGCACTGCTGATAACGCGAAGCAATGGAATCGCAAACATCACGAAACATTTCGTTTGGTATTTGTGTGCATTCTCGTTCAATGGCTGCTCTCAATTCAGCGACTGTTGCAGGTTTTATAGCGTAGACTTTGTCTTTTAAGTATCCCATAAAAAAAGTCTAGTGGTGTGAGGTCTGGTGAACGCGGAGGGTATTCTACGAAACCCCTTCGTCCAATCCACATCCACATCGTGCCAAGTACCACTCGCAATACTCCACTCTTCGGTCCGGATCATCATCATCTTCATTAATAGCATGGACTAATCTTGGAATGTAACTTTTCCATTGACAGCGCTTCAAAATGCGTTGGACAGACGATTCTGAAATTCCTACCTCACGACTCGCTTGCCGCACAGATTTTCTTGGACTTTGGTGATACGTTTCCAGTACTCTTTCTTGCTTTGTGGGGCTTGTCGATGTCCGTGGTCTTCCGGAACGCTTCTTGGGACATTCTGAACAGTTCCATCGGCTTCAACTTATCTCTAATTCGAGTGATGGTAAGTCGCGTTGGTGGATCTGTTTGAAACTCCCTCCTAAACTGTCTTTGCACTTCAACTGCGTTTTCACACTTCCAGTAGCATTTTAGAATGAATTCCTTTGTTCAAAGCTTAGTCTGACTGCCATTATTAATTCTAATGGTTTAACTTGGAAAAAAGAAACATCAATTGAGCTATCAGCCGTTAAAGTGTGTATACATTTTTTTGGGACGCCCTGTATATATATATATATATATATATATATATATATATATATATATATAATATTATATATATATATGTATGTATGTATGTGTGTGTGTGTGTGTGTGTGTGTATATATATATGGAATTTTGCCTATCTTTTTGTCTAAACACTTTTTTCCTTTATGTTCCTTAAGTTAGAGTTATGTTGTGACAATTGTCAGCAGAAAAACACCAATTTTCTGCTGACATTTGTCACAACATAACATACAAAACGCGTACATCATGCCCAATGTCGTGACCACCGCTTCGCGTCGATCAGCGAAGTTCAATATATATATATATAATATATATATATATATATATATATATATATGTGTGTGTGTGTGTGTGTGTGTGTAGAGGGAAACGAAATTCCTTTTCCTCACCTCTTTGTTTCATGGCTGGAAATTGTAAACAAGGATATAAAATTCAAGGCTCCGGTCAAGCATACACGAAGTCTATTATCAAGTAAGGCCCTCTACAATTTCATCCCGCAAGAAGCAACATCACTGCTGCAGGAGTTCCCGCTGGCCCCCTTTCAACAAGTCTCAACCGGCCCTCAACACTCATCCTATCGCCAGCAGGCCAATCCGTCTTCAGATGCATCTACTTTGAAGGCCAGGTCCGTAAACATTCTAGTAGGTCACAAGCCCATTTGGCCTACCCTTCTGTCTTCGTGTTAAGCAACTCCCGCGTAGCCCACATAACTTCAGTGTATATCCTCAGCCTAACGAATAGGCTATCTTCAAAGTGCCCCCAAACAACAGGCAAACAACTTTCCCATTATGACTACAGTAGGCCTGTTCAATCATTTTACCAATTCAATTATCTTACAGTATTTGTATCCGCTTGTTTATTTGCTCATTTCGGCATTTCATTTTTACTTGCCGAATCAGTTTACTGTACCAACGCCGTATTTTCATTACCACAGTTATTATTGGCTTAATTACTTATTATCGTATGTTCACTGCTGCACATCTCATTAGCTTACCTAAATTAGTGTTTCTTGTTATTGTTGTATTCATTTAACGCTTATACTGTATAAACCATTTCTCATTGCTAATAATAAGTCATTGTAATATTGCATAATTATCGTATACATAATTGTTAATCACTGTGAACAAATAATTCATTTATTTTTCTAATTAAACACAAAACCACAAAGTCATTTCTCTCTCCTTATTAAATATTGTTCGTTTGGGCTGAACCCAAGCTGGTAACCCTAAGTATTCGTTTCAATTTAATTCAAAAATTATATATAGTAAGCCTACTTTCTAGGTCACTATAAATTGGTGACCCGTGGGCTAATATATATATATATATATATATATATATATATATATATTAGTGGTGGACCGGATATCCGCATCATTTTAACATCCGCACCCGCACTTCTGACTGCGGATGTTATGTTGATATTACCTCTAATAAATTATGCAATTTACAATTAAATTAGCTTATAAAGTAGCTTATAAGGCCGAGTCATGCACATTTCATGTAAAGTATTAATTATTAATGAACAAGCAAATATATAAACCTCAAAATATAAATACGTGGTAACACAGATAATTGAATGAAACTTGTTTCATTGAATTTTCTGTGGCTGAAACTCTTGAGAAAGTTATTATTTTTATCATAATGAAAACATTAATATTAATTTTAATTCTTATGCATTGCCTGCCATAATAGTAATATCGCGAAATTTGAAAAATTATGTCATATATTCATAATTCTATATTATACTGATAGATTAACTAATTATCCGCATCCGCATCCGCGGATATTGAAATTAAAGATCCGCATCCGCAGATGTTGAAAAACTGACATCCGGTCCACCACTAATATATATATAATATATATATATATATATATAGAGAGAGAGAGAGAGAGAGAGCAATTCTTTAGAACAAAAATTGAAAGTTACTTTTTTACTGCCCTGTTGCATGGCACCCCAAGTCTTTAGTCTTCGTAGATTGCTCGAGGAAGGGGGAGATTTCGACTAAAAATAAAGTTTCGTCTTCATTTGTATCAATGTTGCTTTGTTGAATTGCCGAACAAAGCGAGTTAAGGTTAAGTTTTGTGTATCGAGCGTTTCCATTACTGGACTCGGAAGCCTTCTAAGTTCTAAGTTTTCATTCAGTTTGTTAAATTAACGCGTCTCTGCTGTGCTGTGTTATATCAGTCAACAAGTAAAGAGTGGGCGAATTTCGCCACATATACTTTGTTGCCAGAAATTGCTTGATTCTTATACAAATATTTGGTCACAGTTATACTTTGTGAATATTTTAGAGCCTTTCCTGATTTGACATTACATTCAAGCGTTGCTATATATATATATATATATATATATATATATATTTTCCATGCTATCTGTATAATCAGTACTAAGGAGAAAATTAATATCCCCGATTTTCAATTCAAAGTTGTTTTTGAGGTTAGGTTAACCTAACCTAACTTATTCTAAAACAAATAACGTGGCATATAAAAACTTGGATACAATATCATCCGAGTTATTTGAATTCGACTTTTTGGATTAAAACCCTAACGCTGGTGAAATTGGAAAAAATAAGCATTATAAGGTGAAGAACCGCTTTTTAAGTTTTTTTCTTTTTCCTTGTGGTTTGCATCATTCATTTATTTCACGTTTGTGAAATTCATCCCATATATATATATATAGAAACGACGTAAATATTGAGGAGCGTTCTGCACACGAGGAAGAGAAATAACGAACAAATGAAAAATGAAGTCCCCGCCTGGGAATTTTTCATTTGTTCGTTATTTCTCTTCCTCGTGTGCAGAACGCTCCTCAATATTTACGTCGTTTCTATACATTAATATACTGCGTGGTCATTGCAGTTGATGTATATATATATATAATATATATATGATGAATAAAACCACGAAGGAAAGGGAAACACAGAATGGTGCTCAACGCTTTCGTCTAATGACATCCTCAGGAACCTGAAGTAAATAAAGAGTTCAAGACTATACAGGTTACAATATATATATTATATATATATATATATATATATATATATATATAATATATATAATAAATATAGAATAAAAATTGTGGGAGGAGCATACAAATTTGTAAGGAAACTACCAATTTTGGCACTTTGCCCGAATTCAACACAAGATCAAATAGATTGTTTACAGCCAATTTTACAGTTAATGCCTGAATGATATATAGGTCACAAAAAATATATATAAAAAAATTGAAAAATAAATTGAAAAATAAAAATTGTAAGAAGAGCCCCTCCTCTCCAATATTTATATGGAGTTTTTCGAAATTACTTACATTCCGAGAATCCTGGGGGTTGGCATCCCATGGTTGCGGTACGTCGACGATATTGTGTGTATCTGGCCCATGAATCGTGACCTGGATGACTTCCTCCTTCAGTTAAATGATCAACTCCCCTCCATTAAGTTTACTTTAGAAGTGGAACAAGACAACTCAATCCCGTTTTTGGATGTGCGTGTACATAGGGAAAGCCCAGGTTTTAAGTTTAGTATCTATCGGAAAAAACAAACAATATGTCCTACGTACACTTTACTCTCTGGACATGACACCCCCATTAAGAAGGCCATATTTTCTTTAGTGTTTCTCCGCGCTCTTAGGATCGCCAGTCCTGAATACATCGATGCCGAATTGGAAAAAATCAACGGTATTGGAAGTGATCTGTACTACCCACCTGCGTTTATGGAATCTTGTCTTAACAAGGCAAAACGAACCTTCTATCGTGTGAATAATAACACTCGCACTTTGTCAAAGAATATTTTAGTACTTCCATTTTCCCGGGCTTTTTAGGCATTGTTAATGTACTTAAACTTTTGGATATTAATGTAGTATTTTCATATAACAATATGTGAAAAATATCATAGTAAAAAATAGCCCTACCAATAATTCAGGCATTATCTATAAAATTGGTTGTAAACAATGTGATTCCTTTTACATTGGTCAGACGGGAAAGGATTTGCACACGCGTGTAAAAACGGCATCAATATTCCGTTAGAACGGACAGTCGTCCAGTGCCCTTTTTGTCCATTTGTCAGAGTTATCCCACTGTATTGATTGGAATAATGCTTCAGTTTTGTTTCACTCTAGCAACATTGTTAATAGAAATATTCTTGAGTCTGCTATTATCCAACTTACAAATAACTTTAACAAGAGCAAAAGTCTTTTTCAACTCGATCCCGTTGTTTTGAATTCATTCAGAACGGATTTAGACAAGAAGGGCAGAGTGCTAAAACTTTGGTAGGTTTCCCTTAAAAATTTGTATGCTTCTCTTAAAATTTTTATTATTTTCAATTTAGTTTTATATTTTTCTTATTTTTTATTTTTTGTGACCTATATATTATTCAGGCCTTATCTAGAAAATTGGTTGTAAACAATCCATTTGATCTTGTGTTGAATTCGTTCAGAATGGATTTAGACAAGAAGGGCAGAGTGCTAAAACTTGGGTAGTTTTCCCTTATAAATTTGTATGCTCCTCTTACAATTTTTGTTTTTCAATTTATTTTTATATTTTTTTTTTGGTGACCTATATATCATTCACAGGCATTGACTATAAAATTGGTTGTAAACAACCTATTTGATCTTGTGTTGAATTCGGGCAAAGTGCTAAAATTGATAGTTTCCTTACAAATTTGTATGCTTCTCCCACAATTTTTATTCTATATTTATTATATATATATATATATATATATATTTTTTTTTTTTTAACCTGTATATAGTCTTGAACTCTTTATTTACTTCAGTGTTCCTGAGGATGTCATTAGACGATAGCGCTTGAGCACCATTCTGTGTTTCCTTTCCTTCGTGATTTTATTCATCATAAATATTTTTCACGTGTTACTTTTGTGAAATAATTTTCATATATATATATATATATATATATATATAATATATACGGAAAAAAATCGTGCTCCAGGAGTATCTTGGCTATTTTGTATGCATACCTCGGTCTACAAAGGTTTCACATGCCTGATTATGGCCTGAAAAAACGTATCTCTTTTAGACTATTGTTTTCATGAAATACGCCTAGCCTCTTGATTGATTAGCTCAGGGTTCGTAGGTTGCGGCTCTTTTAGGCTTCTTTTTTTTTGTAAGCTGGGTTCCTCTGGGCTGGATTTCCTCTATGGAAGTGTTCATCTCGGCAAGGACTTCTTCAGGCTAGGATTCCTTTCAACCACAACTCCTCTAGAACAGGACTCTTGTCGGACTGTGCTGTAGGTATCATGCTCAGGTCGAATATTGAAAAACTTGGAATTTCAAGATTGTCAGTATGTATTCCTATGTAAAATTGAATTTTAAGAGGGGTTCGTCTTCTGCAACTTTAAGTGTTCAAAATCGCACTTTTTTGTCGAAAAATGGGATTTTTGGCCAATTTCAAAGACTTGGTAGCCTCAAATGACCTCCATATGTTCCATATTGTTCACATACACCCTTAAGCATTTCTAGGGGCAGGCTTGGACCCATTTAAGATCAGCCAAAGTGGTTCATAACTCCTAAAATAACCAAAATCACCCAAAATGGCCCAAAACTAAGGAATTGTATGATTTTTAGTCTCCTATACACAACATTTCGCAGCTGTTCTCTTCATCAGGCAGAATCTTTTTGTTTTTCTTTCTTGATCTTGCATTTTCTTTTTTTTAAAAACGCCTCCACCAATTTTTATTTATTTTCTTTTCGGCATCACTGAGTGTGATGGCAGCTGCCCCCACCTTTCCGCAAGCTGCTGTGACGTTCAACCTTTTTTTGCAATTGCAATTCTTCTTTAATATTTGTATAAGTCCCTCCTCCATCCCCAGCTTGTAATAATATGCTGGTCAACTGAATGTTTTGAGATTCTTTCTTCTGAAAGCATCTTGATTTGTCTAGCAGGTCTTGTAGAGACCTAAAACATGTTCATAATGTCTTGCTTTGACTTGAAAACTGGCAACAATTCTCTGTGATCGATCCTAGCACGAACAAAACCATCTCTTCTCTCTTGCCCATACACTGCATGAGCTGCAGCTGAAACTTCCTGGACTGCTCTTTCACAGCTTTGAGTGTGAACTGAGAAGTTCTCAACTTCAAGTGGAGACCTGAGAAGCTCCTCAACTTCTCCTCTTGACATCTTACAAGTGAAGAGTGGCTCATACAGTTTCTCCTTATCCCAATTAATCAGAGTAATTGGAGAAGTGGCATCAAAATTCAGTTTAGGGTTTCTATGAGTTCTCAAACTCATGTCTCCATACTCAGACTTACCTCTTATCTTCTTGATCATCTCAACCCCCCATGCCCTCTCCTCCTCATCCTCACTGCACAAGAGAGAGGCAATGAGGTTTTCACTGAGCATGATATGCTCCACGAACTATCACATGAGTGATTATGTTCCTGACTTCAGAGGTCTGGCTTCTCAGCAGTCCCAGAGCGGTCACAATATGGTGAGGTCCTACCTCATGTGGTGCTTCACCATGACATCAAAATACATCTTGAAGTAGAAGTCCAGGCAGAACTTCAGCAGCACCTCCAGCTTCTTCACCTCCCCCTTCAGACCATGCTGCCTCATCCACAGCATCACAGAGCCTCACTTGTAGTCAGCCAGCGTGATTGATTCAGTGGGCCACACTTCAGAAGTTCAGACCAGCAACTTCCTTGCTCAAATCTCCTGTCTTGAGAGCTTTGATCAGTAGATAGCAGTTCTTCTGGTCCGTGCTAAGGTTCTGTACAATGTCTTCTGGCACTTCAATTATATCTTCTTCTCCTGGCAGAGCCTTGAAGCTAAAGTTGACAGGTATGTCATTGATCTTCTCCAAAAGTTTTCCTATTGGGCCACTGAACCCAGACTTGTGCGTGTAGGGACCATCAAGCTTGATGATCATGTGCCTGAGGCCGAGTTCATTAATATGCAACTGGCATATCAGCCAGTGACACTTGTGACCTAGCAGTCTCTCCAAGTGAGTTATAGCTCCTCCATCAGGTCCTGTGTTTGTGTTGGTGGAGTCACGACCAAGGACCTCAACAGTATATTTAGCACCATGAGCACTAATCCACTCAAACAGAGCTTGAGCTATCTTCAGTGCAGGTTTCTCATTTCCTTCTGGTTCTTCTGGTGTACAGTGGAAGAGATACTTCCCCTCAGGTTCCCAGGTAACACTATAGTGCTCTTCAGTTGTAATATCAGGATGGCGGCCAGTTTCTTCATTGTACCTCATGATCTTTGTCTTCTTATCTTGTTTTCCATCAAAGAAAATTCCCTTGATCTCCTCTCCCTCTGTCCTTTTCTCCAGGGCCTCCACCGAGGCACCTATTACAGACTCCTTGCCCCTGCACATCTTCATCCTGTCAACAGCTAGATATGCCTTATCAGCAGATAGATGGCCAGCTTTGATGAGATCTTGCAAGAAACCAGTTGCAATGGCTGCTGCAGGAGTGTTTGCCACCTTGAACCTGACTGCAGCCGCAGCAGTGCTTGAGATAGCCATGTAGTTCCTCCTGGCAGAGGTGGAGACTTTGCCAGTGTTGACACTGGAGCTTGTGCCTGTGTGCAGTGCCGGAAAATCTGTGTCAGCAGTAGGAGCTGCTCTGCCTGGAGACTCTTGCAAGGAAGTCACCTCATCTTCATCACCATCATCAGCTCTAAGCAGTAGCCCCTTTTCTTCCTCTTTTATGTTTCTCTTCTCAGCTGCCTTCTGTTCTTCCTCCTTCCTCTTAGCAGCCTTCACCTGCTTCACTGTTTCCTTCACATCAACAGATGCCATCCGGAAGCCAGAAACTTCTGAGGTTTTGATCCTCTGGTAACGGAGCCACTCTAGCTCTAGCTTTGGAATCTTCTGAGGCAGAGGACAGTCACAGTTGACATGAACTCTAGCAGCAAAGCCAGAGCAGCCAGATGCTTCAGTTCCACAGAGAGTGATATCATGTCTGCAGGTTGTTATGTCAAACAATGTATCAAGTTCAGATATTCTCTTCTCTCTCTTTGCAGCCTTCACGCTGCCATTCACTAGGTCAATCATTTCTTTCTACCTGACAAGAATCTTCCTGGCAATGGATCTCTCTTGAATGATCACTCACAAGAGGAGTGAACTTGGCATTGCTTTTGCGCCACTGCGCCAGTACCAGTGATGCCAAGTCCTTAGCCAAATCTTGCAGAGTGTACTCAGCTTTCTTCATATCATTCAGAAGCAGCTTCTCTTCCTGGAGGAGGATTCCTCTCTGAAACACAGCTCTCCAGGTTGGAACTTCTGTGGGAAATAACTGCTTGCCTGGACCCACCAAATCACTCAGCTTTGAAACAGAACTTTTTCTGGTCTTTCGTCCTTGCTTAGCCATGGTGGCTACACAATCTTCACCAAGCTTTGTATCTGAAACATAGAAAATTATCACAGTGAAACTCTAGTAGCCTATAACAGCTGTTACAATGGTTTTAAATGCAAAAGACTTCACTTTTTTTCTACGTGAAGGTCAAAATATGAAAATAAAAACCCACTCTAATAGACAGAGTTTATTTCCACAACAGTTTCGATGCCCACTGGCATCCTCCTCGGGTGGATACAGAAAAACTAATGAACCAAAACAAGAGGGAAAAACAGTCCAAGGACCGACCGTTAAGAAATTCGCACCTAGGTTAGATCCCGTTCTCCCGACACCGGAAGGGCATTTTCATTAAAGGGACCCGCTTATAAGTACATTCGCACAAATTTAAAACTATATTCCTGTTCTAAACATACAGATTCTATTATTTTTTTACATAATTATTACATTTATTATTAAATTTATTACATTTAATATTTCATTATTATTTATTACAGAAATTATAAATTTATTATTACATTAGTTATTACATTGTTGTTTATTATACAGAACTTATAAACCGAAAAACGAATGAAAAAGCCGATTAGGAAACAATCCAGAGACCATTGAGAAATTCGCACCTAGGTTAGATACCGTTCTCCCGACACCGGAAGGGCATTTTTTTTTTTTTTTTGTAAAATGTAAATGGAATAATAAACGTAAATGTAAATGTAATAATGGAAGTAATAAATGTGGAAATAAATAAAATGCAACAGATGTAATAATAAAGGTAATATTATAAATTTAATAATTAGGGTAAAGGTAATAATAATAAATGTTAAAAAAAATGTAAATGCAATAATAAATGCAGTAATTATGTCAAAATATTAGAATCTGCATGTATAGAACAAGTAGATAGTTTTAATTTGTGCGAATGTACTTATAAGCGGGACCCTGTCATAAAATGCCCTTCCGGTGTCGGAGAACGGTACCTAACCTAGGTGCGAATTTCTCAATGGTCTCTGGATTGTTTCCTAATCGGCTTTTTTCATTCGTTTTTTGGTTTATAAGTTCTGTATAATAAACAACAATCTAATAACCAATGTAATAATAAATTTATAATTTCTGTAATAAATAATAATGCAATATTAAATGTAATAAATTTAATAATAAATGTAATAATTATGTTAAAAAATAATAGAATCTGTATGTTTAGAACAGGAAGATAGTTTTAAATTTGTGCGAATGTACTTATAAGCGGGTCCCTTTAATGAAAATGCCCTTCCGGTGTCGGGAGAACGGGACCTAACTTAGGTGCGAATTTAGGTAATTATGTGTTTTAAGTAACTCAGTCATTTTACACACCAAAATACATTTTTCTAGTAATATTTGATGTGATTTGTTCAAATATGACCTCCATTTCCGTCGGAAATGAGATCCAACAAAGTTATAGTACTTTGAAGTTTGGCTAATTTTCAAGGGAAATGGAAGTCAAAATCTAAGCAAAACACATCAAATATTACTAGGAAAATGTATTTTGGCATTAACCTAACCTAACCTAACCCTGGCTAACCTAACCTAACCCTGGCTAACCTAACCTAACCCTGGCTAAACTAGCCTAACCCTGGCTAAACTAGCCTAACCCTGGCTAACCTAGCCTAACCCTGGCTAACCTAGCCTAGAGTATATTAAATCCTCAAAATAATATTCGCACCGTTCACATGTCATCGCCACAAACATCTATCAAAAACTAACAGAAGTAGACCTAGACTAGCAACTTAAAAGGCCTAAGAACTTAAAAAATCTAGCTCATATATCATGTTCTCATGACGTCACCAATCAAAATATTGGAAGGGCGGGAAAAAAAATGCAAAAATGTCATAATATTCAAATGTACATAATTTGTTAAGTACGCATCTGCGAGCATAGTGACTTATACGAAAATGATGAGAAAATTATGCTTTAATATTTTATAATTATATTTGCTTTTGATATTCTGAGTGCGATAAAACTCATATTACCCCGAATTTCTTAACGGTCGGTCCCTGGACTGTTTTTCCCTCTTGTTTTGGTTCATTCGTTTTTCTGTATCCACCCGAGGAGGATGCCAGTGGGCATCGAAACTGTTGTGGAAATAAACTCTATCTATTAGAGTGGGTTTTTATTTTCATACAATGGTTTTGTTTGGTAAGAAACCGGTCTGTTACATTTTTACTACAGTGTATGTCCTGCACAGCTGTTCTGTACATAACCAAAAAACGAAAAAGTGGAAATTTTAACACTTAAACGTGATTTTTAGCAAAAGTTCAAGAAAACAAACCCCTCCTAAAATTTAATTTTACATAGGAATGCATACTGCCAATCTTGAAATTCGCGCTTCAATGAGCATGATACACCCTACTGTGCTGGATTTCCTCTCGGCCAAGACTCTTGTAGACCAGGGTTAGGTCTCCTATATTGGCTGTTAAGGGTTATCTAGGCTAGGGTAGCCTATTTTGTTTAAAATGAAAGCATTACGTTACGATATCTCAACTTTCAGAGGTTTGACATGGAATTCTATCGAAAAATACGGACAACATTTTCGATAATGGTTCATCTCTCGCATTTTGTGTTCCAACTTCAATGTAGTAATTGTCATAAAGAGATTATCATTAACAAAAAAAAAAAAAATCCTAATACCTAACAAGACTGAACCATTGTTCAGTTTCTGTGTACTGTGACATCACACTATTTCATGCTTTTCTTAGCAAATCCTCATTATATTCAACCTTTATTTTATATTTATTCAAACTATGCAACGTTTCCCAAATGAGGTGTTGCTAAATTTTATGAAAAGGCCAAAAATAATGAAATTTCAGGTGTTGTTTGAAGATACACAAATTTCAAATGAAACTCAACATTCTCCATTTATTATGTCCATACGGAAACTGTGGAGGCTCAGTTTGAAGGTTACGTGGTGTTGGGATGGGTGGGGGAGAACTGGAGGTTGAACAATGGGAAACGAAAGGGGATGCCGCGAAAAAACGACAGATAGTATTGGGGTGCCTTGAGCCAGAAAAGGTATGAGTTAAAGTTTAAACTAAGAATTAATGAAGAGAGTTAATTACTGAAAGCAATTCTTATATTTTTTATACTACAATATATTAACATTTCTTATACAGGGAATATATATAACATTTTAAATAACATTTCTTATACAGGGTGTCCAGGAAGTTCCTGGTAATTCGACAAAGCATGCACCCAAACATAGAATTGCCAGGGACTTCCTGGACACCCCTGTAGGTTTTTTACGAAATAAGTCTTTATTGCCCGTGGTTGTAAGTGTTACTCCACTGATTTAATCCATTTATATGCTAGTATAATGATAAAAGAACACTCGAAAAGACTTATTTAAAAAAAATTATATATATATATATATATATATATATATATATATATATATATATATACACCACACACACACCAACCTTACCTTACCTTCAGATGGTTTTGAACGACGGTTCAGGATCATCCTGCGATCGACCCCTCTGCAGACTCACGCTTCATTTGTGGGATTTGACGGAGGAGAAAATTGGTTTCCATTTCTCCGCTGCCCTAGTAGCCAGCCACGCATGGCTGGTCAGGGACTTTTCACGAGAACCTGTCCAGACAGTTCTTGAAATTATTCAGGTTCGTACGCTGGTGGTTCCTCAATTCTTTGGGCAGAACATTAAAAAATTTTGGGTCTCTCATTCTGAGGGTCTTTTCCATCCTCGTTTTCATGGCCCCCTGTCCCACCACAGCTAGGACAGTACAAAACTTGCCTTTTCTCTCATTCCAGTGTGTTTCTATTTCGTTCATAAGGTTTGGGACACAACCCTCGCGTATTGTCCATACGTATATTATTGTGTGCCGCTCGCGTCTTCTTTCCAGAGAGGATAGTTCCAAGGATTGTTGTCGAGACCAGCAGTCATCATCTTTCGTTTCCAATATCTTAGACGTAAAAGTCCTTTGTATATATATTCATTTCACTTGAACTGAATAAGCTTTATTATTATTAATACAATAAATACAATACTTTTACAATTTACAATGAGATAAATAATTGTGAAACTGGACTATTTTATTTAATTTTACCCTTAATTAAGCTTTAAGTTTTACGGGTCTCTTAATTAAAAATTAAACAATTATAATAATACATAAATCATGAATAAGAATTATTAATTTGGGTATGTATTTAATCTTGGATTACACAGGCCTGCAAAATTGAGGGTCCTAAAAACTTTTTTGAAATTGTATGCTGGTTTTATAGGAATTTGGGGTGCTAAATCCCAAAACGGCCTCAGATTTGCTCCATCACGTATAGTTTTTTCACAATTTGCTATGACGTTTTTATGTTGTAATATGTTACTGAATAAAATAAGTAGTGAAGAATTACCACATGAAACCTATTTCCTGACCATTTCTGAATATATTTATTTTAAAAAACTATAAAACTTGGATACTTACATCTTTACTTAGTGGAATGGCTTAGTAGTCCCTTTTTCTTTTGCCAGTGAAGCTGCGCCTGTTGCATTTCCTTTTGTGCGCTGCTTCCGGATTTTCACGATGCAGCATCCAGCAATAATCCCCCATCATATTAACGTTCCACCGGCCTTGGTATCTCTTTTCCATCTCCTTAATGTCTTGATGGAAACGTTCTCCCTGTTCCTCACTT
This sequence comes from Bathynomus jamesi, assembly GCA_023014485.1. Classification (NCBI taxonomy): domain Eukaryota; kingdom Metazoa; phylum Arthropoda; class Malacostraca; order Isopoda; family Cirolanidae; genus Bathynomus; species Bathynomus jamesi. The sequence continues at coordinate 138,003 of JAJOZX010002691.1, read as the reverse complement.
ACTGCACCTAGATTTTCTGGGAAAAAGTCCAAGTGTGCATTCAAGAAATGAATTTTGATACTCATTGAACATCCCAAAGCTTTGAATTTCTCCAGCATGTTTTCAACAATGAGTGCATATTCAGGGTCCTTATTATTCCCAAGGAACTTAGTAACCACACTTTTGAAGGAATTCCAAGCCTCTTTTTCTACTACAGTCATCGTAGACAAGAAGTTTTCATCTGACAGCAGTCTTCTAATGTCTGGGCCTACAAAAATACCTTCTCTTAATTTTGCTTCTGATAGGTTAGGGAACTTCTTGCAGAGGTACTTAAAGCATTCTCCACTTTTTTCTAATGCCTTAACAAACTGTTTCATAAGGTCTAGTTTTATATGAAGAAGTATATGGTAGAAGTACTTTCTTTGGGTCAACAAAATTTTTACGCAAAATATTCTTGCTTCCAGGTTCTAGATATCTTCTTTGTGGCCAGTGTTTTGCTCCCAGTGTTGACTCTTTGCTCTGCTATCCCATTCACAAAGGAAACATGGGAACTTAGTATATCCTCCCTGCTGCCCCAGAAGCATGCACAATACCTTAAGGTCTCCACAAATCATCCAGTGATGATCATAATATTTTATCTTTGTAAGAACCAATTCCAAATTCTCATAACTTTCTTGGAGATGTACCGAGTGACCAACAGGTACAGAGGCATACTTGTTCCCATTGTGCAAAAGAACAGCTTTTAGACTTCTTTTAGAAGAGTCGATGAAAAGTCTCCATTCATCCGCTTTGTACTCAATGCCAAATGCCTGTACCAAACCATCAATATCACTACAGTAAACTAAATTGCCTCATGTGAAAAGTAGTGAATAAACTCCTTTTCTCTTCTATACAAATATATCGATGTTCCAGCTGATAATAAATTTCTTTCTTTTAATCTGGAGCCTAAGAGTTCAGCAGATTCCTTGGATAATCCCAAATCTCTCACTAAATCGTTTAGTTCAGATTGAGTGAACAACTGGGGGTCTTGACTTCCTATATCACACTGAAATTCTTCATGATCAGTATCTGAACCAGAATTACTAGGCAAATCTTCCAATGTTTCTGGTGGAAGCGGAACTGGAACTTCTGGCCCATGAGGAACAGGTCGAAAAGCTGATGGAAGATTTGGATAGAATATGGCTTTCTTATTTTTTGAGTTATAGCCTTTAACATTACAAGAGCAAAAATAGCAGTCATCACAGTGATTTTTTGGCTCCCTCCATACCATTGGCACACCAAATCTGAATGCTTTCTTTTTGCCTTTACACCATTTCCTTAGATCCTCTACGCAAATAAAACAAACTTTGTGTGGTGCCCATGGTTTGTCTTGGTCTCCTAGTTTCATTCCAAAGTAGGCATGGTACACTTGCCTAATAAAATTTGTTACGTTTCTTTGATGTTTCTTGATCACAAATTCCCCGCATATGTAGCAGAAGCTGTCGGGACTGTTGACACATCCACGGCTAGCCATGATTCACAACTTACTACAGTACCCAGAACACAATAAGAGTCTTGAATTTAATTTAATAAAGGCTAAATAAGGCTTTCTTAACACTATCAAAACATGCTAGTTCGCTGATATAAAACACAAAAAACAACTCAAAATCACTGAAAAAATTCGCTTCGGATAAATCACTGTGCGCACGTCATGAAATCTGAGTAACAACTTACTCATACGGCTTGGCAACCCAGTATTTATAATCTCTTAGAAGTTTCTAGTAATTTCCGGAAATCTGGCATTTTCTCGAAGTCGCTTCACAAAAAAATCGAATTTGTGAAATAACTTTGTGTCGTATGACATTTTTATTGTGTTTTTCGAATTCAGCACACAAAAATACATTGTAAACAGCTAAAATTATGAAAAAAGTTTTTCCATCGCAGGCCTGTGTTATTATTATTATCGGTATAAAATAAATACAAAGTCATTATTGAAGGTATGATACCAGTACAATACAAATAAATCAATATTAGACACGAGAGATGAACAATAACAAGTAATGTACATTTAATCCTATATTTTTATTAGTATTCTATTACACTGGTCAACAAAAGAGAACTTTTTTGTCACATAACCAAAAATGAGTGGATCTTATAGGTTTTTAACCATTGAGTTCAAAAATGTTCTTAAGATTTGTCTGTCACCTATCAATATTGAGTGAATCGAAAATGAAATATGGACTAATTTATAGGCGTAATAGCAATATCAAAGTAGAAAATGCATATTGAACTCAGCTAAAATGTGGCTACTGATGATTTACGCTTCTATTTCGCCTCTGGGCCATCCTTGACAATGTCCAGTAGTAGTCAGCCAACATGCAGACACCGCCCCGCCCCCTTCCTATTCTGACTCAAATCCTAAGTAATGTAAATTTGTGTGTCACTCTGATAGAAAATTTCTGTTTTCATTTCTGTAATCAACGTAACAAATTACATATAGTTCAAGTAAAAATATCTCTGTGACAAAAACTTTGTTGACCAGTGTTATTAATTGGGATTTCAACTTCAATATGCGAGAGCTGAATGAAGGCCCATAAACGAATGTGTGGTCCACAAGACGACTGGAAGAAGCCTGCCTTTGAAATGGGCGAAGTAACACACGAAGTAGTTTCACTTATTAATGGTTACCTTTTCTCTGGTTTTATGGTTGACTTCACAGTCCTTCGGTGATAGTCTTCATTGATTTTGATGGCCGCCCTTTCAGATTCAATCTTTTGGAGTCTGCTTTACAATATCGTGGAAGTTTTTTTATGAGGCTTACCATAGTTTCAGGCCTTATCGCAACAAATACTTATTAACGAAGAGAACGTCTCTTATCGTAACCTCACATTGGTCCTTGGAGGGCCAGCTTTGGTATAGATTTCTGCTGGTAACGAGGACTTCCAGTGACGAATTTGCTTTTGTTTGTATTTACTGAAAAGTTTCTGAAGACATCTGATTCTCATTAATTATGGGTGAGAATCTCCTTCGTAAGGGTGACGGTTTATGGTGACATTCGATACACATTTGAGGAATGTATTACTGTATCGCATGTATGGAGTTTCTGCAGTAAAACTGTAGGCCTACAATGAGGTGCTTTATCACCACCCCTACACACACACACACACGCGCGCGCGCACTCGTGCTCATGCTAAGATTCTATGTACACATAAATTATGTAATACCAAAAGTATGCATACATGGAGAGAAGCACGCACATAGTGAAAGTAAATAAAACTGATTTCCAAGTAAACATTTATTATTATTTATTATTACACTGGTATGCATATGAAATTTTTTTGTCTGCTGTGAGGGTTTTTCAACTCGTATTATATAATTCGACCATGCTGAATTCGAAAATGACATTGGTTTTCCTCAATCAGGTCAGGTTTTTCTCTATTGGCCACTTATTATAAGTCCAATTTTATCCCCAAATTTATTGATTTTTTTAGCTTAAACACTGTAGATACGAGTAATATTATAAGAAGACTCGTGAAAAATGAAAACATTGTGTGCATAAATACTTTTATTCATACAATGAATATGGAAAAAAGTTTATTGAGGAAGGAAGGAAGTTTTTTTGGCTTTCCGTCTGTGTTTTTCTTCGGGCACGTCTCGCTTCAAACACCAGCAATAGTCCGCCAGCATATTGATATCCCAGTTTCCCTGGTACCTCTCTTCCATTATTTTGATATCTTGGTGAAATCGTTCACCCTGTTCCTCACTATAATCCCCGCAATTTTCAGGAAAAAAGTCCAAGTGGGACCACAAAAAGTGCATTTTTATGGACATGCGCGACCCATGAGCTTTGAAAGCTTCCATCAAGTTTTCGACAACGGACTCGTATTCTGGACTTCTACGCTTGCCAAGAAAATCAGTGACAACTGATTTGAATGCCTGCCAGGCATTCTTCTCAGTTGGAGTCATTGCGTTTTCGAACTGAGTATCCTTGATCAAAGTTCGAATTTGAGGACCATCAAAAACCCCAGCATTTAGTTTAGCATCAGATATATGAGGAAATTTACTCTCGAGATATCGGAATGCTGAACCCTCCTTATTCATTGATTTGATGAAATTTTTCATCAAGCCCAGCTTAATATGAAGTGGTGGGAACAAAATTTTTGTTGGTGGTACAAGGGGCACTGAAACGACATTATGCGACCCAGGTTCAAAATTCTCTCTGGATGCCCATTCACGCTGTGCATAGTGCTTCTCATCCGCTCGGCTATCCCATTTGCAGAGGAAACATGGATATTTCGTGTATCCCCCTTGCATTCCCAATACAAATGCCACAATCTGAAAAAAAATGAAAATATTTAAAGAATTTAGAGAATTTGTTCTATCAGATAAAAAAAATCTATGCATTGGACTTTATCACTTCTGTGGGGAAGTTAAGTGTTCTTATACACTCTCAAATAACCTTTGGAAAAACAACATAGTCAATAGCAATAGTTTACTTATGATATTAGTATTACCTTCAAATCTCCACAGATCCTCCATTGATCCTCATTGATTCATCATCAGAATCATCGAAGTCCAGGGTTTGAGGTGGGTCGGGTATTGGAATTCCAGGACCATGGGGTACAGGTCTCATAGCAGAAGGAATGTCAGGGTATACAACAATGTGTTTATTCTTCTTGTTAACTCTTGAAAATAGAAACACAGAAACATGGATATAAAACTTGCATATGAAATAGAAGAAGCATTCAGACAGTGGCGGCTCGTGAGGGAAGGCTGCAGTCTGTAAGATATGAAATAGGTCGATGGAGTCTGTATATTTTCTTTCTTTTTCATTCATATTGTCCCTTCGGGGACAATATGAATGAAAAGAAAGAAAATATACAATCATTGTATATGTAAATGTAACTTGTATAACAATATGTATGTGTAAATGTATTTTCTATAACAATATGCAGGCACGTGCACAGGGGGGGGCTTGGGGTGCTTGAGCCCCTGCCCTTTTTCTTCTTCAATCAAAAGTGCCCTTTTAGTCAAAATTCATAAATATATTGATTCGACATAAATTTGAATTAATTAGTTATATTTTTATTTAGTTACTGCTACTTCAACAGATTTTCAAAGCTGGAATTACTTTGATCTATGACTTTTTTATTAGAATAATAAACTTAACATACCGTTACTATTATTTTGTCAATCAGGGAGGGCGTCCCTAGTGGTAACACTGACTGCAGCTGTTCACTGTTGATTGCGTCTCTCGGGTATGTGGGTGTATTGTTTACTGTTTGTTTACTGTTTATAATTTTTGCTTTTGTATTTTCCTGATAAGAATCAATATTTTTCTATTGCTACTTAAGAGCTGTGGCCATCATATTAAATAGCCCACAGTATATTTCTATAAATCTTTAATTTATAGTTTCATATTATTCCATATTTAAATGTATATACAGCAGAATACTGTAATTTATATGATGAGCAAGCTAAAAGTCAGTATAAGTAAAATTGAATAATAATTGTAAATACACTCCAATATTTCAATATCTTCATATCTTTTGAAAATCTTGCAATAAAAACATGCCTTTTTACAACAAATTTTCATTTATTTTCTTTAATCAGCTTTATATACAAAAATAATGCATTGAATTTAATGGAATTTAAGAATATTTACCACATACAATTTTAAAATTTTTCTTTGTGTCTGTATACTTATATATAGCCTATATGGCATTGCGGATTTCATTTTTAAAAATGTTAGGGGAGTGCCCTTTTTTCAACTGAGCCCCTGCCCTTATGAAAGTCTGTGCACGTCACTGACAATATGTATATGTAAATGTATGATTACCATTATGGTGAATATTATGCTATATATGGTGAATATTACATTATGGTGAATATTATGTCAAGTTTCATACGAGGATTTCAAAATATTTAAGAAAAATAAATTTATAAGCCCACCTTGGAGGTTTGTCATGCAGAAATAGCAATCTGTCACGTGATCCTTTCCTTCTCTCCAAATCATGGGAATTCCAAAAGGCAAAGATTTCGCTCTGCCTTTGCTCCATCTTCTCAAATTTTCAATGCACGTCTTGCAGCACATATGAAAAGCGAAATTTTTGTCCTGGTCCCCTAGCTTAATTCCAAAGTATGCTCTATACATTGTCTTCACAAATTTAGTGATTTGGGACTGGTTATTTGGCATGGTAACCGTCCCACATATGTAGCAGAATCTATTGGGATCATTTTTACACGCTCTATTCATTATGAAATATTTTATCTATATGCCTGAAAAGTAAAAAAAGATATTATACAAGTGAAACAAGTGATGATAGATGTTACTGTTCCAATTCCGCTTTGACAAAATCACGAAAAATTCTATTTTACTTATGAGGCCATAGCCGGATAACCTGAGCTGATTGAGAAAAACGGATTGCAGATTCGAAATCAGCAGGAAAAACTCTATAAGAATCACTTACAAAACCCTTGACAGCAAAATTGATGCATACCAGTGTTATATATTAAAATATATACTGTATATATATATATATATTATTATTATTATTATTATATTTGCTATTATTATGCGAAACATTACTTCTAGTAACCTCGTTATTATTATTATATATTAATATATATTATTGTTATATTTATTATTATATGAAACATTACTTTTAGTAACTTCGTAACAAGAAGTAATATTTCGCATCAATTTTATTTCCTTTAATGTAACAGTATTTTGTGGGGAGTTTTTTTTTTTAAGTCAAATGCGCTACATTAGGACCGATGCGCAACCATTGGCAACTTTACCCTTATATTGATATCTTTTATTTTAATATGCTGTTACTGGTATTTCCTGTTCTTGTAGAATAAATAAATAAAAAGGTGGCTGTTGAAAAAGATGTCTCTGACTGTGAAAAGAGCATGATAGTAGGAGCCCGTTTGGTTGGTGTCTTAGCCATTAAGAGTGGCGAGATTGTACCTGCATCTCGAGGAATAGACCCCATCGTTATGAATAAATAGGAAAGAAATGAAAAAAGTACACCACATAAGCACAATAGTGTTCTCATTATTCTCTCCAACTCCAACTTCATTTGAGCTTTTATGCATTGGTTGGTGTTATGAGGGGCTTTACTACAGCTCCCAACATCGTTTTGACTGATACAAGTCGTTGCAGACTATTGTTAAGTTCTGAACAAAGTTTTGATGTGGAAGTCTTTGATTCATGATTCACGGCTCGTAAAAAGGTTCTTCTCTCACTGCTGCTTTACCCCAACTATATTGCTTACGTCATGTACTTTTTTCCCATTTCCTTCCATGCATTCATAACCTTGAGAGCTGTTCCTCGAGATACAGGTACAATCTAGCCACTTTTAATGCTGAGACCAACCAAACGGGCTCCTACTATAATGTCCTTTTCACAGTTACAGACATTTTTTTTTTTTTTGCAGGAAGGAGGGCTGTTTTCCAACAGCCATTTTTTTATTTGTTCTACAAGAAGAGGAAATACCATTAACAGCATATTAAAATAAAGATCTTCTTAATATTATATGTATTCACATGTCAACTTTCTAAAGAATATAACGCCATTAATGATGCCAAAATATACAGCACTGAAAATGCGAGTGGTTCCATTATTTTGTCCAACCTCCTCCTCCTCCTCCTCCCTCCTCCTCTCTCTCTCTCTCTCTCTCTCTCTCTCTCTATATATATATATATATATATATATATAAATTTATTAATATATAGGGTGTTTCATAACGTGTGGGACGCACTTTCAGGATGGATTCAGGACCTGAAAACAATAAAAAAAGTTTATATAAACATATGCCCGAAATCGCTTTGTTTCCGAGTTACAGCCCGTTTTGTGTTCCAGCAATTCTTTCCGCAAATGTTTACAAACACTGTTTGCCGACAATGTTTGTAAGTGTGTACGAGACTTATTTCATGTACGACCTTTCCGATTGTAATGTTTCGTACACTCTATGACATGATTCAATATCGTTGAAGTAGAGCCATCAGTCAGTCAGAGGTGCATCGTGGTGTGTCATTGTTCGTATTCGTAACTTCTTACCGTAAGTGCAGTCCAGTGAAAAAAAGCCTTAAAAGTTTTTGTGCTATTAAGTGATAGTGTGCATTTGAAGTGAGAATGGAGGCTTATTCAAACAGGAAATGGCAGACATGCATCTCATGTATGGACTTGCCGAGTGTAGTGCGGCCGCAGCAAGACGTCTGTATGCAGAAAGGTTTCCAAATCGCAGCTGCCAGATAAGAAGACCTTTCAGAGAATAGACGAGCGTCTTGATAATACAGGATCATTCAACAAGCGAGTTTCAGGTGGTAGTAAACCAATCAGCGCCAGAACTGTTGAGTTGGAGGAGGGGTCCTGAATCGCGTGGAAGAACATCCTGGTATCAGCACCCGAAGGGTAGCAGTAACAGAGGGTGTAAGATACACAAATGTGTGGAGAATTTTACAGGAACAACAGCTTTACCCATATCACATTCAGAGAGTACAAGACCTTACTGAAGCTGATTTCCCACCACGAGAGGCTTTCTGTACTTGGTTCCTTCAACAGTATGCTCGCGATCCTCTTTTTTATATCCGCCGTGTTGTTTTCTGATGAGGTTGCCTTCACAAGAAATGGCGTGATCAATTTTCACAACACTCATCACTGGCCGAAGAGAATCCGCATACCATCATCCAGTCAAGGCACCAACAACAATTTAGTATCAATGTATGGGCAGGACTTATTGCCCACAACTTAATCGGTCCTTTTGTTTGCTTGGAAGATTAACAGGAGAATCGTATTCCAATTTTTTAAGGAATGATTTAAGCGATTTACTAGATGAAGTTCCTCTTGGTGTCCGACGTCGTATGTGATTTATGCATGACGGCGCTCCGCCTCATTTTAGTCGAGTAGCCAGAGACTATTTGGATGACCATTTTCCTGATAAATGGATAGGCCGTGGAGCAGGGCCGGATTAAGACCTTTAGAGGCCCTAAGCACTTAAAAGATTTTGGTGCCCCATATATATGTAATTCAAAATATAAACAAAAATAAACCATAAAATAACGGGCTGTAACTCGGAAACAAAGCGAGTTCGGGCATATGTTTATATAAACTTTTTTCATTTCTTTTAGGTCCTGAATCCATCCTGAAAGTGCGTCCCACTTGTTATGAAACTCCTTATATATATAGACTATATATATATATATATATATATATATATATATATATATATATATATATATATACACACACCCAGGCAACATTGTGAAAATTTAATTTATGTATTAAATCTTTATAATGCTGACGTGAGCGTTCATTATTCTCTTCATCCTTAGATGTCGGTTGCCAAGGAACACTCCGTTCTCTTCGGTTGTTGAGAGTGTATATATATTATATATATATATACAGTATACCACATTCCGAAGCGTTAAACCCTATTATTGGCTGCAGTAAAACCCATTAATTAAATGCAACCGTTATTTTCACATACTTTTTATGTTAATAAATAACTTTTATTAACTTGAATTAAATTAATTAAATTAATTAAAGAGAAATAGTGTTTATTTATTTTGTTTAGTTGTGTAAGAGGGAATTATTGACGTGGAAAATAGAATTAATTTTCTCTCTCTCTCTCTCTCTCTCTCTCTCTCTCTCTCTCTCTCTCTCTGGTCGCCCACTCTCAGGAAAGATATTGAGAGGCTGGAGCGAGTGGAGGCGAGGGCCACAAAGTTAATCCCTTCCGTTAGGCATATGGGCTACAATCGACGCTTACGCGCCCTGAACTTGTTTTCTCTGGAAACTCGGAGGCTGCGCGGTCAACTCATCGAGGTTTTCAAGTTCTTACGCGGGTTCAACGATGTCGATTTTAGAAGCATGTTTAGTTTAAATGATAATCCAACTCGCAACAATGGTTGGAAGTTGGATTTGAAACGGTTTAGGACTAGTGTGTGTGGGAATTGCTTTACGTATAAGATCTGTGACACGTGGAACAGGTTACCTTCAGAAGTTGTGAACAGTTCCTCTGTGGATCAGTTCAAGAAAAGGTTAGACCAAATCTTGCACACTATTTGAGGGTGTAGAAAATTTTCCCTGGCACCCGTTGCCATTGGTACCTCCTCGGTATGGGCCGCAAGGCCTTTTGAGGTACTTCTTTTACTTGTAACTCTCTCAGAATCAATAATTACTACAATGATAGTTAATCGCATGGAACTACCTAACCTATTAAGGCCGGCCGCACGCAGGATCGTCTCGCGATTCTGTCAATGTAAAATCACACGCGACTTGAGTCATCACGACCTAAGTCGTCAGTCGCGAGACGATCCTGTGTGCGGGCGGCCTAACGGATTCTGAGCGTGGTTTCCTCGAGTATAGTTCCTGCCTAACTAACCTGTTTGAGTTCTTTTACATCTTTTCTAATGGACCCAAACTCATCGAATTTTGACACAATATTCTGTCAATGAATTGACGATATCCCGTCATTATTTAGATTGGGTAATAAATAAGTGAAGAAGATCAGAAACTGACGCAGCGCTCAGGCCAACTAATGCGGCCCATTGCTCTAACTTCGACGTTATTATCACCAGTACCATCGGGATTCGAACCCCGACCTTAATATCCACTTCGCTTACAGGGAAACAGTGTTATCCACTGCACTACGAACGTTCGTTGCATTACTCGAATGATTACGCAAAATCTAGAGAAGAAGAATTTATTATTTGATTGTTTGCATTCTAAATCATGAATCAATGGTTCGAAAACTTTTCAATCGCACCCCTCTTTGTATAAACAAACAAATTAGTGTGCCTCCCCCCCCCCCACCCGCTTCTACCTTCCAGTAATCTAACTGGTACACACCTTCGTGAAACATGATTTAATTTAAAAGTGTACCGAACTTTTTTTTAAGTTTAATGAAAACGATCAAAGTTCGTTTTGATTTCTTTCAAAGTAACTTTTAATACAAATTACCTTTCATGAGTTTCGTGAGTTTGAGTTTTATGAGTTTCATGAGTTTTATGGCCTTTGTTTACAATCAAAATGAAATACGTATAAAACAATTTCTTTTTATTAATTTTTTTATTATTATTATTATTATTGAAGGTAAAACAAGCAAAAAATTACAACTAAAAATAATTTTTAATAAAAACCTTTTGATACAATATTTATTGTTTTATTTTTATATCATTCACTCCCGCTTTTGTGATTGATTCGAAATATTTTCGCGCGCCCTCTAATGACTGTTCGCGCACTTCGTATGGGGCGTGCCCCAACCTTCCCACACCCAGTTTGCGCATCACTGTCCTACGTTAGGAAGGAGAGTATGAACAAGATGAAAAAATAAACTTCATTTAAATTATTATTATTATTATTATTATTATTATTATTATTATTATTATAAAAATTAGCTCCCTTTGTTGGACAAAATAATGGAAACACTCGCATTTTCGGTGCTGTATTTTCTGATATCATTAATGGCGTTATGTACTTTATTAAATTAATATGTAACTGCGTATAATATTAAGAACATCTTCTATTTTAATATATTCATATTGGTTTTTCATTTTCTTTCAAAATAAATAAAAATATAGGGCTTGGAAAAGATGTTGCTGCCTGTGAAAGGGGCATGATAGTAGGAGCCCGTTTGGTTGGTGTTTCAGTAATAAAAGTCACATAATTGCTCATTTATCTCGAGGAACAGTCCTCAAGGTTATGAATACATGGAAAAATAGTAAAAAAAGAACACTCAAATAAGGAATATAGTGAGCGTAAAGCAACACTGACAGAATGTGACAGAAGAACCTTATATGATAATTATGAGCTGTGAAGAATCAATCAAAGACTGTTGCATCAAAACCTTTTTGTTCAAAATTTAACAGTAGTCCGCAAAGACCAGTGTCAGTCATAACTATGTTATGGGAACTGTAGTAAAGTCTATTTTAACACCAACCAGTACCAAAGTTCGAATGAATGTGGAGTTTGGGAGAATAATAGAACAATTCTGTGCTTATGTGGTGTAGTTTTTCTTTTAATTTCTTTCCATGTATTCGTAACTATGGGACTGTTCCTCAAGGTGCAGGGACAATCACGCGACTTTTAATATTGAGACACCAACCAAACGGGCTCCTCCGATCATGCCCCTTTCACAGTCAGTAATATTTTTTCCAAGCGCCATATTTTTATTTATTCTACAAGAACATGAAAAACCAATATGAACATATTAAAATAGAAGATTTTCTCAATATTATATGCAGTTACATATTCATTTAATAAAGTACATAATGCCATTAATGATACCAGAAAATATAGCATTGAAAATGCGTGTTTTCATTATTCTATCCAACCCCTGTGTGTGTGTGTGTGTATATATATATATATATATAATTTAGTGGTGGACCGGATGTCAGTTTTTCAACATCTGCGGATGCGGATCTTTAGTTTCAATGTCCGCGGATGCGGATGCGGATATTTAGTTAATCTAGCAATATAATATAGAATTATGAATATATGACATAATTTTTCAAATTTCGCGATATTACTATTATGGAGGCAATGCATAAGAATTAAAATTAATATTAATGTTTTCATTATGATAAAAATAATAACTTTCTCAAGAGTTTCAGCCACAGAAAATTCAATGAAACAAGTTTCATTCAATTTCTGTGTTACCAGGTATTTATATTTTGAGGTTTATATATTTGTTTGTTCATTAATAATTAATACTTTACATGAAATGTGCATGACTGGGCCTTATAAGCTACTTTATAAGCTAATTTAATTGTAAATTGCATAATTTATTAGAGGTAATATCCGCATAACATCCGCAGTCAGAAGTGCGGATGCGGATGTTAAAAATTATGCGGATAGCCGGTCCACCGCTAGTGTGTATATATATATATATATATATATATATATATATATATATATATATAAAACCTGTAACTTCAAGCAGTTCCGTGCTTTGGTCTCTTCATCCGAAGGTCAAGCCCCTAGACCTGGCTTGGTGGAGGAGTGAATTGCTCTCTTGCACTCTACATCGCACATAGCTACGTACACCCAGCTCATCTAGTACCGTCCTGACACAGGCATCTAGTCTTCTTTGGAAGCTGGTTAAAAGGTCTTGGGGCCCCGTGACAACCAAGCTATTTTCCTTCTGTGCTGAGGGTGTCTCTTGTCGGGCCTTTAGTTTGGGAACACTACACATCCTGACTTTCTATTTTCCAGTGTTGTTTAGGTGGTAATTGGGTTTAGTTTGAGGTTTGGTATCAGTTTTTTTATCATCTTCCATATGTAATTGATATTGTCTCTCTCTTCTTTCCAGGGAACACAGATTTAGTTTACGTAGTCTTTCCCAGTAGTTGATTTCTTTGCAGCCATCAATCTCGGTGGTTAAATTTCGTTAAATTTCTTCTACTTTATTAATTTCTTCCTTTTTATATGAGGACGTCAAGAGTGACTAGTATTCAAATTTTGGTATGATCAGTGTTTTCAACAGGAGAATCATTACTTTCTTGTCCCTTCTTTTAAAGGTTCTCAATAGCTGTCCTGCGACTCTTTTTGCTTTGTTTATCGCTATCTGATTTTGTCTCTCAAATTTCGCATCGTCGGTCATTATAATCCACAAATTTATTGCTTTCTTGCTTCCCTGAATTTCCTGTGTATCTAGGACATAGTATGGTGTCTGTTTAAGTTCCTCATTTCTTCCATATCTCTAGAGCTGAAATTTCTCGATATTGAATTTAATGTTGTTATCTTCTGATCATTTGTATGTTCTGTTCGTGTCCCTCTATTGGGCCTCAACCTCTTTGGCATTACTGATTTTACTGCTGATTTTTGTATTGTCTGCAAAGGATGTTACTATACTGTTGTTGGTTACTTCATTGTCTATATTTGTTAGCATGATAATGAATAGGAGTGGGGCCAATACTGTTCCTTGTGGTCTGAGCTGTGTACTTTCGATTCTGACGATGATATACCCTATAGGGTGTGTGTATATATATTATAGGGTGGCGCAAAAGTCGCGCACTATGGGAATTTTCAGTGTTAACTATATTATTTTTTCTTTTACGTAGGAAATGGTTGCGAAATTAGCAGCAGACGAGTGGGTGAGCTTGGTTTTAATGTATGTAATACCAGGTACTACAAATCGATGAATCGTTACAGAATTTAATAGAAAACACCCGGAGAGGCCTCCAATTGATCAGGCAACCGTTGGAAGAGTAATTAATCGGTTTAAAGAAACGGGAAGTGTACATGACCGCCCGCGTAGCGGTTGGTTGAGAACTTCAACCGACGAAAACAACAATGGTATTAGGTCATCTCTTATAAAGTCCAAAAAAGTCGACGAGAAAGCTTTCTCAGGAGACAAGAGTCGACAGGAGATCCATTCAGAGAATTCTAAAGAGACTCACTTCCATCCCTACAAAGTCCAACTTGTTCAAGACCTGCAGGGTGATGATACAGACGTAAAAAGGAGTTCTGCGAATGAGTCTTACAACAACCCAACTTCATCCGTTGGATCATGTTCAGTGACGTGGCGATATTTCACCTCAACGGAAATGTCAATAGACATAATGCACGCTATTGAGCCAACGACAACCCAACTGGTTGGAAGCGACTCATGTGCAACATGATCCTCGAGTTATGGTGTGGGCGACCATATGGAGCGATCGGTTAATCGGTTTGTACTACTTTGATGGTAATGTGACGTGTGACACTTATATGCAAATGCTGTAGACATTTTTAATGCCTATTCTGTACGACATTCCATTGGCACAACGGGCACACCTGTGGTTCCAATTGGACGGTGCACCGCCACATTTTGCAATCATTGTCCGTAACTTTTTAAATGTGACGTTCCCAAACAAGTGGATTGGACGGTGAGGTCCAGTCGAATGGCAACCAAGGTCACCAGACCTCACGCATCTTAACTTCTGTGGGGACATCTCAAGTCGGTCGTCTATACTGATCGTCTCAGAAACATAGAACAATCAATTGAAGGAGAAAATCAGATCCGAGTGTGCCAAGATCAGCATAACCGTGTTAAGAAAACTTCAAACATCATGTTTACATCGATTTGAAAAGTGTATCCAGGTTGATGGCCAGCAATTCGAACATTTACTTTAATTTGTCCTATGGTGCGCGACGTTTGCGCCACCCTGTATATTAGGCTTGTTCCTGGAGGACTTCATCAGTTTAATAATGAAGAGGAAATTTTTATTATACATGACCTTATCTGTTAGAAAATTCATACATTTTCTCTTTTAGTTTTGGAAATGTAAATAAACATTTGAAATTATTTTCAAAAATAAAGTAAAAATTTGGTTTTAAAATAATAAAATTTTATCATAAATTTTTATTATTTATTTATTGATCTGTTTATCTAAAAGAGTCGGGATAGCACTAGGCCACACCCAATGTACGGCCCCCCATATCCCGATTATATTAATAGGGAACGCTGATACAAGGCACTTACGATGAATGTAATGAAAAATATATAAAAATAAATTAGTAATTGTTTTTCTATACACATACACGTTGATTGAAAAGTCCTGCCTCGTAGGTATTGATTGTATATATATTTTTGAGGCAGCACTTTTGAATCACCAATTGCATAGCATAGAACTGCCATTTGCGGGCAAATTAGATGATTTATGAGGTAGCAAAAAAAAAAAAAATCCGAGACATTTGATTGTTGATGACATATTTATATATACATATACACTTTGGCTTAAATTACACATTTTTTATTCTAGGCTAATAGAGTCAATGTATAATATCAATATCCTGACATTGTACGAGAGTTTTGTATAATAGTATAATATTAATAATACGTCGATATCAAACAAACATTTCATGGTTATATAGGCCCTATTGATAATGTTAAGTGTAATGTAAATCTAATTTTCATAATGGATTTACTTCCTATTGAAAATATTCCTTCTGCCAAACAAACTCGGTAATTTTTTACTATCAGTCCGGCCTCTGGAAACTGAAAATAAAGTTTACCATAAGACTCTTTACATTTTTTAAACAACTTTTATTAAGTACAATTTGAAGGCAAATGCCGATTAAAGCTATGAAATTAATGTTAAGAAATTATTTTTTTGAGCGATAAAATCGCGGATCATGTTTTTGGGAGTGATAAAATGGCTGATCCCACAAAGGTTAGGAACGTACTGCTAACAAAATTGGGGGGTTTGACTTGAACTCATAAGATTTTAGTGTCACGATGGCGTCGGTTTGCGATGGTTGTAATTATTCACTGTGTTTAACTTCATGCAAATTTTTTGATGATGAAGAGGCTGCATTTAATTTTTATGTAGAACACGGTGTATTGCTAAAAGAATTTATTTGCCCTAAGGAAAACAAGGAAGGTATTGTTTGTGGTAATAAGTGTGTGTTCGATAAAAACAGAAAAGCATTTCGTTGCCATATACAGGTAAGAGTAGTACCTAAAATTAGGGTAGGTTAGGTTAGGTTAGGTTAGTATAGTTTTACGGTATATATAATATATACAGTGAATATATACAGTGAATATATACAGTGTTCGTTTTACTACATATATATAAATGTGTATATATATACACCTTGTAGGTCATTCATGTTGGCTGTTTCTACAATTTCCATAATTTATATATCAATGGATTCGTTTTTACATCGCGAATGCGCCCTAGATAGTCTCTACTGAAGGAATTACCCGCATTTTAGGGTATTTTTTCACACTTATACCCCAAAACAAACTTCGTGTCCTAACTTAGTTTTGGGCCAGTTCCCTCACTTGAGACTTTCCAAATCGCATTCCTGGTGTAATAACGAATCCATTGATCTATAAATTATGGGAATTGAAGAGACTGGAGTGACAGTAAAAAATTACCACAAACTCGATAAACTATGGTTTTTATTTATATGGAGTCGGAGCGAAGTCTCTGATGTTATAAACCAAAAGGACACGCAACCATCAAACTTTTGAACTTCAAGTACGAAGTCAATGAGTCGAAATTTTTGAAGGTGCATTTCAAATCTAAGTGACTCATGGTCTGCACTGGCATGGGTAGGACCGTAAGCCAGTGCTCATGGGCGGGCTTGTTGAAAGTATGGCAGACACGGGTTGGGTATGGGCTGAAAATATAGTTTTTAGCTGTGGCCCTGGGAGAGTACGGGCATCAACTTTGTTCAAATGTGCAGTGAATGATAAAAAATGAATTTTTTAATTAATTTAAAATATTCATAAATTTTCCTAAAAACTAATGTTAACATTAATTTTATAGTTACTGCTTGCCATAATACTCGATTCTGATAGTCACACACCATAATACTATACAGGGTGTCTCATAAGTCCTTCTGATAGGAAAATTTATTTTAAATTAAATTTACAAAAGTAATACATTGGAACTAAAACAGATGTTCAAATTGATGTCTTGTTTGGAACCCTTTTTTTTTGTAGATAAAAGGCGGAGGCCTTTTCGTCAGGAGTGTAACTCGCTTCCATATTAGCAATTGCGTTATTCTATCTATAGAATATAGCGCCTATAAGTCCGTCAGACCGGACTTATAGGACAACCTGTAGATGGTAAAGTGTTATAGGTCGTATCGCGAATCATTTTATTATATGAAGGTTGAATATTACACTAAAACAGGTACGGGCCGGGCTGAGTACATGTTCTATAAAATTCATACGAGCCAGACTGGACACGGGCTTCAAAATAAAAAGAACATAACGGGACGGACCCAGACGGTGTTACCCACTGAATACGGGCGTTACCAAAAATTAAGGGTTGGTCTGTTATGCTAAAAGAGTGCAGAGTACCCAAATTTTTTTTTCTAATACTTAATAAAGTTTTGTTTTGGAAGGATCATCTACTTTGTCCAAAAAGGTTCTTCAAGAGTGTTGCGGCTCTTCGTTTAAACTAGACACAAAGTTGCTGCACATCTTTACAAGTTTGCATCAAACCTCGTGTTCTTCCATATGTATCACCCTGTCCTCTGGTTATCAGAAGTAAATTTTACAGTTAATACATTAATGTAGTGGTCTCCAACGTTTTTTTATCAGTCCTGAACCACTTTAAAAGTTCAAAATATGTGGCGAACCACATCGATACTTTGAAATATCGATGCCTATCGAATATGTAAACCCACACGTAGGCCTATCTCTGGAAAACCTCGTAGTGAATATTATCTGCGAAAGTCTCACGTAGTCGTTCAGAGGATTTTGGAGGAAAATTACGATTTCATTGAAATATTTTGTTTTTATTTATTATTACGACTGAACTCTCGTAAGTCACTTGAAACAGCTCAACGAGCAACGTGTTGCCCTCGAGCCACGGCTTGGGGACCACTGGCTTAATGTCTTTGTTCTCTAGACTCGGGCCGTAATAGTATACTAACAGATATTGATTTCTGTTGTCATGCTAGTGTATCTTTTAAAGGTTAAATACATTCTTTTAAACTTGTGTGTGTAGCGAGAGGGAGAAATAGGGGCAAATAAATTAATATACTCATACATTTCGGCTATTTTATAATTAAGTTCCCTTGTATTGATTTGTACATAAGAACAAATAAATGATGAAAAATTTAGATTGGAAGGAAAGTAAAATCCATTGTTTTTGCTTTATATATAATTCAATTAAAAGTAACAATTTATACAACACTTTTTTATTCGTTTATTCAAGAATGAAAAAAAGGTTTCAACAACAATACACAACTGATGCTCGACAAACTAATCAAGAATCCTTAGAATAGAATAGGATAAAATAACCTTTATTAACAATAATAAAATAAATACATTTTTTCAATTTACAATGACATGAATAATTGTGAAGCTCGACTGTTTATTTTATTTAATTTGGCCCTTAAGCTTTAGGCTTTACTGGGCTCTTATTAAAAATAAGCAGCTTGTTGTTATTAATTAATAATAATAAATAAGTAAATAAGTATTATTAATAGTTAAAACATGTATTACAATTTTAAACAATATTAATGGACTATTAAACAATATTAGTGGACATTAATCCTAGATTTTTGTTTTAGTATGCCATTATTAATCGGGATTTCAACTTGGTTTTAAACAAATTTACATTCACAATATTTTTTATGTCGGCATGTAAGTCATTCCATAGTTTCAATCCAATGAAAATGGGTAGTTTTTGAGATGAAGACGATCTAAATTGAGGTATAACAAGCTTTGACCTATTTCTGGTCTGATACGAGTGGATTTCTTGATGAGTTACAAAATATCTATTTACCCATTGCAAATTAATGATTTTGCTCTTACACTCGTAAATAAAAATAAAAAGTGCCAGTTTGGCTATATCGTTGAGCTTTAGTAGGTTTAACTCTTTAAATAATGCACTCGAGTGATCAAGGAAATCAGCATCAGATAATAACCTTTGAATGACAAAGATACCATTTAATGCGTTGTTAGCGGGGTTTCCCCAAACAAGGGTGGAGTATGTTATATAAGGAAGAACAAGAGTATGATAAAGAGTCAATAATACTTGTTTAGGGACTACATTTCTAAGTTTAAACATTATAGCAACGCTCCTTGAAATCTTTTTCGTGATATAATTTACATGATCACTCCATTGCAAATTCTTATCTAGCATTACACCAAGAAATTTTGTTACAGTACACTCCTTTATGGCGATTTCATTAACATTAAGTTCATCAAGATATACATTTCTTTTATTAGTAAAAATTATGAAAATTGTTTTATTGGTATTTAGGAAACGTTTATTGGTGGTCAACCATTTCATTACACTGATGAATTGCGAATCAAATATATTCTTAGCTGTATTAACATGTTTGCAAGAAAAAGAGACAGTTGTATCATCTGCAAACATTATGAAGTTCAGTATATCAGATGAACGTGGAAGTTCATTTATATATAATAAAAATAACAGTGGACCCAGAACTGAACCCTGTGGCACACCATGTTTGACAAGCGCTTTAGTTGAGCAAACCTTATTTACTGATACAAAATGATATCTATTGGACAAATAACTTTTAAACCAATCACTGATTGCTCCTCTAAAGCCGTAACAATATAATTTATTAAGTAGAATATTATGGTCTATTACATCAAACGCCTTACTCAAATCCATAAATATTGATATCATTATTTCTTTGTTCTCCTTAGTTATATTTGCATTTTCCATAAGATTTAAAATAACCATTTCCGTTGTTTTATTATTACGGAAGCCATATTGATTTGGAGATAATAAATTGTAGGATTCTAAATATCGCTGCATTCTACTTTTTACAATTTTTTCAAAAACTTTGCTGAACACAGATAATGAACACACCGGCCTGTAATTTGTTGCTAGTGTAGGATCACCCCCTTTAAAAAGGGGTGTTATACAACCAGTTTTTAGCATTGATGGGAATATTCCTTTGGAAATACTTTGATTTTAGCCAAAGTTAAAAATATCTTATCTTTAACAAGTTTCAATATAGGTACAAGAATGTTATGAATGTTATTTTTTGTATTTTTCAATTTACCAATAATATTCTGGACCTCAATAGAGGTAGCAGGAACAAAAGAAAATGAATTTAGTGGGCTGGGTGGCATATATTCTAGAGGTGAGTGATCATTATTTATTAATTGTGAGCGAAGCTTATCCGCTATTGAAGTAAAATGTGCATTTAAAGAGTTTGCAATAGCAGTATCATCAGTAATTTCTAGAAAAGGGATATGGACGAACGAAACTACTCTCCGAATTCCCCAGCAAAGAATGGACTCTTGGTGGTTTGGGAAAGCTTCTAAAGAAAATTGACGAGACTGGGCATATCAAAAGAAGAGACGGAAGCGGGCGACCAAAAACTGTTCGCATACAAGACAATATTGACGACGTCGAAGAACGTACAGTAATTAAGTCAGGAAAACCAGCCAGGAACCCATATGACAACCAGCTCGCATATCAAAAAGAGTTACAATTATCAGAAACTAGTGTGAGACGCATAATTAAACAAGATTTTCAAGTAAAACCTTTCAAAAGATTACTCAAACTGATGAGCAGAAACGAGTTCAAAAATCAAAAAAAATCTTACGGCGAGTAACATGTGATAAACTTTCAAAGGCTTTTTTCACTAATGAAAAGAGATTCACTGTGGAGCCACCTCGGAACAGTCAAAATGACAGAGTTTACTCGCACGTCCAATGTAAGAATGAAATACCTGATAGTAGACTTTTTGCAACCAGAAGTCATTTCTCAGCTAGTGCCATGGTGTCAGTTGGCATATCAAAGTTAGGAAAAACATCCATTCATTTTATTGAGCCTGGTGTAAAAGTCAATGCCGAGTGCTATCGAAATACTCTGCTGCGAAACATGCTTCCCGAAATGCAAAATCTGGTCAACGGTGGTTATTATCTTTTTCAGCAAGACAGAGCAACGTCCTATACAGCAATAGCAACTGTAGAATACTTAAAAAATAATGTCCCAGAATTACTTGAACCCCAAAATTAGCCACCTAACAGTCCTGACTTGAACCCTGTTGACTATGGAATCTGGGAAAATTTGGCACAGAGAGTTTACAGGAGCAGGGTGAGAAATGTTGATCACAGGCTTCAGCTTCTTGTGGAGAAGTGGGAAGAGATACCACAGGAGCAGATCGATCGAACTATTGATGAATTTCGTCCAAGATTGAAGAAAATTGTTGAAACAGAAGGGAAACACATTGAACAATTTTTTTAATAGGAATTCCAAAAGAGTAAAATGTTAATTTGATTTCTTTTGTAAACTTTGGATTTAAGTTCTGTTTCGAAATTCAATTTTTTTTTTTTATTTTCATGGTTTTTTAATGGAGGCATTTCCTATAGTTTATAAATCTTATGATGTATTTTATAACTAAAATGAGAATAAAAATTTTATTACCAAAGTTTTACTGCCTTTGTGAACTCCCAGAATTCAAAACTGGTGCGATGTTCACCAACAAACTTTATTGAACATAAACAATCATCATTAAATCATTAATTTTGAATATAATAATCTGAAAATTGGTGTACATATATACTGTTTACATAATTTTGCTCTGTATGACTTTCATTATGATTGGTTAATTAATGTTGATCTCATGGGTGTTTTTAGAGTGAACCCTTTTTTGGCAGACGATATATATATATATAATATTATATATATATATATATATATATATATATATATATATATATTATGTGTGTGTATGTATGTCGGGGATGATGATAATGTTTGTCTGTCTGATGTTCTATGTTCGTTTATACACGCCTCAACGTCTAGGGCAGTGGTGACGAACCTTTTTTGCTGGCGGGTCATTTTTGTTACTTTTGATTTTTCAAAAAACGAAATTGGGTCACAATAATTTATTTACTTACTATTTTTAGTGAGAAACTTCTTGTTGGATTTTAGCTGCTAATGTTTTGATCCGAGGTTTATATTTAGTTGTCTTTAGTCTCACACACGCAGCACTCATATCTGTGCCAAGGCGATTCCTAGTGGTGGATTTGACGAAATTCATGGAGGCAAACAACTGTTCACATGAATAAGATGAACCAAACATTGTTAGCAGAGATAATGCTAGCTTTTTCATTGATGCAGAAGAATTTAGTAAAGAGTTCCATTCTGCAAGAATAAGATTCTCTACTCTTTCTATTGATTGTTGTTCTCTGGTTACAGCCAAAATTGACGACTCCAATTCCTTTTCTTGTAACTTCAGATTAAGATCAATAAATTTAGTCTTCCATACTGAACTTTCTTGGAAGTCAACTAATTCCATTTCTAAATTACCAATTGTCAAGCCAATGAAAAGCTGATAACTGAAGGTCTTCAAATTGAAGAGTATGGGGAATTGGATGAATTGTAAGTTGTCATTCATACACAAACGTTTTTAAACGTATACTATACGTTTAAAACGTTTCAGTGTGTATCAGCTGTTTATTTTGGTGGGAGAATAAAATAATTTTAAAACTGTAGGGCAGAAAATATTAAAATTTAAAGTCATATTTTATTTAAATAAGAGCTCGTGGGTCACTAAAAATTACCTCGTGGGTCAGTGGTTCGCCATCACTGGACTCTAGGGTAATCTGCACCAAATTTAGTATACATATTAAAGGAAAACCAGGATGGTTTTAGTAAACATTCACACCTCCCTGTTCACCTTAGATTCTGTTTTAGGGGCATTTGCTGCGCAAAGCGCAGCGAACCTTCCAGTCTCTCTCTCTCTCTCTCTCTCTCTATCCTCTCTCTCTCTATATATATATATATATTATATAACATACATATATAATATATATATATATATATATATATATATGTTAGTAGACTATTTGAAATTATTGCCTCGAGGAAATAATACATTATTTTTGTATGGATAGATTTTTTACATGCGCGGAGAGAGATAGATGGATATTAGGTGGATAGACGGATACATAGATATAGATGGATAGATATATATATTATGCATACTGATTCGAGATTACTCTGACGCGGAAAGTTCATTTTATATGATAAACTTCAAGGTAGATTTCGTGTCCAATCTCTCAAAGAATTTGTTCGAACGTGAAATAACGTGTCATAAACAAGTCGCAAGGTCACGTGTTAATATGTATGTATGTATGTATGTACAGGGTGGGAGAAAATTCTTTAACGATTTTATACATACAACTATTTAGTTAACAACACTATACAGATAAGTGTTCAAATGATGAAACAAATCAAACAAAAAGTCTATAAGAATTTTACTCATACAAATATTTTGTTAAATTGTAATTTAATCGTCAAAGAGTTCTCTTTCCGCTATGATACAGTACATTTGTGGATGCTCTCTCTGAAAACTTTTCATTGTTCTTCTGAACATATCGAGTTGGATCCTTTTCAGTTGTTCATCTATTCTGCGGCCAAGGGCATTCACACTTGGATAGATGAAACTAGGAGTGTAGAGTTGTTTGTGACGCAAATAAGCCCAAAGCAGAAATCACATGGGATTAATCAAGTGATCTGGCTGGCCACTCGATGGGACCTCGCCACGTAAGCCCCCTTCCTTTAAGGTTCGTATCCATAATCCAGAAGGTCACGGGCATCTGCAGAGTAATGTAGCGGCGCTCCATCCATCATGTGATAAAGCCAATTCTGCCAACGCGATTAGTAAACTGTGGCCAAATTTTGTCTCTCAATAGTCAATACCTGGCAATAACGTTTTCTGCTATCGTATCTCTCGATATGTCAAAGGAAACGAGTCCTGAATAACCAATGCACGTCCAAACTGTTACTGTTATCGTTTTAACGGGTTTACCCAATCGTATTTTGGATTTTTTTTCGCCCAGTAGTGAACGTTGTTTGTTCCTTTACTCGTCAAACCGAACACACATTCATCTGAAAATTTGATCTTTCGAAGGAAATCTGGATCAGTGTTGAACTTTTGTCTCATTGTTTCAGCAAACTGCAGCTGTCTATCAGAATCATCGTCGTATAGAGCTGAGAGGAAATGGGTTTGTAATTGTGGTACCCTTGTGACTCAATATAAAGCGAGCTAAAACTACAAAGCGATGTCTGTAAATCAATTATTTACATCCAGTCAAAAAATAATCTTAAAAACTCGAATAGATTCTGGAAAATTTTGCTACTTCTTTATTGAATCTCTAAAATGCTCTACAATTATATATATATATATATAATATATATATATATATATATATATATATATATATTTTATTGCCCAAAAATGCGTCACCATACACTCAAACATTTTAAACCTTGCCGGATAAAAATCAACGCGAAAAGGAAACAAACAACTCCCGAATTCCGACTCTAATTTTGACTCCACATTATTACGACTTCGACAAGACGACTCAGATAAATTTTGAGTCAAAGCGGTTTGGAAATCTAGTTTCCAAAGAGAAGAGAAAAAAAAAATTTTTTACTGCGAAAATTACTGAAATGCTCGCTATGAGAAGAAATTTTGAAAATGATGGGTGCCATCTTGAAAAACAGTTACAATGACTGTTAAGTAATGAAAATCGAAATTTGCTTGCAAATCGGATAACACAATGCATCTTGCTATTTGAATAATCGAACCAGAATATTTATTAATGCTATAATACGGGTAGCAACAATTTTGACCGAAATATAACGTGACGTGGGAAAGCCCTTATATTTATATAAAGGGACACCCCATAGCCCCCAAAATGTGTTTAATTTCTTTAAGGGCCCATTCCTTCATTATTATATTTCATTATTTACTCTACTTCTATTCATTTTCTCTCTATCTTTCATTTATCGTTCGTTACTCTCGTTTCACTATGATTTATAAATACGGTAGCACGTGGCCGAGTTTGAGACGCCATTATGATTCGAACAATGCAAAGGAAACCGGGGGATTCATTATACACTAATTACCCTTTACTAACTTTTATTTATGCCGATACGCTTTTAGATAAACGGGGTAATGCGAAGGGGTGGGGGAGTAACATTAACATTTTAAGTCGGAGAGAGACGTAATACTATTCTAAATTTACAACTACTTCGTAACACAAAAACACCTTAACCCCAAGGCCGACCGATGCCTGAAGGGCATTTCTGCCCAGACAAACGTTTTCACGAGCTAAACACATTTTTATTCACACCGTCTAATTATGTGTATTGTCAAAAACATTTAAAAACGAAGAAGATTGGGATCTATCCAACAACAAAGAATTATGAAATGCTTCGATATATATATATATATATAACGTAAAGAACGACGCTTGTATAGGAGATATTCCGCGCAAGACGAGAAAGAGAAAACAACAAATGAAAAAATGAAGTACCACCTGGGAATCGAACCCCGGATCTTCCGATTGCCGGTCAGACGCGATAACCACTACACCATGGACTCCACTCTTCCAAATGCCGTAATTCCTCTACATACTCGCAGAAACCAATGCCCCAAGGGGGCACCTCCCGCTTGCCGTAACATTATATACATTCAACTGCAAAGAACACGCAGTATAAATAACGTAAAGAACGACGCTTGTATAGGAGATATTCCACGCAAGACGAGAAAGAGAAAACAACAAATGAAAAAATCGGAAGATCCGGGGTTCGATTCCCAGGTGGTACTTCATTTTTTCATTTGTTGTTTTCTCTTTCTCGTCTTGCGCGGAATATCTCCTATACAAGCGTCGTTCTTTACGTTTTTATACTGCGTGTTCTTTGCAGTTGAATGTATATAATGTTACGGCAAGCGGGAGGTGCCCCTTGGGGCATTGGTTTCTGCGAGTATGTAGAGGAATTACGGCATTTGGAAGAGTGGAGTCCATGGTGTAGTGGTTATCGCGTCTGACCGGCAATCGGAAGATCCGGGGTTCGATTCCCAGGTGGTACTTCATTTTTTCATTTGTTGTTTTCTCTTTCTCGTCTTGCGCGGAATATCTCCTATACAAGCGTCGTTCTTTACGTTATTTATACTGCGTGTTCTTTGCAGTTGAATGTATATATGTTACGGCAAGCGGGAGGTGCCCCCTTGGGCATTGGTTTCTGCGAGTATGTAGAGGAATTACGGCATTTGGAAGAGTGGAGTCCATGGTGTAGTGGTTATCGCGTCTGACCGGCAATCGGAAGATCCGGGGTTCGATTCCCAGGTGGTACTTCATTTTTTCATTTGTTGTTTTCTCTTTCTCGTCTTGCGCGGAATATCTCCTATACAAGCGTCGTTCTTTACGTTATTTATACTGCGTGTTCTTTGCAGTTGAATGTATATATATATATATATATATATATATATATATACACACCTTACCTTACAAGCTTACAAAGGTTCCGCGCGATGACTTCTCATTTCGCGAAGGTCAAGCTTGTCGCCCCTCCTCTCGAGTTGGCCTGGTGAAGTAGTGAGTTGGATTCTTGCGCTCTCCACCTCACATAGCCACGTACGCCCGGCTCATCGGGGTTTGTTCTGAGCCAGGCGTTTAGTCTTCTTTTGAAGATTTCCACTGCAACTCCCTTCGTGTTTCTTAGGTCTTTGGGCAACTGATTAAACAGTTTTGATCCTCTCACTACGAAACTATTTTCTTTCAGGGTTAAGGATGTTCCCTGTCTCGCCTTCAATTTGGGAATACGACACAGTCTACCGCTTCTACTTTCCACCGTTGTTTGGGGAGTTATGGGATTCAGAGTAAGATTAGGGACTAGTTTCTCCATTATTTTCCAAGTGTAAATAATGGAGTATCTCTCTCTTCTCCTTTCCAGTGAATATAGGTCTAGTTCTCGTAACCTTTCCCAGTAATTTAGTTCTTTGCACCCATTGATCTTGGCTGTGAAGCTTCTTTGGATCCCCTCCAGCTGTCTAATGTCTTCTTTTTTATATGGGGATGTTAGGACCGAGCAGTATTCCAATTTGGGTATTATCAGAGTTTTCAGTAGAGGAATCATTACATTCCTATCCCTTCGTTTAAAGATTCTCAATATCTGACCCGTTATTCTCTTTGCTCTGTTTACTGCTATCTTATTTTGTGTTTCAAATTTCGCGTCATCTGTCATTACAACCCCTAAATCTTTTGCTGTGGAATTTCTCTGAATTTCCTGTCCATTTGGGATATAATATTCCTTGGACTTTAGGTCTTCTCTTTTTCCTTACCGTAATAGCTGAAATTTCTCGGTGTTAAACTTCATATTGTTGTCTTTAGTCCACTTGTAGATTTTGTTTATGTAGGTTTGTAGAGATCCTATGTCTTCTGGGTTTCTTATTTTTCTACTGATCTTTGTGTCATCCGCAAAGGATGTTACTGTGCTGTCTCTGGTAACGTCCTCATCTATGTCAGTTAGCATGATTATGAAGAGTAGTGGAGCTAATACTGTTCCTTGTGGTACCGAGCTGAGGACCTCTGATTCTGATGAAGATACTCCTTGTACTGTAACGACTTGCCTCCGCTCACTAAGGAAATTATTTATATATCCATTTCCCTACTTTTCCTGTTATTCCCATATATTCCCACATATATATTATATATATATTATATATATATATATATATATATATATATATATAATATATTATACATCTCTATTTTTTTAATTGGGACTTTAGTAAACACAGGGTATCGGTTTAGAAGGACTGCCTTGAGGCAGGGAGGGTTGGGAACCACTGGTCTATAGGCCTAACCTCTATTCAAATAAAAAAATTTCAGTTCACTACAAAACACCAGAAAGATATGGAAAATGAGTATCAAACGGTGTGGCCAAAAGCCAAAGTGGCAAGTTCTTAATTTACGATGATACTATCTATAATAAAGTATTTTGCGTCACATTATTTTTCTTCACAAAAATTTAATTATTGGTTTATACGCTTCACAGTTATTGAAAAGAATGTGAAAAGTATTTCTATGCCCCCTACCTATACCTATACCTTTGCT
The DNA here is from genome assembly GCA_023014485.1 of Bathynomus jamesi. NCBI lineage: Eukaryota > Metazoa > Arthropoda > Malacostraca > Isopoda > Cirolanidae > Bathynomus > Bathynomus jamesi. Next base: position 109,687 of record JAJOZX010002691.1, on the reverse strand, counting down.
TTCAAAATATTTCTTTACCTGTACTTGAAAATGTTTTTATTTCTGTACCATACCTCGGCCTATTCCTATATTTTTTATTTATTTCACTACTGTTACTAAATCTACAACGTTATTCTATCCCTGGTTATAGGATAGGTTGGGTTGGGTTATATGTTTAGTTAGGTTATAGGTGTTGTAAAACGGCCCTCCATATGAATCGTCGAGTGGCAAAATGCATCATTCCTTGTAAGACCACAAAGTCGTTTCATAAGTAAGGAAACTCATGCGATAATCCGCCCTTTGCTGCACACGACCCCCTCCCTTACTCACCCCACGGCATACGCCCCCTATAAAAACAGAAGCACTATACCCCAGATCAAACGTTTTGAATCTTGTACACCATGTAATGTTCTTACTTTGAGGGTTTGAAGCCGTGGCGGCTCCACCATCACAGAACTAATTTTAGTGAACTCAGATTAAACGTCATTACCAAGCTTCTCTCATCTCATTTAAGTCACCTTATGAACAGTGGTGTAGTGCTAAATAAAGAAGTGAGGGAACGCATTTGAACGTGTTACTCAGATGCGGGGGGACAATGGCGAGCGCGGCGAGCCCATACAGCTGGGGGTCCGGGGGCACTGTAAGCCCCCCGGGAAATCTTTTGAAATCTGACCAATTTCAGGGATATTTTGAGGTCATATGCACTGGATATTAGGATATATTCCAAGGTTGAAGATGCAGTATTTCCAGTGTCATTAGATATACGACATCCAGTACGATCAATAAAAATAGCTAACAACTGGAATGATTAACTAAAAAAAAGTTAACAACTGGTACGCCGTGGTGACTGTTTCACCAGATCTTTATAGGCTAGCATTGCCTCAGTCGAAGCTAAAAGAAATGAAGCAGTTAATGATTCTTTCTCATATTTCTTTTAGGGGTGGGAATTAAAATTTCATGACGTTAGAGATTTGTAAGTTCGGATTTATTTGAATAGTGAGGGAACGCCGTTCCGTCTACCAAACAAAGTAAGGGAACGCCGTTCCCACGCGTTCCCACAGCACTACACCACTGCTTATGAAGCTTTGCTAGTGTGAACCCAAAAGTCAGTATGCCATCCTGATATTGATTATAAGGACAAACCCCGAAAGTCAGGAAAGCAGAACCCACGAAGCCCACCGTAGTTTCTAGTACCCACAGACCATATTAACCATCATTAATTAATCTAAGCTTTATTTATTTTATATCAACTGGTGTCAGAGCGCACCTCTTCTTTATTTTATAGTTTATATGTTACATTAGGTTAAGTTATATGTTAGGTTAAATTCTAGGTTAGGTTATAGATTTAGATAGGTTGTTATAGGATTCATTAGGTTGGGGTATAGGTTAGGCTAGTTTAAGTGATAGGTTATAGGTCAGGTTAGGCTATAAGGTAAGTTCGTTATAGGTTGTTAGTTTAGGTTATACGTTAGGTTTAGTTATAAATTAGGTTAGATTATTGGACTGTCAATGAAATTCCCGCGCCCCAAGAATACATATTATTATTTATCGCTCATCACAAAAAAGTAAAAATTGTGATACATATCCACATTTTTTTTTATCAAAAAATGTGGAACTACAGGGTGTTCCATTTAAATGGAACCATAGGGAGTAATTAATAATGTCTTTTTTTTTCCAGATTTGTGAGGGTTAACGTAATAAAGGTAATAATAAGGTGGTAAAGGTAATAAAGGCAAGATAAGGCAATAAAAATAATAAAGGCAAGATAAGGCAATAAAAATAATAAAGGTAAATAAAGGTACCAATAACCTTTCCAATCTTTATTTCTCCCTATGATTCCATTTAAATGGGAGTAATAAAAATTGGCAAGGATATTGGAACCTTTATTACCTTTTATTTACCTTTATTACCTTACCTTACCTTTATTACTTTTTATTACGTTTATAAATCTGGGAAAAAGCCATTATTAATTACTCCCTATGGTTTCATTTAAATGGAACACCCTGTATAAGAAGCAAAAAATACATAAAATAAAAATCTAGGTCACAACTTACAATTGGCCATTTCCCTTAAATTACAGTATTCAGTTTTCTTGGCTTCTTTAGAAGTTCATTTAAAACTTTAGGAGTTATTTTGATTTCTCTATGTATTTTCAAGAGTGCCAATCCATTCAAGCGGTCCTGACCCATGGCGTTCCTTAGGTAGGTTTTTACCCTTCACAGAATGAAAAACGACCTTTCACTGGTGCTTGTTGTCACTGGGACAGTTGTGAATAATTTTAGCAACATGAAAATGTTCGGATAGAAGTTCTTGTGACATTGCGCAAGTCCATCGATGGCATTTTTTGGTATTCGTGGAGCAGTTTGGTTGTTGTAGCGCCTGTTTCACATTCTTAATTCACTCTTCAAAATAGTTTCGTTGAATTCTCGTAGGTCAGACTGGTAAAATCTAGCGAGTTTCAGAAAATCATCTATTTGAGACTTTGGAAGGGGTTTAATATGAGGGAAAATGGCTTGAAAGTAAACCAACGATATCACTGTACAGTAGTTTACAAATCTTTCATTCAGCCGATTTAAAGGTATAAAAACAGATTTACGATAGTAATCTTCAGTAGATTCAGCCGTCCCATTGCTGCGTATAGTCTGTCTTAAAATAGTTCTTGGTCTTGTCAATTCTGTTTCAAGTGCTTCAGCATTTTTGGAAACTAGTTTGTAAGTTTCCTTGAAGGTTTCTTGCGACTTGTTTCGTATATCCTGTAGTTGAGTCACGATGTCGGTAATGTAACTGAGTGCAGAAAAAAATGTCGCAATCAACAGTCTGCAGTGCTCTACTCACAGGCAAAGTGTAAGAGAAAAACTTCTCTAGCGTGTGCAGAGAAATGAAGAAACTAGTCTGACGAATCGAATTGTTAAGCATCATGGCAGATAAAGAAGCATTCTTGTTCCTCACGTACTAAATTTATTTAGAGAATGGTACACAGAATCCAGTGGTTCCACCATCACCATTACAGATTCGTGACGTTCTATCCATCTTGTTGGTGAAATGCTGAATTAGCTTTTTTCCTGTTAGATTTTTCTGCAAATTTGCCTTTAATTTTTTGCAAAATTTCATTTCTTTTTGGAGTGTTGAAGAAAGTGTAGTGTTTTTCTATTATTTCTACCACGTTTCTTATACTGTGTACATCTGTAACATTTCTAATAACCAAATTCAAGCTGTGAGAAGAGCAATGGACATACAGAGCCTATAGAAATAAATCTGTTATTATGCTTTGTCCGCCTTTAAATTTTTCACTTATTGCCGCTGCTCCATCGTATCCTTGATCAAGTGTGTATGTAATTTCAATGTCATAACTTTTAAAACTTTCAACGACCTTATAAGCAAGTGCCCGTCCAAAAGTGTCAATTATTGGAACGAATTGCAGGAGCTGTTCACACAATTTTGTATCACTTTCATCAAAATACCTCACACAAAGTGAAAACTGTTGAACTGTTTGCTAGAATTGAAAAACACTTCACAAAATTTATTTCAGACGCAATTTTCGTCAATATATCAATGCATGAAATCAAAATCTCATTTTTTTATGCTCCAATTCGGATATGCATATTTTTTTAGCGTGTTTGAAGCTGCATTTTTTAATCTTCATCACCAGCATCTATGAGTGACCGAGGTATTGCACGAAAGTTACCTTTATTTTCAACGTCTCATTATCAATAGAAGATACACCATAATCTCTCTGGGAACGCATAGCTATTGCTTGTCTTCCGCAGAGTGATAGTTTTTCGTGCATCAAGTTGTTTGTCAACAGACATGCACTTCCCATTGCGCAAAGCTGGGCACTTGCGGTTTTTTTGCGGTACTGCGGTACTGCGGTACTACCGCACTACCAAACCGGTACCGCATAACGCAGTACCGCAAAGGATCGCTGAAAGTACAGGCTGTACTTTCAGCGATCCTTTGCGGTACTGCGTTATGCGGTACCGGTTTGGTAGTGCGGTAGTACCGCAGTACCGCAGTACCGCAAAAAAAACCGCAAGTGCCCAGCTTTGGGTCACTATTTACAATAAGCAGAATTCTCAGCTGTTGAATACGCAAGCCATTTGTACTTCCCTGACCAAGCATGCCGAAATCATCTTCTGCTTCTTTCACCAAAAGTAGATACAGGGAAGTTATAATTTTCTTCAGGTTGCCAAATAGTTTGCAACTTCTCTAACTTTTCATCATTGGGAATATCCCTACACACGTTTCATTTCATTTGGACTTTCACAATAATTTTCAACTGAATATGACGTGTTCGTTTTGTCCCTGAATTTCTCCTCATCGTCGCGGCATATCCCTGCATTCAAGTTCTAGTGCCCGTAGAGACTTTACCTTCCGCCCGAATTATTCATTCTGACGAAGGTCAAGCTTTTCACTCCGCTTTAGACCTACAGTTTAACGTGGAATCCGAACCACGCCCCACCAGCAGCCTAGCGTCTTAACCACTAGGCCACCCAGGGTACCCATTTATCTACAAACCACTTTCTTTATTGTGTGGGAGGATGAACAGCTGGGTTTTGCTGCGCGCCGGCTGCCTTCACCGGGCCTGGATCCCGGGGTCGATGGATTCGTAGTCAGTGACGCTAACCACTACACCCAGGGGCGTACCTAAAGTATTTGGCACCAGGGGCGGATCCTTCCTTTGGCACTCCCCATAAATAATTTTAAAATTTAAACAGAAAAATATATTATGTTTGCAAGTAGATTTTTAAACAGTACAGTACTGTCAAGCAAATTGGAAATAAGAAAAATGCAGGACATTAAAAATTCAGTGAACAGGTAATACTGCATTTTATTTTATACAAAAAACACAGGAAATCCAGTCTCAACGCTCAGCCTATTCTTCAAAGATAAATAGAGAGGATTCACAGTCTCTGCTTTCGAGCCTTAATTTCTGCAAATTGATCAATGACTTCATCAAAATTCACCTTCTTTGCATATTCATGTTCAATTGAAAGTAAAGCCAGATTTGTCAATCTTGTCTGACTCATGGTCGAGCGAAAGAAATTTTTTATCAATTTCAATTTGGAAAAATTCTTTCACATGAAGCAATAGACACACAGACAGTCAAAAAGAATCTCAAACACAGTGACAAGCTTGGCAAAGATTCACAAAAATCCCATTTCACAATAAACTCCAGAAACTGCAATGCTGTCCATTTCTTTGCCTCTTCAACGCTGATTTTGGCAGCTTCCAAATGCCTCCGAAGTCGTACAATTTCCACACTGATATCTTCATCAGAGAATTCATCGAAAATCTGAGTCAAATTTCTAATAACTTCCGAAGTTCTTCTGTTGCAACAACCAGTGTTTGGCTGAATAACAGCGAAGATTGACAGAATTTGATCCATTGCCTTAGAACGAATCTCCAATTCTTGATGAAAGCGATCGCCGATCAAGACATTCAAACATAGCCCTTTTTACTTCCTCTGGCAATGTGAGACCAGCATCCTTTGCCATCTCTCCTGGCATCCTTTTTCGGAGCTTTACTCTCCCTCTTCTCTCCATAGAAATGTACATTTCCTCACACTTTGTAGTTACATAATGAATGGCACTCTCCACAATTTCATTGCGCTGATCTTCAAGAAACAGTTTTAGAGCTCGGAGCTTCACAATGCACTTTTCAAGGCTGACTCCAACTGTTTGCAAATACTTTTGTGTGAGATTAATTTCTTCCAGGACTTCACACCAGAAAGAAAGGCAACTCAAAAAAGAGAAATCACATACAGCAGACAGCAAAATCTGAGCTGATTCTCTTACGTCCACATTTTCTTTGGGATCGCACATTACTTCAAAGGTTGAGGTCAGCTTTTCAAAATTTGCCTTCACTGGTTTCACAGCGTCATAATGAGCACTCCATCTTGTCTGGGAAAGTCTTTTGACTGTCATGCCTACATTCTCCATCAGCACTTCCCATCGATGAGTTGAGACTGAAAAGAAGGAATAGACTCTCTCCAAGGTTCCAAAAAAAGTCACACATGAAGAAACGCCTCCAAATAGTACTGTAGTTGTTGATGTAAATCTGAAACGGTGTTTACTATATTAAGCATGTAAGCATTAACACATCTCCATGCAGTTACATCATCACTCTCTCTGTCTTAACATCACCATGTAGTTGCATTAAAAAAAATCGTGCAGTCATATCACCACCACCATCGTAAGATCATCACATAGTCATCATAAAAAACTCAGTCGTACACATCATCGTTACTTCAGTAGTCATGGTTGTAGGAAAAAAGTCAAGGCGCCTCGGTGGTGTAGTGGTTAGCGTCGCTGACTACGAATCCATCGTCCCCGGGTTCGAGACCCGACGGCAGCCGGCGCGCAGCAAAACCCAGCTGTTCATCCTTCCACACAATAAAGAAAGTGGTTGGTAGATAAATGGGTACCCTAGGTGGCCTAGTGGTTAAGACGCTGGGCTGCTGATAGGGCGTGGTTCGGATTCCACGTTAAACTGTAGGTCTAAGGTGGAGTGAAAAGCTTGACCTTCGTCAGAATGAACAATTCGGGCGGAAGCTAACCAAAGGTTAAAGTTTAGTGCAAAGTGTGACTTTCCTGTGTCTTTTTACTGATAACCAGTAGTCACAGGGACCACCATTCATAAACATGAGTTTCTATCATATAACATCACGACGATGCATTTATAAACACTTAAACATCACTATGATACCACATTGTCAAAAATTACTAGACACTGGTATAAGTATCATGATATTGTTATAAACACCAGCACTTTATGTTTTATCATAATTATTTAATGAAACATACCTCATGTATGTGGAGTCACAGTGTCAAGTGAACAAGACTTGGAATGTCAGTTGCAGCCAGCTGGCTATGCTCAACAATCTGTTGACTAAAACGTCAACAAACGTTCGCTTTTCGATGTAATTTTTATAAAATATTTAATTTTTCGTTTGTAAATTTTGTATTGCCAATAAAAATAAAAATTTATTTTATACTGGAAATTAACATTAAGCTGTTGTAATAGTTTGAACATTTTAAAATTTGTTTTCTTATTTTGCCGAATTTTTCATTTGGTTTGAAAACTTGTACTGGTATTGTAACTCTCCCGATGGCACCCCCCTCCTGGCTGTCACTCGGGCGGACCGCCCCCCTCGCACCCCCCCTTAGTACGCCACTGACTACACCACTGATGCGCCCACCACTTTAGCATTATTTTCACAATTACTTTTTGCGCCATCACTTAAAACCGCCGCATCACCTGAGGGGTCTCTCCTTTCTTCAAACTCGGCTTTGGATTTTATTTTTTTACTAAAGTAGTGAAACCGAAAATAAAAACCCACTCTAATAGACAGAGTTTATTTCCACACAGTTTCGACGCCCACTGGGCGTCGAAACTGTTGTGGAAATAAACTCTGTCTATTAGAGTGGGTTTTTATTTTCATATTTTGACCTTCACGTAGAAAAAAGTGAATTTTTTTGCATTTATAGTGAAACCGAGTTGTCATTTTGTTCCGTTTATCGGCGATGAGGTCTTGTTTTGTTTATTTTTTTAACTAACAAAAGATTAAATGACTATGACACAACGATATGAATAGACGATTGTTGCATGCGACAATGGCATTCAATTTCCCCAAAAAATATGACAACTGACAAGACACACAAGTGACGTGACTACTAGCTACGATAATAGCACCAGGTACTGTTTCCGGAGGCTCTAAAAAAATTATCATGTATTACCTAAAATTAAAATGCATTATTAAAAATTACAAAAGCATAATATTTATTATATATAATTTGCGACAAAATTTGTTTACTAATTTATTTGACGCCTAAAATACAGTATTTTAATATTATTGTGAGATAAATGCTAAATACTGAATGTTAATTTTTTAAAATGAGAACAAAATCTAAGAAGTCATCATTCGATCGATTTCAGCTGCCATTTTTTTATTTTAGCACAATATTAATTCATTATATTATATTAACTGATTTTTCTTCCGATAAATAGTATATAAAATAGACCATATAATCGAACTAAGTATTAAGAGTAGGGCCATTTCTTACATAAATTATTCTTTATTCTTGTAAAAATACTCTATTTTACTCTATATTTTAAAATACTTGACGCTTTTCTACAAGAGGTCAAACTGCTCTACAAAATGGTATTAAAAATAAAATATCATTATGAATTGCGAGACGCGGAAACACTAAAAAAATCAAGAATCAGTCATCAGTGCCTTTATAGGCTATCTATGTATTAATTATACTGTACATAGTATACGGCCCAAATACAGGCGTATACTATGTATATTTGACACTTATGCATATTGTATTGATGTAAATTAAGTAACTAATGACATGTAATAATTAAAGTTTTAACGCTGTATTTTCATCTCTCTTTAAAAATAATTATAATACAATTATCAGGTTATTGAAGATATTACTCCAGTAGTATGCTCGCAAAAAGGTAGAGTCCAATGAAACTGCATGCAACATTGCAATTGTATACATCATGATGAGTGTTTTTTAACTTCTCCCCCCCCAAAAAAAATATATATTTATAAATCTATGTGTGTGAACTCCAAGGGCAACGTAACCTGGCTGCTCAGGCCCACAAAAATATATGTATGTGTATGCATGTATAGAAAAGCTTCTTTTATATATATATATGAGTTGTATGTGACCTTCAATGGATAACCTAACCTAACTGCTCAGGCCCCCCAAAAATATATACAGTATATGTATGTGGGTGTGTAAATGTGGGTAGCCTAAACACAAGGGAGAGAGAAGGTCCATCCATTCGTAGCCATGGAGCATCGCATAATGGACAGTAATTTATTAATGGTGTCTTCAGCATCACAACTATCGGGCTTAGAAGGCAGCCAATCGCCACACAGCCAGGCATATAGGGCGTACACAGTTTTTAATAAAAATAAATTGGGCCATAAAAGTTCAAGTTAACCACAGAATTTTTACATATAGCCTGGTGTAGAGACGCAGTGAAATTCAAATCCTTTTCACCCTAGAGTAGATAATTTATCCAGAAACACTTACTTTATTTACTGCCCAACAGCAGTACATTATTCCAATCAGGGCTGTGCCGGTCTATCACTTTCGGGTCGGGTCCGGGTCTGGGTCATTTTTCTAATTTACTTTCGGGTCCTGGTCCAGGTCCGGGTTGGACCCGAAAGTTCACTTTCAGGTCCTGTCGGGTCTTTCAGTATATGACCCGGGTCTGGGTCAGGTCCATTATTAAAAATGTAAAAATTATATCTGGTATAGGATAGGTAATAAGACTGCTACCGTAGCTACATTAACATGTTTTCTGAAACATAGTAAAACATTATATGGCTATACGGTAGTAGCCTAACCATATATATTAATTAATCCGATTTTGGAAATGTTTGAAAGTAGGTGTATTAATTGTATTAATATTTAATATTAACTAGGTATAGTTATACACGCATTGCTAAGGGGCAAAGTACGATGTATGATTGCTCTCTTCAGCCCCCTTATTCTAAATTTTAATTAATTTTGTGAAAACAAATTCTATATTTTTCTGAGTGAACTCAAATGGAAAGGTGACAGCACTTGATCATATCGGACCCGTTGTCTGTTGGAATGGATACAACTTGTGCAGATCCCAAGTCGTACTCAGTTAACACAGACTGAATGGTTTGTTTCAAACATCTATCAAATTAATTATTTATTACTGAGTTAGATTTAAAGTACATTCTTTTACATATACTGTAATATTGTATGATATATATATATATAGATATATATAGGTGTACCGAAAATTCCACCCATGAAAATTCCCCCAGTAAATTCCACCCAAGGAAAATTCCACCCACAGAAAATTGCACCCACGAAAATTGCACCCACCCAAAGAAAATTAGTTTAACCAATCGTCAATGCCATACAGTATAAAGAATCCTCTTCTCTTAATATATAAAAATAAATAAATAAAAAAAATTGTTTTTTATTTTATTTTTTTAGGTTAATTGTACGCCCTTGACGATTGGTTAGGTTAAGTCGTGATAGTTTGGTTAATTTTTGCTACCCGCGACCCGCACGAAAACCTATCAGATCATAAATGAAAGACTGAAGAGACTAGTGGAGCGCTATAATAATACAGATAGTTTAGAGTTCCTCAAGAGCATTGCATACAATCTTCATTAAACGTCGAATAATTGTTTTTTAATATATCTTTTACTTATAAATCTTTTACTTTTTACTGTAATAAATTTGAAATAAATCTTTTACTTTTTACTGTAATAAATTTTTAATAAATTTATAAGTAATAATACACATTTTAAACTTAAACTAATTTTCTTTGGGTGGGTGCAATTTTCGTGGGTGCAATTTTCTGTGGGTGCAATTTTCCTTGGGTGAAATTTACTGGGGGGAATTTTCGTGGGTGGAATTTTCATGGGGGGAATATACATGGAAACTATATATATATATTTGTGTGAAATGTAAAATAATTTTTTGTGTGAAATGTAAATAATTTTTACCTGTATGCGAGCAGTGAAGTTCCTTGACAGCCAATGTTTTCACTTCAATTTTGTTTTCAGTCATATTGGGCTTGAATACCTAAAAATCCTCTATCTAAGCGGCTGCAACAATCTACTTTTAAATGAAACATTTTTTTTTAAGAAGTATTTTTAACTTATTTTTTTTCAGCTATTGCTCTATCGAGAGTCAAAGTAGCAAGATTTTTTCTGTTCATGTTTATATTCATTGCACCAAAATTTTAAATCCAATATCTTTTACAATGCTAAAAGGCCGCCCGTCTATTGTCACCTAAGAAAAAAGGCCATTTTCTAAAGTTTTCTTATGAAATTGCGGGTGAACTCCAACTTTAATTTGTTTAAAAAAGTTTTTAACACGAGTTTGGCCTACATTCATTCCCTTAGTTTGTATTTGAGTTTTCGAAGTACTGCTAGTGCTAGGTAGCAGAGCTGGGCACTTGCGGCATATTGCGGTACTGCGGTACTGCTGCACTACCAAACCGGTACCAAACCGGTACGCGGAAATTTGAATGCGGTAGCGGTACTGCGGTACTTTCAGCGATCCTTTGCGGTACTGCGTTATGGGGGCCCGGGGTGGTAGTGCGGTGGTACCGCAAGTACCGCAGTACCGCAAAATATGCCGCAAATGCCCAGCTCTGCTAGGTAGGCTTTTATCATGATCCTCAACTTTACGATATATGTCTGGGTGACACGATTTTAGGTGTCGCTTTAGGCTTGTCGCATGATTGCCACTATACACTTTTCCACACTTTTCAATTTCGCATGTAGATGTTTTATCAGTATTATTATATTTAAAATATTCATTTGTAAGGCTAGTTTTTTTGCTACCACTCCCCACCGAAAAAAGACCTTGTCAAGGCATTGCAAATTCAAATAAATAGCAAACGAAGCACTGGAGACCAACCAATGTACACAGTAGTCCAGAGCTGGGCACTTGCGGTTTTTTTTGCGGTACTGCGGTACTGCGGTACTACCGTGTTGGTCGGTACCGCGGAAAGTACCGCGGGAAATTTGAATGCGGTAGCGGTACTGCTGTACTTTCAGCGATCCTTTGCGGTACTGCGTTATGCGGTACCGGTTTGGTAGTGCGGTAGTAGTACCGCAGTACCGCAGTACCGCAAAAAAACGGGCAAAAAAACGCAAGTGCCCAGCTCTGCACGGTGACAGTACACAACTCACAAACAATAAAATATATTAGGATTAGGCTATTCTTCCGTCACCGTTAACTCTCCACTTCCAGTGAGTCATTTGGAGGGTGGAGTGATAATTCAATACATTTTTGCCAAATCTAAAGGCGCACACATAAATTTTGGGATCAAGTAAAGATAAGCACCCCCAGCCTTCTTTAATTAGCCTTATAAGGCTAACTAACGAAAATATCACAACCTAACCTAACCAATCGTTAAGGCAACTGTACGCCCTTGACGATTGGTTAGGTTAGGTCGTGATATTTTCGGGTCGGGTCTGGGTCTGGGTCAATTTTAAAATTCACTTTCAGGTCCGGGTCAGGGTCCGGGTCTTTTTTCTAATTCACTATCGGGTCCGGGTCCTGGTCTTATCTCACTTTCGGGTTTAAACCTGGGTCTGGGTCCGGGTCCGGGTCCGACCTTCCAGCCCTGATTCCAATAACTGCAAATCACTCATTATTTAATTAAACTTTATTGTACTTCAAGCTCCAAGGGCCTACCAATAATTTAAAAGAGTGTAATGGATGAAGCTGTAAATATACATACAGGGTGAGTCAAAAGTAGCGCCCGATTTCTGTTTTTTCGGCTGTCAGATTCTTTCTGGGAAGTCATGAAAATTGCAAGTAAAACAGCTTGGTACAGTTCCGTAATAATTTTCCCCCGAATAAATGGTTAGATAAACATGTCATTCATTTATTTCTACCTTCTTGTACACTGTAATACAAATGGCAAACAAACAATCAACTGACAGAAATCGGGCGCTACTTTTGACTCACCCTGTATATCTGATCAGTTTAGTGTATGCTAGCCTAGATTATGAGAAAGCTGAGGAATATGCATAAAATCAAAACATATGTTTGAGGTTTTTGTGACGATACCAAATAGTTGATATAAGATCAGCACAAATATATTATTTAGTTTATGCAACGGTGCTATCTAGTGTACGATTCTTCTCTTTCCTGTAAAATTCCCTTGGCAATTTCCTTGACTACTTTTCCGGGGTCAACGTATTTTTTTCAACCATTTCTGTACCTAACTCTGGCCGGGAGGGTAGGGAGAGAGCCTTATGCTTTTCTAGAATAATTAAAAATGCCTCTTGTCCTTGTAACTCTCTCTCTTTCTCTCGTTACGCCATATATATATATATATATATATATATATATATATATATATAATATGCATGAATTCCATTTCATTTAGGAGGTATTGCATGTGAATCGGCTTAATTCCTTTTGAAAGGGATTAGTCTCTTCGTTCTCCAGTGGAGAAATTCAGGAAGAACCTTACTCCCCCAATCTCACCCACCCTTCTCCGACCCTTCCGTTTCTTATTATTGAAACATTACCTTCCCCCAACCCTCCAACGCCTTCCTATCAAAATTTCATCGAAAGGATTTACTTCGATGTTAAAAAAGGGGGAAATTTGCTCAGCTTAACGAAAATGGATTTTTTACTGTAGAATTTTCAATTTTTCTCTATTTGAAATAAGCTAGAACATCGCTCGAACGAAGACTTTATAAATATATTAACTTTTTGATTCGTTTCCACTACGAATGAAATAATTTGACCGATAATAAAAGACAGGTTTCACGTAATTCTCTTTTTCTTCAAAAAGTTTCGGTCACTTCCTAATTCCCAAAATATTTCGTTCGTATACTTGACGATTTAAAAAGAAAATGTATAATTCCGTGTTACAACGGGGTAGAATATGTTTCAACTACGATACCAATATTTCTACTAGAATTGAAAACTAGTATAGCATACTAATCCACTAAAAAGGACCCCCCCCCCTACACGAACCGATTTTTGTGGTAAATCTCGTTAATTTTAATGATTAGTGATAATGGTGCAAAGTCAAAGAAAGCTGTATTAGACCTCGAATATTTCCCTCATGGAGCTATTTATACAAGCAGGAAAATTCATTCAATTTAATTATTTTCGTCGAATTTATTTCCGCAGGGCGAGTACATAGAAAGGTGCATTAGGCTTCATATTCCTCCTGCAGGAACCTCTTTCCGCCTAAGAAAACAATAATTTTAATGATTTTTCTCGAATTTATTCCCGAAGGGACGACCAAGTCATAGAATGGAGCATTAACCCGCATGTACCTCCTGTAGGAACCTGTTTCTACGGTAAAATTCATACATTTTAATGATTTTCATATAACTAAAATGAAGACACATCGGTCGGGGGTTCGAGTCACGGTAGCGCTAAAAAATAATAATAATAATAAAGTTTTTGGTTACTTACCTCATTAAATTAATTATTTTCGGACCTAGTATGTTTCATGGACTGCTCTCGATTTTCCTACGAAATTGCAAACAATGGCAGTCGATGACTCTGATTTTGTTTCTGCAATCGGTTTTCTTGAGAAACCTAACCTAACCTAACCTAACCTGACCTGACCTAATCGAGTTTCTTATACTATTGTTTTTTGCAAGATATCGCACTAATTCTTGTCATTTTTTGTGAATTTGTATGGCGTAAGCGCCACACCAGCTCGGACTTATTCAAAAAGATGTTGGAGTGTATTGCGTCGTTTCAGTAAATAAATTTATTCAATATCCAATAACATTTTTCTTTATCATTTCTCAAGAAAACCGATTGCAGAAACAAAATCAGGGTCATCGACTGCCCTTGTTTGCAATTTCGTAGGAAAATCGAGAGCAGTCCATGAAACATACTTAGTCCCTTATTTTCTTTGTAATGAAAAGATCGAATGGTAAATAATAATAATAATAATATTAATAATAATAAAGAACTTCTATTTATCTATTTTTTACTAAATAGTAGAATTTTGTATCCAGTAAATTAGATTTTGTAATCCGAATAAAAATATTCTTAATTGATTTTGTTTTGTTTTAGTTATCTTAAATGAAAAAGATTTAATGTTGAATTAACATACAGGTAAATAATAAAAAATTTTTTTTTGAAAAATGTTAATTAAACGTTAATGGAGACAACACTTTTCCGTTTATAATACGTTTTCATTAGTTATTTTTTGGATTTGTTTATGTTATGTATGAATGTACTCCCTACCTATCTAATTTAATTTAACCTAACTTAATCTAATCTAACCTGTCTTTGAGAAGTGGGGAGGTAGGTGCAGTGTTCAGAACGCTGCAAGTAACGTACTTGGCTTGATCCCAATGTCCTTTTAAAGGGGACCATATTTTCTCCGTTGTTGATGTTACCATTCATTACAATGACCCTTCGAAGTTAAAGGATGGTACACCACAACCTTGAATAACTCCATACATATTTACAATAAATATTAATTAACCATTTAATAAGCAATTCATAATCTTTAACGTTCACAATACTAATGATGATAACTTAATATTAGCATTGTTATTCGCAACACACACACATGTATGAAACCGCGACATTTTAATATTTTCAGTTGTGGATGGCGACATTTAATCTAATCTAAATAGCATAATTAGTTTAACCTAACTTGGACTAACCTTCATTATATCCCCTTTTTCGTGATATTTAACAATTTCAATAAAAAAAAAAATATCTGAATATATGACGACACCGCTGTCACTACACGCAAGTTCGTGTTGCAATGAGCGACACACACACACACACACACACACACACACATGTGCGCATCTCCGCATAAGCGAGGTATCGACTTTTTTAAATCCACATATCTAAATTACCGTATTATTTAACCAAACCTAATTTAACCTAACCTAACCCAACCTTAGTGTCATCGAACCGACAAAGACGTGAAAAATGTTTCGGACGCAATTGAGGGCTCGAAGGGTGATTTCTGTTAAGTCATTAAGTGAGTGGTGAGGTACTCATTAATCTAGCCTAACCTAACCTAACAAAACCTTAACTAACCTAACATATGAGATCGTAGTGTAACCTAATCTAATCAGGACCAAAATAACTTTTTTCCGACAGTAAAGATGATTCTAGATTTTTTATTTAAATTTTTTAATGTTCCGAGGTACGAAAAGCGTTACCTCGCAAAAAAATTTCCCACTACATCTGTGAATTATCACACACTCGACCTCACTTATGCCCAGTTGCCTACGCATGCATAACTCTGTGTTTTATGAAATGTTAAAATATCTCTCTCTCTCTCTCTCTCTCTCTCTCTCTCTCTAGTCTCTAGGACTAGTGTGTGTGGGAATTACTTTACGTATAAGATCTGTGACACATGGAACAGGTTACCTTCGGAAGTTGTGAACAGTTCCTCTGTGGATCAGTTCAAGAAAAGGTTAGACGAAATCTTGCACACTATTTGAGTGTGTAAAGACATTTAGGACCTCAGTCTGCGGAAATTTCTTTTCCTATAAAATAGTTAATATCTGGAACCAACTTCCCTCAGAGGTTGTTTCCAGTCAAAGTGTAAATCTGTTTAAAAATAGGCTAGACAAAGTACTGAACACACTCATAGTTTAAGATTAAAACCTCAGAAAACTCTGCAGGAGTTCGCTTGCTCGGTGTCTCTGTGAGCAAGCTAAATATAGAGCTATTTATATATTCTCCACTTTCCTGTAAAATTTCCTTGGCTACTTTTCCAGGGTCAAGGTATTTTTCTTCAACCTTTTTCCGTACCTGCCTCTGGCAGGGAGGGAGCGGAGGGTGGGGAGAGAGCCTTCTACTTTTCTATCCAGTTTTCTACTACTGCTAGGATAGTTGAAAGAAAAATAAACTTTTACAAAATTTTCCCTGGCACCCGTTGCCATTGGTACCTCCTCGGTATGGGCCGCAAGGCCTTTTGAGGTGTTTCATTTCCTTGTAACTCCTTGTAACTCTCTCTCTCTCTCTCTCTCATGGTGCGCACTGTTGATCGCTGTCTCGTTACTGAATTCCAATGCAAGATATTTCGATATGGAATTAATTTTAAATAATTATTCTAACAGTAAAGTGATCTTTGCCATCCAACGGAAAAATGATATGACGATGAAATTATGAAGTTTTCTATATAATAAAGTAAAAAAGAAAGGTTTTTACCAATTATTTTAACCTTATATGAACGACCAGTACAAATTTGTACCGTTTCAAATACATTCGTTCATAAGTTACCCTACAAAAAAATTCGTTGTAAAAGGATGAATCACCAAATTAACCAATATTTTGTTTCTGTAACTTAATTTATTTCAATGTAAATGAACGAACGCGAGAATTAAATTGAAATCATGAATCATGCACGACAGCGAACTGTATATTTGTAAGGGTGTTCAAAACACTTAATTAAGGATCGTATTTATTACCTATATAAAATTTATTAAGACTTATCTTAGTTATTTAAGATTTAATTAAAACAGTTTTATTTATTAACATATGCTCTACAGGGATTAGACAAAGTAATGTAAACATAGTTTCGCTGCTCTATTTTCTGTTATAATTAATGGCGTTATTACATACTTTATTATTAAGTTGATATGTCAATGCATATAATATTGAGGAGATCTCCTATTTTAATATGTTAATATTGTTTTCTTTCCTGTTCTCGTAGAATAATTAAAAGAAAATGACGGAAGAAAAATATGTTAGTGACTGCGAAAGGGTCATGATAGTATGAGTCAGTTTGGTTGGTGTGTTGGTATTAAAAGTTGTGTAATTGGAGCTGTATCTTGAGGAACAGTTGTCAAGATTATGAATATATAGAAGGATATTAAAAAAAAATACACCTTATCAGCACACTAGTGTTCCCATTGTTCCGTCCGACTCTCAACTCCATTAAAAATATCGTTTTGACTGGTATTGGACGCTGCAGACTATATTGTCAAGTTCTGAATAAAGATCCGATGCAGCTGTCTCTGGTTCGCGCTTCACAGCTCGCAATAAAGTTCTTCTGTCACATTCTGTCAGTGTCGCTTTACCCTCACTATATTGTTTATTTTGTACATTTTTTCATTTCTTTCCATGCATTCATAATCACTGAGTTTGTTCCTCGAGATACATGGCCAATTTCGGTGACTTTTATCACTGAGACACCAGTCAGACGGGCTCTCATTATCATGTCCCGTTCACAGTCAGTGACATCTTTTCAAATGCCACTTTTACTTATTCTGCAAGAAAAGGAAAAATCAATATCAACATTTTAAAGTAGTAGATTCTCATAGTATAGGTTGCATTCACATATTGATTTAGTAAAGTATACACCATTAATGATGGCAACAAATACAGGGCGTCCCAAAAAAATGTATACACACTTTAACAGCTGATAGCTCAATTGATGTTTCTTTCTTTCCAAGTTAAACCCATTAGAATTAATAATGGCAGTAAGACTAAGCTTTGAACAAAGGAAATTCATTCTAAAATGCTACTGGAAGTGTGAAAACGCAGTTGAAGTGCAAAGACAGTTTAGAAGGGTTTCAAACATCCACCAACGCGACTTACCATCACTCGAATTAGAGATAAGTTTGAAGCCGATGGAACTGTTCAGAATGTCCACAAGAAGCGTTCCGGAAGACCACGGACATCGACAAGCCCCACAAAGCAAGAAAGAGTACTGGAAACGTATCACCAAAGTCCAAGAAAATCTGTGCGGCAAGCGAGTCGTGAGGTAGGAATTTCAAAATCGTCTGTCCAACGCATTTTGAAGCGCTGTCAATGGAAAAGTTACATTCCAAGATTAGTCCATGCTAGTAATGAAGATGATCCGGACCGAAGAGTGGAGTATTGCGAGTGGTACTTGGCACGATGTGGATGTGGATTGGACGAAGGGGTTTCGTAGAATACCCTCCGCGTTCACCAGACCTCACACCACTAGACTTTTTTTTATGGGGATACTTAAAAGACAAAGTCTACGCTATAAAACCTGCAACAGTCGCTGAATTGAGAGCAGCCATTGAACGAGAATGCACACAAATACCAAACGAAATGTTTCGTGATGTTTGCGATTCCATTGCTTCGCGTTATCAGCAGTGCCTGGACCAGAACGGACGTCAGTTTGAAAACAGGCGTTGACAAAACAATTAAATAATGTCTGTAGATTCTATTACATTTTGAAAATGAAATGTATTTTAATAAACACTGCCTTTATAATTATTTAAAGTGTGTATACATTTTTTTGGGACGCCCTGTACAACACCGAAAATATAGCACCGAAACTGTGTGTGTTTCCATTATCTGACCAACCCCTGTATATCAAACCAACCACTTAGTTCTTTATTTATTCTCACACATGCAGTACTCCCGTCATAGAAACTCTTCACCCATTTACGAGTCTACCGTCAACCCCTTTTATACTTAACCCCTGACACAGTGCTTCTCTATTATACCTACGTAATTCTTACATTTACTCATTTCACTTTTCATTTTGTAAATGGAACAATTATTGCTTTTTCCCACTCTTAAGTCACATTCCCATTTGTCCATGCACTTTTAACATACGAACCACAACCAATACAATACTTTCAATCCCCCATAATTAATCATTTCTCCAACATATTCCATCCGCACATGCCGCTTTTCTATTTTTGAACTTGCGAACCGCCCGCCGCTTGCACTTCAGCCATGGTTATGCTCTTAGGCATTTTGTCACGTGTCCTCCTTACATCGCCAAATTCCACCACATTTATATTTGCACTCCTCTCATCTCTTTCAGCCATCAAACCCTCGAAATATTTCTTCCATCTACAGTACTCACGCGGTTATCCGTGTTTCACTCAACCGTGAATCGAGTTAACTTTGATTTACTAATTGTGACCATTGTGCACCTATTCGTGATCTTGACACCGAACTAACCGTGATTTGGTGCGGTGTTTACATCCGCGGCTCGCCTCCCGCCAGCCCGCCACAACGCGCCTCAATTAGTGTCTCCCCGCGATTCATAGAGTACACATGTCCGCTTGTGGCTTCGTACATGTATATCTTCACGTCTTGTGATAAGTACAAACTACTTAATTGTATATTATACTGTAATAAAATAATACTGGATGTGGTGGCGGGCAACAGCGGCTGCACTACCCACCCACCGGCGGGGTACACTGAGTTAACCGTGAAAGCGGATTATCCGTGATCATGGGTAGCCCCTTCGTATTTCGTAGATTGGCATCCGCTGTGAGCATTCTTCCATTTTCATCCCTTATGATCAAACTTACTTTTTTACTTTCATTTCTGCACTTCCGCACTTCCTTTCAGAACAACTTTCTATTCTCGACATAATTATCATTCATTCTCCTTTTAAAGTCATCATTTACTCTGTTTCTTCTGCCGCACTAGTCTCTTCACACCTCATGCTCTCTTCATATATCCTCTTTCTTCTTCGACTTTCTTCTCTATCACAATTACACTGCACACACAACATCCATTTCCTCCTTTTATCCTCAACCGCTGCCGCAACCTCGGCATCCCACCACACTGTTGCTCTTTTCATCGCACCTATCTTAGCAACCCCACACACACTCCTTGCATTCCTAATCAGACATTCCTGACACATACATCCTACATCTCAATCATATCCATTTGATCTGCATCTTCTACACTCAATTCATCATTTATTCTCTTACTATACTCATCCTCTACCTTTCTCACCATTAACTTTTCCACTCTAATCCTTTCGTGACCCACTTTTCTTCCATACACTTTCTTCGACTCTCCATACAACCTCACTTTACACAGGACTGTCATATGGTCAGAGAGCTCCTCCCCCCTCTCTATTCATACCTCGTACTGCACGCGTGTCATATACCTATTACAGCATACTTCGTTTCACGAGCACATAATCTGTCATTAGGGTGTACCATTTTTGGGTCATTTTCAAAAAGTCAAGGTCCAGGAGTCTAATGTTGTGCCAAATGATGTCCTAAACACGAATTTAACAAGCATTTTCTAATCCAACAAATTTTGAATCCCCCCCACCCCCCTTGAAATTTTGCCCATCCCCTTTTCCTAAAAACCCCATATATCTAAAAAACTATCAACTTTATCGAAACATGTTATAGAATAAAAATGATTTAGAATCAAACGTTCTATTAGAAAAGTTCATTAAGATAGAAATTTACGTAATTTTGAAAATTTTAATTTTCTTTTTTTCCAAGAGCACCTTATTGTATTAATATAAAATAAGGTGCTTAAGTTACATTATTTATGAGTATATTGTGAGTATAATCCAAATTTAAAAATCCTTTTTTACATTGAATTTTAATAAACAAGCATTGTTTTTACTCTTATTGTTTCTTTTCAGACTGCTTTATTTGAAAAATAAATAAAAAATGAGTCAAACAGCTACAAAACAGCATGACTTTATTCTTGGTCGCTTGCAGGCTGATATTATGAGTTCATCTAAAATTGTTTTACCATCCAATAAAGATGTTCTAAGCCATTTTATTTATTTACGGAAAATGCAGTATAAGGGTCCAAAAGTTACAAAAGATTCTACTGTTAATGAAGTTCTACAGAAGCTACTAATAATATGGCAAAAAGCATGCATTCCTACTATAGATATTAGTAAAAACCCTAAAGGCAGGAAGATGCTGTTAAATCTAGAAGAAATGCATAATAATTTAATCAAGCACAAAAAAAGAGCAAGCTTTGAAAATGAACTCTCTAATTTCATGAAAATTATGGATTCCCTTTTTGACATCTCTTCTCAAAATGCCGTTGAATTAATCCAAAAAGACCGCATGAGAACTGAGCCTCAGAAAGCATATGATATTTCATTCTTAGAAGATCAAAGAACAAACGAGAAACATGTTTAGGTTTGCTAGATGCAGATTATGCATCAAAAGTACAGCGCAAGTACATTAGATTAGAGAAAGAGAAGAAACGCAAAGAGAAACATAAATCAGTGAAGCAAGTGAGTGCTACAGCCAGAACATCAGAGACCCTTCTTTCTAGCACGACCAGTTCTGAGACAGACAGCTATGAAGAGTTTCCGACAGAACCTACAGCAGGACCTTCAAATGCTTCCAGCCCCAAAAATATTCTTGCCTCGCCATTGGTTTCCTCCACTGCAGACAGACTTAATCTCTCTATTGGACAACGGACTGTTTTTGCTGCTGCAGTAGCCAT
The DNA here is from genome assembly GCA_023014485.1 of Bathynomus jamesi. Lineage (NCBI taxonomy): Eukaryota > Metazoa > Arthropoda > Malacostraca > Isopoda > Cirolanidae > Bathynomus > Bathynomus jamesi. The sequence continues at coordinate 88,001 of JAJOZX010002691.1, read as the reverse complement.
TAGGTGTGGCAAGGATATTGAAAAACTGTCTCTCTCCAGGACCACATCTGCAAGAGCCGCTCGAAAGACAAGAAAACGAAAATATGAAACTTGCATCAAGGATTTTACTCCTCCTGATCACTGCCTAGTACATTGGGATAGCAAGCTGCTTACTAAATCATGTTCAGAACAAGAAGACCGCCTTGCAATACTTGTTACTGGATACCCAAATGTAGAAAAACTTTTATCAGTTTCTATAATAGATGATTCCACTGGATTGTCTCAAGCCACTTCTGTATTTCAAAGTATTGAAAAGTGGAACTTGAAGCAAAATGTCTTTGGAGTATCATTTGATACCACTGCATCCAATTCAGGATGGATGAAAGGTTCCTGTAAGTTACTTGAAGAACTTTTGCGAAAGAAATTGATTTGGTTAGCATGCCGCCATCATGTGGCTGAAAGAGTTTTGTGTGGTGTGTATGAAACCATTTTTGGCCCAAGTAAATCTCCTGAGTTTGAGTTATTCAAAGAATTTCCCGAGTTTAAATGGAAGAAAATTAATACGAAATCTACATACAATGTTCTTGATGTTAAATCAAGGTATCAAAGAGGCCTAAAGGAAGAATGTGTAGAATTTATGACCCAATGTTAAGAAAATCTGACTGCTTTCCACGTGATGACTATAAGGAAGTTGCTGAAACAACTTTAATGCTTTTAGGAGAGGTTTCCAGAGAAAACAGTCATTGGCGGAAACCTGGTGCAATGCACCGTGCCAGGTGGATGGCAATGATTTTGTATACAAATAAAATGTATGCTTTTGCCCACCAAGCATCATATGATGAATCATTGATTAAGAAATTAAAGAGAATGTGTCTATTTAATGCATTAATTTATGGAAAATACTGGCTTTTATGTTCTAATTCACTAGATAGTCCAGCTAATGATCTGAAGTTTTATCATGATTTGGTGAATTACAAGAAGGAAGATAGGGAAGTTGCAAATGCTGCTTTGAAATCTTTTGCCAATCATTACTGGTATTTGACGGAGGAAGTGGTCCCTTTGAGTTTCTTTGGATCGCTAAGTAATGATGAAAAAGATAAGATCGCAAAATCCTTAAACAAATATCCAGTTCCAGAAAATTATGTATGTGGGCAACCTGTTTTCCCCATTTTAAAGGAAGACACAAAGCTTCATCAGCTAGTAGGTCCAATTTCATGGCATTTATTTCAATGCTGTGGGTCAAAACCAGACTCATGGATAAAGAAACCAGCATCAACATGGGAAGAGGTCGATGACTACAACAAACTAAAAAACATTCTTTCATCTATTAGAGTAGTCAATGATACCTCTGAAAGAGGAATCAAGCTGGTTCAAGACTTTCATGACAAATGTCAAAATGAAGAAGAATTTCAAGGTCTTTTGCAAATTGTGGAAGAGAATAGAAGACTAATTCGTGATCCTAGTAAAGAGGCTCTTAAAAGAATGAAACTCAGTAAAGAATAGTTCATTAACAGATAGATTAGGTATTTTTATTTGCAGAGATTGTTTTAATTTAGAAGAGGCTGATTTTTTTTGTTATTAAATATACCATAAATTGTCTTTTCTTATTTTTATGTTTAAAAAGCTCTTATATCAATGATTTCTAATTAGGAAACTTGTTTCTTTTTATTTTTTGAGGAAAGTGTTGAATAAAGGAAAAAAAAAAACGATGGGACCTCACAACTATAGATAAAGTGTTAATTTTTAGCTTTATTTTATATATATAGTTTTGAGGTTGTTCTCACTTTGTATAGGCTAGTTATAATAAAAACTTATGATTTGCATTATAACTAGCAAATACAAAGCCCATCGCCGCGAAGCTGCATTGGGGTGATGCTTCAAAGGTGGCGGTAACACCTTATTTAAGAAGAAGGCACTGCAAGCAAAAATTTTTTTTAATTTAAATTTTTAAAAAATAAATGAAAATTTTCAAAATTAAGTACATTTCTATTTTGATGAACTTTTCTAATAGAACCTTTGATTCTAAATCATTTTTACTCTATAATATTTTTCGATAAAGTTGATAGTGTTTGAGATATATGGGGTTTTTAGGAAGAGGGGATGCGCAAAATTTCAAGGGGGGGTGGGGGGATTCAAAATTTGTCGGATTAGAAAATGCCTGTAAAATTCGTGTTTAGGACATCATTTGGCACAACATTAGACTCCTGGACCTTGACTTTTTGAAAATGACCCAAAAATGGTACACCCTAATCTGTCATACTTCTCTCACCATGTTTATCATTTGTTCTATGCCAAGTATACTTATGGCTCCCGTTGCCATTGGTACCTCCTCGGTATGGGCCGCAAGGCCTTTTGAGGTACTTCTTTTCCTTGTAACTCCTTGTAACTCCTTGTACCCAGTTATATTCAAAAAATGAAGTTGTTACACACAGCTTTTTCTCATGATATAACTCTTTCAGCCTACACTTATTGCCATTCATGCCTGGTACACCATGCTTTCCCAACACCTCATCCTCCGGATCTATATACCAGTTTTCCCATTCATGTCTCCTATTATAAACATTCTGTATCTTTCAGGCACCCTTCCGATCACACTATCAAATTCTCTCCAGAAGCTTTCTTTCTCATCTTCACACTTACAGAAGACTTACAGAAGAATGCGTAAACATTTCCTCCGTCGGATTTTATTGGTAAGCACTTTCTCAAGTCCGAGCATCGAAGGTCATGACAAAATGTCAATCTTGTGACAGGCGTGCGCTCGTGAAAAACGCTTTAAGTGCCATGAACGTCTGGAGTTTATCATAGCGCACTTATCCAATACCTCGTTTGCAGACTTGCACCTGCGTTAGAAAACATCATAGTGAACCTCTTTGTTCTCGCCCTCAGAGTTGGATTTTCTGCGTTTAATTTTACGAGATAACATGATAATAAAAACCACTTTAATAGACTCTGTCTATTAGAGTGGGTTTTTATTATTATATTTTGACCGTCACGTAGAAAAGTGAATTTTTTTTTTGCATTTATTACAAGATAACAATTGCTCGAAGTATTTTTCTTACACATCCGCATCAGTTTCGACCGTGAGAAAACGTTACATTTTAACCTTTTCATTCTTCGAGCCGTTAAGTGTTTGTAACTTTTTCCATAGGCCCAACTCACTTGCCCTTCAGTGTTTATAGCGTCGCGTTAGGCTACTTTGTTATGTGGCCTATAAATTCAGACAAACACTCAACCTAACCGCATTGGCTATCTGAAGTGTTTTTCCAATACCGCAAATTTTGGGCTCGCACATTTTATGTTAATGTAATACTGCAAGTAGTCTTTTTCCTGTTTATTAAGTACCGTATTTTGTCTTCCTAATTATTGTTCTTCACACGATTGCATTATTGAGCTTTTGCCCTGTATGAAATAGCTTCTTTATTGTCAACAGTTATTGATCGTAATGTTGCACATTTTCAGTATGAACTAACTGTTATTCACTGTAAATAATTATTCCTTTATTCCTTTATTTACTAATAATTAAACAAAAATTACGAAACCTTTTTATCTCCTTTATTAAATACATTATTTATTTGATCGAAAGACCAAATTGGTGACCCATTAAACGCTTTAATTAACTCAATTACCTTATTATAGAGATTCTACCATCAACAGGCCACAATACATTTATCATTTCACGGGCGCATACTTAAATTTCACACATACAATCGGGGAACTGATACACGAGAAGTCTGTTATCGCTTCACACCTTCACTCATACCTTCTTTTCCTCACACCCTCTCGCTCACACCCGCGTACACACAATTAATCCCCCCCCCCCATTCACACTCCCCCTCACTTCGTCTTTGTTTCAAACAATCCCAGAGCATTAGACCTTCCAACCTTGAACACCTACACCACTGTTGTTCATTATTTATCCCCCTCATTTTCCACACGCCCACGTGCTTGTCTTCAGTTGCATGGGCGGGCCAAGTTACAAGATATAAAGATTAATAAAAAAATTAAATTAAATGAAACTGATAATAAATATCATTATACACGTTATGATAATACCCAAGACTCGGGGACAAAGCAGCCCCCTAAGAAAAGTTTATATAATTAAAAAACTCACCGATCAGTGTTGTACCGCCTACTTTCTAAAATCCACCTTCCGCGACTTCCTTGCAGGAAAATCTACGATGAGATTTTGGTAATCTAATGTTGATACTGTTTCCTTCTCGATGGAGAACATGGCGAGTCCACTCCAGCCTCTCTTGAGACAGAGTTTTCCTGAGGTAGTTTTTATTATTTTTAATTTGGAAAAACTTCGCTCCCCTGAAGCCACTGTAACTGGATTTGTCAACAAAATCCTATACGCTATGACTGCGTTTGGTAAGGAACCATCTAGTGACTTAAGAAACTGAAGGGCTTGAATGGCCGAAGCGGTTAGCTACAAGGCTTTTGGACTTTGGCCTAAAGAAAAGAAAATTATGTATACTCGTGTGTGTGTATATATATATATATATATATGTTAAACACAGACCGTGCATGGCACAAGGAACTCTTCTGGGAAAATTAAATCCACTATAGTCCGAATAAGTAATGATAAATGACAAATACCATAGTTTTTTTCCTTTTTCATGATTTTAGCCCGACGTGGGCAACGGGTCTCTCGCAAAGAGATCCCATAAATATAGCTTCCCTCACCAGCTATCTGCAAAGCAGACAGGATCCAGCTTTGGGACGTGGATCTAGGGTTTAAAGCAAACCTAGATCCCTACACTCAGAACCTCTATATAAGTAAAAGACTCGTTGCATTCACGTCGTGTTGAATAAATCAAAGAAAAAGGGGGTAACTATTGTATTTTTAGCCAAAAAAAAAAAACCAAAACTTAAACCTCAACCGGGACATTGAGCGTCCACTTTTCAAGGCACGAAACACGTCCGTTTAGTATACACAAACTCAGAATGGTTCCCTGAGAACAATATATGTTAAACACAGACCGTGCATGGCACAAGGAACTCTTCTGGGAAAATTAAATCCACTATAGTCCGAATAAGTAATGATAAATGACAAATACCATAGTTTTTTTTCCTTTTTCATGATTTTAGCCCGACGTGGGCAACGGGTCTCTCGCAAAGAGATCCCATAAATATAGCTTCCCTCACCAGCTATCTGCAAAGCAGACAGGATCCAGCTTTGGGACGTGGATCTAGGGTTTAAAGCAAACCTAGATCCCTACACTCAGAACCTCTATATAAGTAAAAGACTCGTTGCATTCACGTCGTGTTGAATAAATCAAAGAAAAAGGGGTAACTATTGTATTTTTAGCCAAAAAAAAACCAAAACTTAAACCTCAACCGGGACATTGAGCGTCCACTTTTCAAGGCACGAAACACGTCCGTTTAGTATACACAAACTCAGAATGGTTCCCTGAGAACAATATATGTTAAACACAGACCGTGCATGGCACAAGGAACTCTTCTGGGAAAATTAAATCCACTATAGTCCGAATAAGTAATGATAAATGACAAATACCATAGTTTTTTTCCTTTTTCATGATTTTAGCCCGACGTGGGCAACGGGTCTCTCGCAAAGAGACCCCATAAATATAGCTTCCCTCACCAGCTATCTGCAAAGCAGACAGGATCCAGCTTTGGGACGTGGATCTAGGGTTTAAAGCAAACCTAGATCCCTACACTCAGAACCTCTATATAAGTAAAAGACTCGTTGCATTCACGTCGTGTTGAATAAATCAAAGAAAAAGGGGGTAACTATTGTATTTTTAGCCAAAAAAAACCAAAACTTAAACCTCAACCGGGACATTGAGCGTCCACTTTTCAAGGCACGAAACACGTCCGTTTAGTATACACAAACTCAGAATGGTTCCCTGAGAACAATATATGTTAAACACAGACCGTGCATGGCACAAGGAACTCTTCTGGGAAAATTAAATCCACTATAGTCCGAATAAGTAATGATAAATGACAAATACCATAGTTTTTTTCCTTTTTCATGATTTTAGCCCGACGTGGGCAACGGGTCTCTCGCAAAGAGAGTGTAGGGATCTAGGTTTGCTTTAAACCCTAGATCCACGTCCCAAAGCTGGATCCTGTCTGCTTTGCAGATAGCTGGTGAGGGAAGCTATATTTATGGGATCTCTTTGCGTGAGACCCGTTGCCCACGTCGGGCTAAAATCATGAAAAGGAAAAAAACTATGGTATTTGTCATTTATCATTACTTATTCGGACTATAGTGGATTTAATTTTCCCAGAAGAGTTCCTTGTGCCATGCACGGTCTGTGTTTAACATATATTGTTCTCAGGGAACCATTCTGAGTTTGTGTATACTAAACGGACGTGTTTCGTGCCTTGAAAAGTGGACGCTCAATGTCCCGGTTGAGGTTTAAGTTTTGGTTTTTTTTGGCTAAAAATACAATAGTTACCCCCTTTTTCTTTGATTTATTCAACACGACGTGAATGCAACGAGTCTTTTACTTATATAGAGGTTCTGAGTGTAGGGATCTAGGTTTGCTTTAAACCCTAGATCCACGTCCCAAAGCTGGATCCTGTCTGCTTTGCAGATAGCTGGTGAGGGAAGCTATATTTATGGGATCTCTTTGCGAGAGACCCGTTGCCCACGTCGGGCTAAAATCATGAAAAAGGAAAAAAACTATGGTATTTGTCATTTATCATTACTTATTCGGACTATAGTGGATTTAATTTTCCCAGAAGAGTTCCTTGTGCCATGCACGGTCTGTGTTTAACATATATTGTTCTCAGGGAACCATTCTGAGTTTGTGTATATATATATATATATATATGTGTGTGTGTGGTGTGTGTGTGTGTATATATATTCAAATGTAGAATTATTATGGTGAATCTATTCAAAGAATTGATACAGTAAACTTAAAGTAAGCTGTTGGGTCTTTCCGCCACTTCTGCATTTGTGCGATATCATTGGCACGGGCCTAGGGCGGTCGCCCCGATTCGCCGTACCCTAAGTCCGGCATTGAAAATACCAATACATAATATTCTAATACTGTAATATATATATATATATATATCTCAGAAACAGGAGGGAGGAGATTGTAAACACCATCTAACCAGGGAAATACTCCGGGGTGGACGTTAGGCAGGAGAGAGGGAGTGCTGGAACTCCAGTTTCTCTTGTCACTTGTCCCCTTCAGTGGACCTTTTTCCATGTTTCATCTACCCTACGAGGAGTCCATCATCCTCTCAAACACATAATTCTCCCTCTATTCCTTACTACACATACATCCATCTTGCACACTACACAATCTTTTCAAAATTTATATAAAAATGCAGTATTGTTGAGCCTTGGAGATTTTGTTTTCGGTTCTCTCCTTCTTTCATGGAGGGGTTACTTTTGCAGGCGCTTGCCCTGGAGCCCCTCCTTCCTACGTAAAATATATATATATACAAATAATTCTTTTTGCCCGGTGACGGTTGCACGTGTTTCGTTTGAAGTCCGAATGAAAGTGGTATTACAACAAAAGTCCTACAGCGTATGTCAAAATAAAGTAAATAAAAACAAATCAATTAAACCTATACAGCGTTTTTCCGAGTGTTTTCGTTTCAAAAGGAAATTATCATAGTTGCCCATCAAAAGGCAATATCCCTCAGTTATCCCTCGCGGCCACACTCCCGGGCACCAATCTGTGGGAATCTACAGCGTGCCACATCCCCCATCCCCCGGAGTAATGGAAAAACGTTCCCTACCCCAGTTTTTGAGTCATACCAAATACCTCTCTTAATTATCCCTTTGAGTCAATTTTCGGGCACCATCTTTTACCTACTATTAGTAACATGGCAACGGCAAATAAATTCCTACAACACTGTGGGTACTGTAAACAAGTAATAGATGAAGCAAAGGTAATTAGGTGTGTCCTCTGCCAAATCCTATTCGAATTTAGATGCCTGAAATGGCAAGATGAAGAAATCTTTATAACAGGCGCAAAACAGCTGAATGGGGTAAAGTTTTTCTGCAAAAACTGCATGATCGAAATAAACTCCTTTACGGTCTTTAAAGCAGAAAAGGACTATGAGGAGAAAGCAAAAGAAGAAATTGTGAATAGCGAACAGAGAAAGTAGAAGAAACGAGGAAAGTAAAAGAGGAAAATGTGAAAAATGAACAGAGAAAAACGAGGAAACGAGGAATAGGGAAGCAGAAATAAAGAAAGTACCAACACACAAGGAGGACGAGAATATAAATGAAAATATAAATACAAATCCAATAGAGAGTAAAAACGAAATACAGGCACAAAACCTAATCCAAAAAGTTCAAACAAAAGACATTAGTACCACTTGGGAAAAAAACAAGTAGGAAATCAAGAAAGTAGCCTGAAACTGTCAAAAACAAAGGCTCCAAGTAAAAATGAGGAAGAAATTATATGCAAATATTATGTGAAAGGAAATTGTAGATATAAAGGAGGACAATGCTTGTATGAACACCCTCCTTTGTGCAATTTCTTCTACAATAAGGGTCATTGTAAATTCGGTGACACCTGCAGATTCTTCCATCCAGAAACTTGCGAGACTTTCGCAACAAATGGAACCTGCTAATACGGGAAAAACTGCTACCACCATCACCTCCCGACAAATTCAAAGGACAAAGTTCGAAGGACAGCAGGAAAAATGTAAAGAAAAATATGTACACCAATAGCGAACAAAATTTTTTCAACATCACCGAAACAATACGGCTGCTAAGTCTCATACAGCGCATGCAATTAACACAGCTGGAAATCCCCCGAGCCGGATCGCTTCCTGGCAAGAAGAAACCAGAATAGGTAGGCGGAAACGGATCTCTCTCGAAGGACCACAAGGTTACTGAACACGCAATACCGAAGGAAAACGAATTGGAAATGCACAAGGGGCAACGCAAAACAAAGAACATAAATATTGTCCCTGCTAATATTCAAGGAATAAAACCAAATAACTCACCAGTGGCGGCCGCTCATTATGTGCTTACGTGCTACAGCACATCAGTTTTTAAAATACATAAATAGCTAAATAATAAATCAATAAAATTACTTATATCTTCTGTAATTTCCGATTTGATCTAAATTGTTTTCCGATTTACGAAAAAACGAATTAACTCCGCATTTCCTGCATTTCTATTTTCGTACTTATGTGCTGTCATCAGTATAGCACCCAAATCGAGTGAAATCAGACAAAGCGCATGCGCAGACGTGTCTTTCGGTCCAGTTTCGGATAAGGCGTGAATGTGCTACCAGTCGCTGCAGCACTTGTGAATGTAATGGACGCGCGATCGATTGCGTTTGATTTTTAAACTTTTTATGCGTGTGTATGTGTTTTTGTTTACTCAAGTGTTGTATATAAATTATTAATTTTTATACAAATATGAATTCAGTGGACAATTTATTAAAAGTACCTTTTTCATCTAGAACATTAAATGAAAAAGCTCAAATAAAACAGTTAGGTAGGCCAACTCCCGATTTAAATTTAAGTCAGAAAGCCAAGGGAAGCAACAATCGAGAATATTTAAGACAATTTCACAGAAAGACATGATGATTATAGTTGGATTTGTGGTTGTGATGGTCGGGATGCTCTTTTCTTCTTTCCATGCCTTCTTTTTGGTAACAGTGATTCATTCAGTAACACGGGAGTGAAAGATCTTGGCCATCTTAAAGCATTGATTAGAAAGCATAATGAAAACAAGAAACATAAACAATGTGTTGGATCTTAGTGTTCTCGTAAGTGTGAATATTGCAACACAGTTCAGTCGGGCCTACCATGACGTCGCATGAATTTCATTTTTCATAAATAAGTAAGTACTATATCTATCTATCTACCGTTAGTTGCGCAGAACATTTACTATAATTCACGATGAATTAGTTCTATTTTATAATTTATCAGTTGTTTATATATATATACATTTTTGTTGTACCACACAACTGTTTTAAGTCACGAGCCGCCACTGCAACTCACTAAACAAAGTTTCGTACCTGAAAGGATTTATGGACGAAACAAAGATGGACATCTCGTGCCTCAAAGAAATGCATCTAAAAGATTGCCAAGGAAACTACAAAAACTACGAATACTGTGTTGAGAAGAAAGAGTTGCATAGAGATGGTTTCAACCTACTAAGAGCGGATAAAACAGCGAGACGTAACGGTGGCTGTGCTATTTATGTACAGTTGCGCTCATTATTCATAGGACACTTCAAAACAGATAGCGACACCTGGCATATATTTGTTGTGTGTACTACAAATGGTTGTAATATTTTATGAATGAATCTGGGAGTGAGTGAGCGGTGAATGGTTGGTTGACTCATTGCCAAATGTCTTTAGAACATAATTATTTCCATTCATCACTCTGGTTCACATATTATTAAGGAAACTTAAATGAATAATTAAATATAAATTCAAGAAGGGGATATATATTAACAAGGGAGATGTCAATGAAGTGAATAATAAAATGGTCTTGTAAAAACTAAAAAAACCCTTCGGACGTGATGACAGTGTTCATGGTATTGACAAGCCTGAACGAAGTGAAGTTTCAATGTATAAAAACAGCCATTGGCAGGCATTATTGCGCCCTGAGCAAATTCCACGATTTGCACCACCCATCCTCCCTGTAATTATTTATCGATTTATTTATTTATTTATTTATTTGCATTTAATATTGAACATAGATTCAGATATTATTTTGTGCTATAACAAAGACAGAGCAAAAATCTGATATATATAAATACCAGGGGCGACGCCAGGCTTTTGTGGATACGCAGGCTCAAACCTTTCAAGCATATATATATACATATATATATATATATTATATATATATATATATATATATATATACATATATACACTGTGTGTGTGTGTATATATGTATATATATATATATTTGTTGTGTGTACTACAACATATATATATTATATATATAATATATATATATATATATATATATATATATATATATATATATACTGTATATATATATATATATATATATCGGGTGGGCAAAAAAAAAAGGGAGACCTCGAACTTTGGCTGTAAAATCCAAAGTTATGGTCAGATTTCAGTATTTTTTCACACCCCACAACTAAGTAAACTTCCTATACGGTCAGCGGATTTCAAAGAAAACTAATGAAAATTATGGATTTATTGAACATTTCTTTATGCCACTGGAAATTCTCCATTTACACTACTACTGCATTGTTGGGTCGACAAAAAAAAAAGGGAGACGTTTTAAATCCCCCATATCTCGGCAAATACGGTACATAGACTCATGAAATTTTTAGTATGTTAGTACAAGGTATTTTATGGTTTGTATGCCATCTTTCAACATTTTAGCTGAGAAATTGGATTTATGGCGAGTATTCCAGAAAAATCTTGCGATAATTAAAGCGATTTTAATTAACGTAAGCCAACTGCAGGAGGTTTGGACAAGCTTCTCAAGAAAATCGATAAAACAGGAGATATCAAAAGAATACCAGGTAGCGGTATTAAATTTGACCACCAAACAGTCCTGATTTAAATCCTGTCGATTACGGCCTTTGGGAAAATTTGTTACAGAGAATTTATCGGGTCAAAGTAAGAAATATCGCTCATTTACGACAGCTTCTTCTGGAAAAATGGGATGAGCTACCACGAGAATAAATCAATAAAGCCATAGATGAGTTCCGTCCTTGACTGAAAAAGGTTGTAGAAGTTCGTGGTAAACATATCGAGCAGTTTTTTTAACATCAAGGTTGTACCATATGCGAGTACTTTGTAACTTTTTATCCGCACATACAATGCAGTAGCAGTGTAAATGGAGAATTTCCAGTGGCATAAAGAAATGTTCAATAAATCCGTAATTTTCATTAGTTTTCTTTGAAATTCGGTCACAGTATAGGCAATTTACTTAGTTGTGGGGTGTGAAAAAAATATTGAAATCTGACCATAACTTTGGATTTTACAGCCAAAGTTAGAGGTCTCCCTTTTTTTTTCCCACCCGATATATATGAATAAATAATATAATATAATATAAGTCGTCAGGCAGAAACGAATTTGCCTGACTTCGAACATTAAAAACTTGGTTATTCGGTGGATACAAAGTAATAAATCAATTAAAATACTAATTAACTTTACGTATAGTGAATATCCAAATGACTTTGTAACATTATAAATAAATCATAAGATTTATATCATAACATGTTTCAAAGAGAGACGTCAGGCTTAAAATTGATTGCCTGACAAGACGTGGAATTGTGCATTTTTATGCCAGTTGTAAGGCTTTGTTATTTGAGAAGAATAATAACACAGTAATAATTAACTTTATGTACAGTCACAGTGTATATGCAAATAGCTATATAACCTTATTTATAAATCCTAACATGGTCATTATAACACGTTTTATAAAGTACAGATATCTGACTCAAACTTTTTAGCCACATATCTTTCCCCCCTTCCCACGTCTCTCTCCCCACCCTCACTGGGGAAATGGGGTTTAGATGATAGATAGATGGATGTAAATTTTTAGCCTGACAACTTGACAAGAGATGGGATTGTGTATTGTTAGTTTTTTGTTAGTTTTTTTAAGTCCCTAGCAGGAGAAATGACAGGTCAGGCTCAACCTTAACTGCCTGACCTTCTCCGTCGCCACTGATAAATACATATATAGGCGGTTTATGAATGAAAAACAATGTCTTGATGCATATTAAGTTTTAATAACATTACAACATTACCAGATTGATGGGTATCTGTAGGTTTCATACGTCACTGCTTAGAATATCTTCAAATTGGCAAATGGACGATAGCTGAATGGATACTACTGGTATAGTATTGTTATATCTGGAGCAAATGCTATTTCTAGATCAGCAACACTGATATAGTAATAAACAGTCACTGAGAGAAATATTATTTAGAAACGAAAAATGTTTTGTATTGAGGCAGCAGCATAAATGCGTATAATTGTTTTGTATTGAGGCAGCATCATCAATGTATATAATTGTTTTGTTTTAATAAGTTCCATGTTACAACTTAAGTGTTGAACCACTGCTGCTGTGACTCATGGCGGTCTCTCACCTTAAAGGAGAGAATTACAGAAAATAAAACTATTAGAGTGATTCATATCAATAAACATAGAGCAATTTCAACGATGATATTTGACAATTTTGCAAAGGTGTTACACATTCATAATTACCATTGTATTTGAGAGATATTTTATACATGAACACAACAAATTTAATATCTTGTACAGCCACCGTTGTTGTTTTTGACTTCCTGCAGAAGCATATTTAATACGCAGCCATGCTATCGAAAACAGAGGCCATTCACTTATTACGCCCTGAAAAGCAGTGACGCACCGAAACTGAAAGCAGAATTCCTGAAAATGCGGCAAGATTTTATTCTGAAGTTTGATTTTGTAGAGAAAAAAATCGAGACATTTTGGGTAAAAGTGGATGGGGAGTATCCTTTGCTTGCTGAAGAGGCAAAGACAGTGCTGGTTCCTTTTACGACAAGTTATCGTTGTGAGGCCGGCTTTTCAGCAATGATGGTCATAAAGAACAAACTGTGAAATCGGCTGCACATTGAAGGCAATTTACGTTGCGCCTTCAGCGAAACTGAACCCAGAATTCAGGTGTTAAGTTCAGCAGAAACAGTTGCATCCCTCGCATTAGACTAGTAGTTGGTGGTGACGCGTTTTGCTTGCTTCCTATGTAATGTTGTAACCATTCTTTGACCAATATCATATGTGTTTAACTTATACATAAGGCACTGTATATGTAGAAATATACGAGTAGTATGTTTAAAAAATTTGAATAATTATTCTCATGCTCAGTAAAATGAAGTTTCCTGTGCTTTTTGCAGGGAGGCAATTTCCATTTGGCCATTAACCAAAAGGGGTAATCACAAAAAAACTTTGGGAACCGCCAGTGTAGCAACTTAATGACCATTTTCCAAATGGTTTTCCAAATGGTTTCTGCATTTCAACAATTTCACCTGACTTTTAACATATCACGTGACACCACATGACGTCATGACAGAGGTGTTAACAGGTATGGTGACTGAGAATAAGTTCACACTATTCCTGAATCTCATCGAAGCAACTACTCTGCAGAATGGATTATCATCAGAAAATTGCTGAAAGGGGAAGAATCATCGGCATGAAGGAGAGCGGCTACCTCCAACGCATATTGCAAGAGAACTTGGAATTTCTAGGAACACTGTTTATATATGGTTGAAGAAGTGGCAAGAGGGAGGGAATCTACGAGATCACCGCAGAACGGGGAAACCTCGACTGACAACTGCTGCGGATGATCGGAGGATCTGCGATGTTGCCGAAGCCCATCCCTTTACCAATGCTGTTGCCATAAGAGAACAATTGCAGCCAGATGTTTCGGCAATGACAGTAAGGCGGCGACTACATGAAGCTGGGTTACACCATCAGACCCCGGTTATCAAGGAGAAGTTAAATCAGCAATATCGAGAAAATAGACTTCGATTTGTTCAGCAACATGTTTACAAAGGACTTGACTTTGAAGCCGAGTGATATTTACTGACGGAAAGACCTTTTCCTCCACATCCTATGGCTGTCTTCATTGTTGGAGGAGGAATAATACTCGATATACTCAAGCGCACATCTATTATGAGTCAACCAACTAATCAGCGCTCACTCACTAAACATTCATTCATAAAATGTTACAACCGTTTGTAGTACACACAACAAATGTATGCCAGGTGTCGCTATCTGTTCTTAAGAGTATCCTGAGAATAATGAGCGCAACTGTACATGAAAATCATATGACAGAGACGGTAATAAGTAAATCAAACAATTTCGTGGAACTCCTAGCAGTGAAAATAGAGAAACTAAACGTGGTACTGATAGTCATCTATAGACCTCCAAACACTCCAACTGAAAAATTCTCGGATGCCATTGATGATATCAGAAACATGATAAAGTCCGTAAACTCTCCATCTCCCGATATAATACTCTGTGGAGATTTTAATTTCCCACTTATAAAATACAAAAAGGAGCAAGCAAAAATGTTGATGGCTCTAACAAACGAGTTTATGTTGACACTAAAGATAACAGAAAATACCAGAAAAAAATAACTGCCTAGATCTGGTATTCACAAATAACACTAACTTGATTGTTGATATAAAAATAACCTCAAGTATTATCTCAGACTACAACATAATCGAGATATCAACAAATATGGCAAAAACATTAAAAGATAATACCCATACTGAAGAAAGAAGCAAATTTGGGACTTTTAACTTAAACTCCAAGACTATAAATTGGGAAGCAATAAGATCACACATGGCCCAAATAGAGTGGAAAGCAGTTTTCGTGAATAAAACAACGGAAGAAATGCTAACAATTTTAGAAGAAAAGACGCTGGAAATTTTGGGAAAATATGCTCCGAAAGCACAGTCAAAAGGAAAGAGGAACTGGTTCGAGAGGCAAAGGCGAACAATTTTCCGCAAAAGAAAGAGAGTACGGAGAACTTAGTTAATTGCAGAGGTAACAATACCAGGAAAGTAATGCAAGAAAAACTAGAGAGTATCGATAGGGCCATACAAGCCCTGATTCAGGGCCATATAGAGAGGGAAGAGGAAATGGCGACAGAAGTAATAAAGGATAATCCAAAATACTTCTGTTGCTATGCTAAAAGAAAAGCAAAAACGCGCGCCACTATCGGGCCCTTAAGGGACGGAAATAATGGACTAACCGACGATCTAAAAGAAATATGTGACACATTGGGAGCCGAGTATGAATCAGCCTTCAGCACCCCAAAAAGTGACAAAGCGATACCTGACATAGATACTTTCTTTGAAGAAAAATTGCGAGGGGATTGTAAAACAGATTTTGATTTTACCCCAGAAGATATAGTACGAGCTGTAGGACAACTGAAATTACACTCAGCTGCAGGTCCGGACAAATGGAACGCATTATTGATTAAAATCTGTAAAAATGAAATAGCCACACCCATATGCTGGATACGGAGAAGATCCTTAGACTCTGGGGAAATACCAAGTATTTTGAAAAGAGCAAACATTGTCCCTATATACAGTATAAAGGACGTCCCATCTTACCAAAGTACATATTTGAAAGAATAGTTAGAGAGAAAATCTATGACTTCTTGGAGACCCTGGAAAAACTGAACGAAAATCAGCACGGATTCCGATCAGGAAGATCATACCTATCACAACTTATACAGCACTATAACAATATCCTAGACTCAACTGAAGGCAATGAAAACTATGATGTCATATATACGGATATTGCTAAAGCTTTCGACAATTCTGATCATGGTATAATAGTGCATAAAATAAAACAGATGGGAATAACAGGCAAAGTGAGAAAGTGGATCTACAACTTCCTCAGAGAACGTCTACAGGTCGTTAAAATTCAAGGTATAACATCATCAGAATCGGAAGTACGCAGCTCAGTACCACAAATCAGGTATTGGCCCCGCCCCTTTTCATTATCATGCTAACAGACATAGACAATGAAGTAAAGAGCAATAGTAGAGTGCAGACGATACAAAGATCAGCAGAAAAATCAGCTATGCAAAAAGGTGGAGGCCTTGCAGAGGGACACGAACAAAATATACAAATGGTCAGAAGACAAGAAGTTGACATTTAACACCGAGAAATTCAGCTCTTGAGATATGATGCAAATGAGGAACTTAAACAGACAGCATGTTATGCCCCAGACAGACAGGAAATTCAGAAAAGCACGAAAGGGATAGATTTGGGGGTTATAATGACCGATGATGCGAAATGCGAGACACAAAATCAGATAGCGATAAACAAAGCAAAAAGAGCCGCGGGACAGGTAAGAAGAACCTTTAAAAGAAGGGGCAAGACAGTAATGATTCCCCTGTTGACAACACTGATCATACCAAAACTTGAATACTGCTCAATCTTGACGTCCCCATACAAGAAGGAAGAAATTAATAAACTAGAAGATATTCAGAGACATTTCACAGCCAAGATCGATGGCTGCAAAAAACTCAACTACTGGGAAAGATTATGTAAACTAAATCTTTACTCCCTGGAAAGAAGAAGAGAGAGTAGACCATAATATATACATGGAAAATGATCGAAAAACTGGTACAAAACCTCAACCTAAACCCAATTACCATTCAAACAACACTGGAAAATAGAAAAGTCAGAATCTGTAGTGTTCCCAAATTAAAGGGCCGACAAGGGACCTCTTCAACACTGAAGGAAAACAGCTTGGTTGTTAGGGGGCCAAGACTTTTTAACCAGCTTCCAAAGGATCTCAGAAACGTGAAAGGGGTCAAAGTTGAAGTTTTCAAAAGAAGACTAGATGCCTGGTTCAGGATGATACCAGATGAGCCGGGTGGGTGTACCTGGATATGTGCGGTGGAGCGCAAAAGAACAACTCGTTTCTCCACCAAGCCAGGCCTCGAGGCGTGGGCCACTAGCTTGAACTTCATGTGGAGAGAGACCAACGCACGGAACTGCTACGAGGTTACGAGGTTTGTATATATATAAAGAGAGAGGGAGGGAGGGGGGGATGATGATGTCTGTGTGTCTGTGTTCTCTGTTTGTTTATATACGCTCAAACAGCTAAGGCAATGTGCATCAAATGTGGTACAGTATACACATTAAGGGAGAACTGGAACAGTCTCAGTATCATGCTCGTCTCTGCCAATCCACCCCCTAGGTTGTGTTTCAGGGGAGAGTTTTGGTGCGCAAAGTGCAGCGCGCGTTGTAGTAGTATATATATATATATATTCACAGCGGTATCAAATCCTATTTTATTAATAAAGAAAAATTGCGTGATGCTTTAATCTCATTCCTTGGGTACGATTTTAAGTGCGTTTGCTGCCGGGCGAATTACAGTGGTGCTGAATTCGACTTTCTCTCTCGGGGTGACGTCACTTCACCGGTGACCCCCAAATGAATGAAAATGATTCACTCATTCCTCCGTTCGTGGGTGGGTGTGACAACACAATTTGCAGTTGATGCGGTGGCGAAGACATTTTATGTTGTCTTCCTTCGTATTAATTTTTCACTTAACTTCAACTAACGAACTAACATTGTTTATCGTTAGAATTCCAGAATTTAACTTTGATTCTTGTTATAAAAACACGCTTAGTTTTTACCTTTAAACCACAAATATAAATTTAGTTATTATGAAACCAGTAACGGCGGAACATCAGTGCGCAAGGGGGTAGGGGCAAGTAGGATTGATTAGCATACTACTGGACATATTCACTAGATTGCGCAAACATGCTAAAGTGCTACAGTTCCGAACTTACAGTTTACGAAATATGTTACGTAGCCCAAACACAAAGTAAATGTCTACTTACGTTTTAATTTGAAAAACTTGTTTTTCAAAGTAAAATGTCAAAATATCTTCGTTGGCAAGGGGGACCTGGACCCCTTCTGTCAATTCAAAAGGGAGCCACCGGCCCCCGGCCCCCCGTTCCGCCGCCTATGTATGAAACACCGTTATGTTTTTATACTTTTAATCTTATGCTCTCTCACAAATTAAATTAAAACTTTACACTTATACAATTAATAAAGGGAATAGGTTTTAATCGGAATTCAAATAGGCCTAAGGAAATTAATAATATGGCCTACCACGGGACAAGAATAGGCCAAGGGCCTGAAGGAAAGATCCCTTTAAGTATACCCAAGGAGAGAATTGAATTGAATTTAATTTTACACATGATATGTCGTTTATTTCTTATTGAACCCGACCTTAAGAAATAGTCATTAGTACCTTATTTTATATCGTTTTTATAATTTCTTAATTTTATATTATTTAACTTACTTATTTGGCCTATTTAACCACATTAAATCCTTTTATTATATAAAGTGTTCTCTGACAACTGTATTGTTTATTAATATTCGATTGGATGAAATTAAAGGTGTGACATCACGTGACGGCTATACTTATGCCTGATTGAGTAAACAAGATTACGAGTAAGAACGTGATGAAACCTCTTTTTCTGGCTTCGTGCCAAAAGTCACGTAATCATTTAGATTCATCTGAGCTGCTGAGGCTTATTTCCTAACTTTATATTTCATTTATTAAACCTAACTTACGTTTTTTCATTTATGTTACAAAAATTCTATCATAAATCATATTATTAAAATATTAATTGACCCCCAATTCAGCAATCCCGGATCTTTTCGGTTTGGCGGACTGCTACAGATTTTTATGAAAATTAATAAATCAACTAGTTACAAATTTTATCCTTAGGAAATATCTAATTCCTAACGTAACTTAACTAAACCTAACCTAACCTAACTTACATTTCCATAGGATAACATTTGTAAATAACTGATTTGCAAATTTTTGTAAAAATTATAAATGCCTCCAACAATAACCGATTTACAGATTTCTGCATTTCAGAATCGTTACTTTTCCAAGTCCCAATACCCCAGCAGGTGATACTGCACGAAAATCAAATCAATCCATCAATCATTTTGAGGAAAAACCAGCCCTGTATCGTTTCAATCCAGTTTGGTAAATGGGGATGATGTGCAGTGACGCTCTCGCTGCACGTAATATATTTCACTCGACGCAGTTCCCCTTTTAAAGGGAGTTATTTTTACTGGTTGGTGGCGTTGCAACTGTTTCAATGCCCTCAGTATGACGAGGGACGCAAAAGAGAATACGAACCAACGAACCAACTAACCATATTCAGAAACCTAAACCGAGGCTGAACGACTGTCGATCTGCGTTTGATTTGTCTATTTACTGTAAAGAAATTAATATTTTCAAATTTTAATCATAATTCATATCTGTTTTAACAGTCTTAACAGCTCTAACAGTATGAATAGTTTTAACAACAGCAACACTTCTTACAATTTAGTATAAGAGACACGTAAAGACCCAACCAAATTCTTTTATCTTTTACTTTTCACTACTTTTAATCTTGCTCCTTATTTTACCATATTTAATTTTAATGTTGTTTTTAAGTAATATTATATTATATATATTTAAATGTTTCAGTATATTATATACGAGGGCCACTCAATATATTTTGCCCCACCTCTTTTTTTTATTTCCAAGTTTTCTTGTAAGTTCCAGAAATTTTGTAGACAAGTAGTTACATACCTTTTTAACAAGTTTTTATTTTTCCACATAGTCTCCATCCTTTTCTACGGCTTTCCTCCTCCTCGAAACAAGGGCCTTTATCCCTTGCTGGTAAAAGTACGCTGGGTTCCGCTGGAGCCACCTCTTAACCTCCTTAACAACCTCATCGCATTCTGAAACTTTCTTCCACGAATAGCATCCATTCATCATTGGCCCAAACAAATGGAAGCCTGAAGGTGCCAGATCCGGGCTGTATGGAGGGTGGATAACGCAGTCAAGCGCATTTTTGTGATGGCCTCTCTTGTTTGCAAACTGTTGTGTAGGCTTGCATTATCGTGCAAAAGAAGGACGTCTTCCAGTTTTCTCTCCGGTCGAACT
Organism: Bathynomus jamesi; assembly: GCA_023014485.1. Taxonomy (NCBI): domain Eukaryota; kingdom Metazoa; phylum Arthropoda; class Malacostraca; order Isopoda; family Cirolanidae; genus Bathynomus; species Bathynomus jamesi. Next base: position 67,604 of record JAJOZX010002691.1, on the reverse strand, counting down.
CGCTTTATACGTCTCTGGGGTCTCTGTAGGGTAGCAATATATGCCTCTGAGTTGAGTGTTTGTCCTTTCTTCATAATGTTCACCAGAATCACCCCTTTCATGTCCCACAAGATGGTGGCCATAATCTTTCCTGCAGAGGGAGCCATTTTGAACTTTTTCTTGCGTGGGGAGTCTGCGTAATGCCACTCCATGGATTGGCGTTTTGTTTCAGGTTCAAAGTGGTGTACACAAGTCTCATCCCCAGTCACAATTCGTGAAAGGAAGTCATCCCCTTCTGTCTCGTATCGAACCAACAACCAGAAGCAATTTCTTTTCTTTGGTCTTTGTGATCTTTAGTCAGTTGGCGAGGAACAAACCGTGAACACACTTTTGAGTATCCAGTTGCTGAATTATCGTATTCACACTTCTTCACTAATTCCTAGCTCCAGTGATAGCTCCTTGTATGTGACGCGCCGATTTGATCGAATGATGCTGTTAGCACGTTGCACAGTGTAAGATGTGACAGCCGATGCCGGGCGACCGCTGCGTGGCTCATCATCGAGGCTGGCTCTCCCTCTCTCCGATGATCTCACACGTTTAGACCAGCGTCCAACTGTGCTTCGATCAACAACAGCATCTCCGTAAACGTTTTGTAGACGTTTGTGAATATTTCTAACTGTTTCCTTCTGTGCGGTTAAGAACTCGATAACAGCTCTCTGTTTACGACGCACATCACTGTCAGACGCCATTTTCGAAACTGCGTTAATCATCGGTTTTATACAAGGGCGTTTAAAAGTGGTTTTATACAAGGAGGGGAGGTTCAAACTGGAAAATTCCGGTTATGTGAAGCGCAGAAAGTTCAAACTGAAGGCCCAAAAGACATTTCAACCCCATGGCTTATTATTTAGCTAAGAAAAAAGGGTGGGACAAAATATATGAGTACCCCTTGTATATATGGGCCTCGGTGGTGTAGTGGTTAGCGTCGCTGAATACGAATCCATCGGCCCCGAGATCGAGACCCAGTGACTGCAGGCGGCGTGCAGAAAAACCCGGTTGTTCATCCGTCCACACAATAAAAATTGGTTGGCAGATAAATGTGTACCCTGCGTAGCCTAGTGGTTAAGATGCTGCTGCTGGTGGGACGTGGTTCGGATTCCACGTTAAACTATAGGTCTAAGGTGGGGTGACAAGCTTGACCTTCGTCAGAATAAACAATTCGGGCGGAAGCAAAACCAAGGTAACCAAGGTGTGTACACACACACACATATATATTTGTCTATTGAAAAGAGAGGAGGAGGAGATTGTAGACGCCAATCCACCAGGGAAGTACCCCGGGGAGGACGTTAGGCAGGAGACAGGGAGTGCTGGAACTCTCGTTTCTCCTGTCACTGTCCTCCTTTAGTTGATCTTTTTCCGTGTCTCATCTACCCTGTGAGCAATTCAGTATGCTCTCAAACACACTTCTCCCTCTATTCACTACACGTACATGCATTTTACAATATTTTACGTCAGCCTCAGAGACTTTGATTTCGGCTCTGTCTTGTGTATAGGAGGGGCATTTTTGAGGGAGCTCGCCCTTAGCTCATCCTTCGTACATAAAAAAAAATAATATATATATTTTAAGTCGTTTAAGCTGGAAATTTACTTTCCAAACAGTACCGTAACACCGTTTCACGTTGATCAGCGAAGTGGCATTGGGTTTAGGTAGTAGTTATGAGGCCTGTTCTCTGCCTCCAGATGATGTAGCAACCCGTGGTCCGGGTGTAATGATTGAGGTTTTTATTGTATTTTTCTTTATATTATACGATTTCTATTTACGTATAATGATATTTGTTATATAGAAGTTATACTGCACCGCAAACTTTAACGGTTCTCCTATTTCGAATTCTCTTTCATTACACTGACTCTGGTAGCGTCTGTCTCATTAGGCCAAACGGAGGGGGAGACTCAAACACAAATATTTTATGCAATTTTAGTTAATTAAATTTTTGAAACACAGCAGTTAACACTTTTAGTGCCGCGTATATTTCATACGCATTATTTATCAGGCGAAATGATCATCATCTTGTGAATAACATGACAGTTAAAGTGTTAAAGGCAGGGCGAATTAAGCTAAATACGTACATGCTAAAGAGAGATAGAGAGAGAGAGAGATTTAGTTGGCCTGAGCCGACCAACAAATTATCAAAATCACATTTAGCAAGCACTGATTGAAAAACGTCCCGCTCTCATCATTTCAAAGCAAAATGCTGTTGAAAATCTCCTTGAGGTACAGGGCTGCCAACTGTGATTTTAAAACCAGCTTTCGCTCGCTCTCTCGGCATACCAGCTGTTATTTTAAGCCTAATTTCTCTCTCTCTCTCTCTCGGCAGTTAATATAAATGTTGTTACTATTTTTCCTTTTACTATACGAAACCCACGTAAAGCTGTAGGTCCCCTCCCTCATAGGACCTTCGATGTTGTGAAGTAGATTAGCAAACCCATCAAACAACATCTCAAGAAACAAACCTTTCAATTACGTTTTGTGTATATATAGGTATATATATATATATATACCGGTCTTTTTTTAAGATTGTACCCGCTCGAAAAAACATACAAAGAAAAACCTTTTTTTTTTCAAAATAGTTCCTTTAACATCTGTCAAGCCTTCATCGTCATAATATGATAATTAAAACCCACTCTAATAGACAGAGTTTATTTCCACAACAGTTTCGATGCCCACTTGCATCCTCTTCGGGTGGATACAGAAAAACGAATGAACCAAAAACAAGAGAGAAAACAGTCCAGGGATCATTAAGAAATTCGCACCTAGGTTAGATCCCGTTCTCCCAACACTGGAAGGGCATTTTTATTAAAGGGACCCGCTTATAAGTACATTCGTACAAATTTAAAACTATCTTCTTGTTCTATACATACAGATTCTATTATTTTTACATACCGTATTTCCCGGCGTATAACGCTCACTTTTTTTTCCCCCCAAAAATACTCCAAAAATCACCCTGCGTTAAAATTAACTCGTTAAAATTGTACATGTGAAGTGAGGTAGGCGGTACTATATTGTTTCCTAAATTTTTATTTTCCTAAATTTTCTCTTCAAAATTAGGGTGCGCGTTGTACGTCGGGAAATACGGTAATTATTACATTTATTATTAAATTTATTACATTTAATATTACATTATTATTTATTACAGAAATTATAAATTATTATTACATTGGTTAAATTGTGTTTATTATACAGAAATTGTAAACCGAAAAACGAATGAAAAAGGCGAGAAGGAAAACAATCCAGAGCCCTTAAGGAATTCGCACCAGAAGGCAAGAAGGGCATTTTTTTATTAAAGGGTCCCGCTTATAAGTACATTCGCACAAATTAAAACTCTTCTTGTTCTATACATACAGATTCTATTATTTTGACATAATTACTGCATTATTATTGCATTTACATTTTTTAACATTTATTATTATTACCTTTACACTAATTATTACATTTATTTTATTACCTTTATTATTACATCTGTTGCATTTATATTTATTTCCACATTTATTACTTCCGTTATTACATTCACATTTACGTTTATTATTCCATTTACATTTTACCGAAAAAAAAAAACCCGAATGTAAATGGAATAATAACCGTAAATGTGAATGTAATAATGGAAGTAATAAATGTGGAAATAAATATAAATGCAACAGATGTAATAATAAAGGTAATATTATAAATTTAATAATTAGGGTAAAGGTAATAATAATAAATGTTAAAAAACGTAAATGCAATAATAAATGCAGTAATTATGTCAAAATAATAGAATCTGTATGTATAGAATAAAGAGATAGTTTTAATTTGTGCGAATGTACTTATAAGCGGGTCCCTTTAATAAAATTGCCCTTCCAGTGTCGGAGAACGGGATCTAACTAGTGCGAATTTCTTAATGGTCCCTGGACTGTTTTCCCTCTTGTTTTTGGTTCATTCGTTTTTCTGTATCCACCCGAAGAGGATGCCAGTGGGCATCGAAACTGTTGTGGAAATAAACTCTATCTATTAGAGTGGGTTTTTATTATCATATTTTGACCTTCACTTTTTTTTGTACGTGAAGTTTTTTGCATTCTTCATAGTCATATTTTTTTTATCTGGTTTATGAGATGATTTGGGCCTATGTCTAGCCTTTTTAATATTTAAAATATATGGTAGTTTCCTCTCGAATCTTTGTAAACTACTTGAGTAGGCCTACTTATTAACAATCCTTGTCAGGTTTGTGTAGAAATAAAAAAATTCAAGTTAAAAAAAAGAAGTTCAAAGAACAAATTCATAAATTCTTTATTACCTTATTATTTTATTTATATTATATAAATATATATATATATAATATATATATATATATTATATATATTATATATATATATATATATATATACACGTGTCGGCTAACTATAATAAATAAATAAAATCATAATAATTGTTAAGTGAATGTTAATTATCATTGCTTGCTTGCTTGATTGAGGCTGAGCTCACCAGGTCCTTGCGAACCAAATACACAATATTGAATAAAGGAGATAGAAATTACTTTGTAGTTTTTGTTTAATGAGAAAAATAAAATTATTTGTTCACAGTGATTAACGATTATGTATACTGAATTTGAGCGATATTACAATGAATGATTACACTGGCCAACAAGTATTTTTCATCATATATAAATATGGGTGGGCTAGATAGCTGTTGGGACGCTGATTCCAAATCTGTTTTCGGTTTTCCTCTAGCACGTCTAGTTTTCGAGATGAGACCGATCGTAATATATATAATAAATATAATGTGTATATATAATATAATACTATATATAAATATATAACATGCATATAACTATATATAATATAATATATAATACTATATACACAATATAAGCTCACCGGACAAAAAATTAGTCACCCCTCTCAGAATGTACCTAATAACGTGTGACGGCGCCTCTGGCCTTGATAACCGCACGAATCCGGCGAGGCAGAGACTCTACGAGGTTGTGCATGTACTGAACATCGATTAGCTGCCACTCGTTCATCAGCCGGTCCCGAAGTTCCGCCAGAGTCCGTGGGTGTCTATTCCTGCGCTTCAGTTTCTGTTTCCAGCCTGAACAACACCTTCGACGCATTCAGGATTAAAGGCTTCATTGCACCTGCGATGTACTCGTCGCCTCCCATCATTGGAGAACAAACAAAAACGGGACTCATCGGACCAAATTACACGTTTCCAATCTGCCGCAGTCCAGTTTTTGTTCCTCTGAGCCCATTTATAACGTGCCAATTTGTGACTTGCTGTTAACAGCGGCCTCTTCCGTGGTACCCTGCTCCAGATGTCCATCGCATGCAGTTCTCGTCGCAATGTCCGTTCGGAAATTGGTCGCTGGAGAACCTCATTGGTTTCTTGGAGCAATTGTTCTCTGGTTTGAAAACGATTTGCAGTTACTAGACGAGAAACATGGCGGCGGCCCCTATTGTCGAGAATTGTTTTCCGGCCACAGTTACGCCGTCGATTGTCAGTTGATTGCGAACTACACCACTCTTTGTAAACTCGCTGGACAGTACGCGTTGACACACCAACAAATTGGGCTACTTCAGACATTTTGTGTCCGTGGCCTCTGCCAAACACGATGGCTCCTTTTTGCCACTGAGTAACGTCTGCCTCACGACCCATTTTGCAGACTATATCCAACACACACTTTGTTCTTCACCACCTCACGAAACAGATCTGATCCTGTGTGCTACGCCACCGCTACTTGTCACTTACCAATGCTACATCAGCGCCCTCTGTGTGACCTTGAACTTCCTACTATCGGTGCTATTAGGGGTGACTAATTTTTTGTCCGGTGTGCTTATAATATGCATCTTTTATATATGTAGCGGAGTATTTGTCGTTGCAGCTAGGTGTAGGTTTTTGCTTTACCATTTCTGTACCCTCATGTATGGCATTTTGTCGTTTCAACTTAGGCTTTCGGCAGGTTGTCTTGTGGTATTTTAGGTGAGAGCAGTTGCAAACCACAAATTTGCAAACGTTACACGTGTACACCCTTTTATTCTTTGGCGTAACAGTCACGTGTCTAGTTTTTTGTTTATTTTTTGTCTCCCACTTCCACATTTTATTTTTTTAGGTGATTTACATCAATCTACTCATCGATCATCATGCTTCGAAAGTGTAAAAATCACCCCGACAGTTTCTGTTACGTGTGCAGCTCGTTCGCGACTAAATCACAACGGCGTACAATCACGATGGATCTTCGGAAAACTTACCGGTTATACTTCGGCTGTCCACGAAGCGACCAAGATAAGGTATGGGTGCCACATGTTATCTGTACCGCTTGTTCGAATGGATTACGTGACTGGTTGAACCAAAGGAAAAAGTCGATGCCGTTCGCTATACCCATGATATGGAGGGAGCCGAGAGACCATCATGGCGATTGTTACTTTTGCAATGTTAACATAACTGGATTCTCAGTGAAGAACAAGCATAACATCGTTTATCCAAACGTAGACTCCGCGATCAGACCGATCCCTCACGATGACACGATGCCGATTCCGGTACCTCCAGAGCGTGGACTTGATTCTCTAGAAGACGAAAGGGAATCCCACGAAGATGCGGGATCTTCGGCCGATCTTGACTACACACCTGACGAAGAGCAATCGGAGCCGGAGAGGTTTACCCAAAACGAGTTGAATGACCTCATTAGAGACCTAGCCATCTCCAAAGAGAAAGCAGAACTTCTCTCATCGAGACTCAAACAGAAACACTTGAGAAGAACGTCCGAGTGTGTCACTATCGAAAACGAAACGATGATTTGGCGACATTCTTTACAGTAGACGGTCCGTTCTGCTATTGCCATGATATAAATGGACTTCTCGAGAACTTGTCACAGGCACACACACACACCATCTGAGTGGCACCTCTTCATTGATTTCTCATAGCGAAGCTTGAAAGCGGTTCTCCCGCATAACGGGAACTTAAAGCCGTCCATCCCGATCGCCCACTCCGTTCATCTAAAGGAGACGTACGATAACATGAATATACTACTCGAAGCAATCCAATACAGCACTCATCAATGGAATATCTGTGGTGATCTCAAAGTCATTGGTATGTTAATGGGCATGCAAGGAGGGTTTACGAAATACTGTTGTTTCCTATGCCTATGGGACAGCTGTGCAACCCCGGATCATTACATCAAAGAAGCACATACGAGCCAGGAGCGGGCAGTGTCCAGTGTGTTCCTTTAGTTGATCCAAAGAAGATTTTTCTGCCACCTCTCCACATTAAGCTCGGTTGAGTGAAAAATTTTGTGAAAGCGATGGGTAAGGCGAATTCGAGAGGGTTTCGATACCTTGTTGAAAAATTTGCAAACATCAGTGCCGCGAAATTGAAGGAGGGACTCTTTGTGGGGCCCCAAATCAGGGAGGTTCTGCAGGATGAAGGCGTTGAAGAAAGCCTCAATGCCTTAGAACTAAAAGCATGGCAGGCTTTCAAATGGATTTGTGGAAACTTCTTGGGTAACTACAAGTCTCCCGCATACAAAGATGGAGTTCAGAGACTGCTCGATGCATATCAAGAAATGGGCTGTCGCATGTCTTTGAAAATACATTTTTTACATTCGCATCTAGATTTCTTTCGCGAAAACCTTGGCGCGGTGAGTGACGAACAGGGGGAACGCTTCCATCAAGACATCCAGTCAATGGAAAATCGCTACCAAGGTTTCTGGAACGAAAGTATGCTGGCAGACTACTGCTGGATGTTGTACCGCGACGATCCGGACAAGGTTTACGAAAGAAAATCGTACTCGCAACGTTTTTAGGTTAGTGTACATTTCTTTTTATGAATAAAGTTGTACTTTTACAATAAATTGTGCTGAAATTAACACCAGTCATATTTCAATAACTAGAAGTGGTAGACGAAAACTGAAAACAGACTTGGAATCAGCGTACAAAACCGGTCAAGAAAAGAGTGTATACCTCTTTGATGAGAGAAAAAGTTTGGTTTTGTCGACCAGTGTTATTAGCAACAAGGAATGATGAAATAACAAGGTGATAAAAAAATACGGTATTGGTACAATAATTGAATATGCCTACTACGGTCGTAACGGGAGAGTTAATTTGAACGATATAAAGAACACTTTGAAGGGCCTACTCGATTAGACAGAGTTTGTAGACGTTTTAGCGTTGAATACGAATAGTCTATCACGAAGTAACAAAACACTGTAGGCCGTTTGCCGGTGGCCTAAGAGAGGTTTACATACCTGCGAGTTTGACGAAAGCTCCTCTGAAGACGGAAAGGCCTACCGGCGGGAGGATGGCGCTGAGGACCCGTTGAAAGAGATTTGTTGAAAGGGCGTCGATCAAATTGTGGTGAAAGATGAGTGAGGCTCGGGCCAAGAGGATGACGCCAGTATGAACTTGCAGAATACTTGCTGCTTCTGGCGAGCTGAATTTGTAGGTCACCTCATGTGGTGATTTACTTCGTGTATACTCGAATCGAGGATTAACTTCGTGTATGGTCGAATTGATTATCTTTTGTATGCTCGGACTGATGTTTGAAGGACTGAGGTCAACTGAGATTAAATGGCGCTACGTGATGAAAGACGGAGATTGAACTGAAGAGTGAAGATTCGGGCAAAACAACGAGCAAAATGAGATCGATTTGAATCGGACTCGCGCTTATATAGGCTCGGAAGATGCGTAGTTTTCGCGGGCCTTTTTGGAAAACAAAGTAAAATTTGCTTTTCTCTTTGTGGGCTATTCCTGCCTGTGTTTTATTGCTTTGTTTACTCCCACAAGTCGTATGAGAACGGCGAGGAAAGGAATTTCCGGTCGGTTCTCTACATATATATATATATATATATATATATATACAGTATATATATATATATATATATATATATATATATATATATATGGTACTACCATTCCTTAATTTCCTCTGCTTCTGAAGACTTTGTTCTTTAGTATTTATAGATTTTAACAAGCTTTCCAGCCTTATCAACAGCCAGTCTGTTCCTTAGTTTGGAAAAAGATGTAACAAAATGTTGAAAACACTCTATAGCAGCTGAGCTGGCTAAGCAGCTTAAATGTTGTGAAAAAAAACTTTGAAACAAAAAAGTATTTCTGAAGATTTTTCAAAGTCATCTATGGATGAACCACCATTTTGCTGAATAATTTTGTACAGGTCCAAAACTTGTCTGTAAAATATAAATGCAGCAAAGAGGATTTCATCCATAATTTTGAAAGCTGAGAATACACCCGAGAATTCTGGCTTGCGAACTTTAATCCAGTCCTCCGCTTCTTGTTCTTGCTCCTCTGACAGCTTTGAACCTATGAAGAAAAGGATTGAGAAATTTAGTCTTTTACAACGTAAAAGATATAGCTGCAGTCAATCTGATAATGTAATTAGACAGGAAATTCAGCTGAGTGTTAAGTCTGTACAAAGTTTCAAACTTTTATTTTATTTAATAATTTAACACTGCACTGATTCACTAAATAGCTAATCATGTAATTTATGTTTATAAGGCAAGATAAGAGCAATATACATGATATAATAACCCTTTATATAATAATATAATAACCTTTATATAACCCTTTGGATCACCTGAAAATCAGGGCCCCCAGCCTCAATTACAAAATGATATCTTCGTTAAAACGGGTTTTTTCGGTTTTAGGTCCGGCATTGGATTTTTTTCATGGTTTTGGTATAGACGTAGATTTTTACGCTGATTCCATTTCTGCAATCCGTTTCTTGGAGAAATAAACTCGAAAAAAGTTATGGCCCAAAACTTGTATTCAAATATCCACCTATACTTAACCTAACCTAACCTACCCTACCCTAACCTATCCTACCCAAACCTAACCTAACCTAATCTAACCTATGAAGTATTTATGTACGCTGTTCGGAATCGTTCGCGTCAAATGCTGGAGGCATGCATCAAAGCATGCATTCGACCGGGAACGACGATAATGAGCGACAAATGGAAAGCGTATGAACGCATCGAACAGCTCGAAGGGTACAACTTCAGTCACAAAACAGTGAACCACAGCGAAAACTTCGTGGACCCTTCAACTGGAGCACACACACAACGGATAGAGTCGACGTGGAACCAACTCAAACGCGGTAACAAGCGCCGGTGTGGTACGCACCGTTCCATGATCGACTGAACGATATTGCGCAGTTTGGCAAGTAGCAAACTTTGGTTTGTGTTCCGTTCTGTGTTCTAGAAACCTGTAAACGTAATAAACTTGCAAATAACTTTTTTCGTGTTTATTTCTCCAAGAAACGGATTGCGGAAATGGAATCAGCGTAAAAATCTACGTCTATACCAAAAATATGAAAAAAAATCCAATGCCGGACCTACTGTAAAACCGAAAAGATCCGTTAAAACTAACGAAAAGGGCGCACAGTTCACCAAACTGGGCATTCAATTTAATTTATTATATTTGGTACTGTAAAGCAAAAAACAAGAATACATCGGGGCCCTGATCTTCAGGTGATCCAACCCTTTAAATAAAAGAATAAAGTGAACTTAACTGTTACCTTATTTACAGATTAGTAATTCTAAAATATGATAAAAATATAGGAGACTTCTTGTAATATGTTTCATTACCCATGCAAGGCAAGAAGGGTCAGTTAAGTTAGCAACATAGAAGAGCTCCATTCCATTTTTTTTATGGCGCTTATATGCTGTTCTAGTTCAGTGCTCCATATAAGATCCATCCATACTTTCACAGCAGTGAATAAATTTGCGAATCACTGAAGCTGTAAAGTGCATACGATTATAAGTAGCAAAATGAGCTAGTATATTACAGTTTACAAATATAGTAATAAGGTCTGAAAAGGTTCCTGTTCGGAATAAGAAAAGGTAAAATATATTGAAATAAGCTACAAAATATAAGCATTAGAGTAAAATCTTAAAATCTATTCAAATCAGTAATCTGTAATCATGTTCCCAAAAGCTCAATTATTTTTATTTGCTTATCAAGAGCAGCTGATACTCGCTTAAGCTGCTTCTGGAGGTACAGAGCTTCTCGTTATAAATCAATATTGTTTAGTGTTCTTCTGATATTTTGTTCAATATCTTGTTCATTTTGAACTCCAACATATTTATGAAAATTCTTTCTAAAAGTCTACACGCGCCACCTGAGAATTTCAACGGGTATCGTTAGGAGTTTGTGACATGAGACCACCCTTTTCTTTCAGCCATCCCTGTAACTTAATATATACACTCGTATATATATATATATATAATGCCCAATTTAAATTAGTGAAATAAATTAAACTTTTTAACTCATGAGAAACTTACGATTTGATATATCTACATTTTGTTTGTAGTTTGTACCAATATTAAAATGAAATATAGCCTATAAAATGAAATGTAAACAAGCACCTTGTGCTACCTACGGGTTGTGCAATGTGCATGTAACAAGCCTTTTATAATATTAGCTACTCTATTAATTATGTTATGGTACTCATATGTGGTTACTGGTGAATTTGGAAATGTAGTACTTGTGTACCTCAATAATGTGTCTTAACACTGTTTGGAGTAACTTCCTTTCCCAAGAATTCCAGGTAATGAACTGAAAAATCATATATAAAATCACATTTGGGTATTTGTCCTTTATTAATTCTTTCTTCATTTTCATTTCATTGTCAGTGCAAGCCGCAAAAACCTGAGTAGCAGTAGCATAGTAGTAGTATTAGTAGTAGGACGATATTTAGTACTTTAGGTGATATAGTAGTAACAGTACTGTATTTGCTAAGAATATAATAGTCCTAGGATACTCAAAATTCAAATGAAATGGCATCGGGAGTTGGTCTAAAAGTTCACATACGTAATTAAAGCTTTTGGTTTAATAATAAAAAATATGGAGCAAGTATAGTTTACGTTCCCCGACACAAAAGGGGACACAAACTACACTAGGTCAAAGGTGGGGAACGTAAAGTACACTAAGATCTTTAGGAGACATTTTTTAAATGAATTCATCAAATAAAATGTTAAAACTAACGAAAATATTACGGCGCACTTAAAGCAAAAGCACCCACTGCGTAATTTCTTTATTTATGGTCAGATTTTTATGAAATTTTCAATATAGAGGTTTTCAAGGCGGACATCGGAATAACGCACACCATTTTTGAAAAAAAATTGAAATTTAAAAAAAAAAAATTTTGTAAAAAAAAAAAAAAAACTGGCATACAGTTGACCTAACCGGGCCTTCACTGTTACTCCGATGTCCGCTATTGAAGGCCCCGTTAGGTCAACTGTATGACCTTGACAATTGGTTAGGTTAAGTTGTGTTATTTTCGTTAGTTTTAATGAAAATAACAAGACTTAACCTAACCACTTGTCAAGGGTATACAGTTGACCTAACCGGGTATACAGTTGACCTAACCGGGCCTTCACTGGCGGACATCGGAATAACAATGAAGGCTCGGTTAGTATTTGAAAACCACGTCTATATTGAAAGTTTCATAAAAATCTGACCATAAATAAAGAAATTACACAGGGGTGCTTTTGCTTTAGGTGCGGCAATATTACGACTTAACCTAACCAATCGTCAAAAAAAAAAAATATATATATATATATATATATAAATTGATGATTGGTTAGGTTAAGTCGTAATATTTTCGTTAGTTTTAACGTTTTATTTGATTAGGTATACGCGGACAAAGTTGGGGAACGCAAACTACACTAGGATAATGTAGGGAACGTAAACTACACTAGGCACCACAGGAGGACGTAAACTACATTTGCTCAAAAAATACCATCCCATACTTTATTTTTATATCTTTCTTTGACTTCTTCAATAGCTGAAGTTACTGCTTCAGAGCAAAATTCTGCTGTTTTTTCTTTTGTTCCACAATCAAAAACATTCAACAAAAATGCATTGTTTCCAGTATGAATAAGAGTTAGCAATGATGAGGTCATTTTTCATAGAAGACTATCTATCTTTTGTTAAAGTAACAGTCGAACAATTACCCAACTCATTTTTCAGCTTTTCCTCTACTTCGCTGCACACCTCTTCAAAGATATTTCTAGCCAGATTTTTTGTGGGGTTTGTGGGTAGTAGCCAGGTCTCAGAGCAAGCAGTAACCATTAATGAGGGGTCCCGCGTCTTAAGGTACCTAAGCGACAAAATTAAAATTCGTCAGAAATCGCCTCCAAAGTTCAGCAATATTCTCGCAATAGTATCTCTGTTATTAATTGAACTAGAACGTTCATTTCTGGCTAAATTAGAGTTCTATGTATGCTAATGAAGATGTTGATGAGTTTTTGGAATAAATTTTCATATTTTATATTTATATATATTCGTTTTATTTTTTTGATTTTCTTATTATGCCGAACTTTTCTAGTGTCGTAAGGTCATTATAACCCAAACCACGCGATAGAGGAAGAGTGAAAATAGTGATATCCATCAAAAATACGTTTTCGCCTGTGGTGGCGCTTAGGTACATTAAGACGCGCGACCCCTCATTTAACTTTGCTGGTATTCTTTGGTATCAGCGGCTCGAAATACAATGCCATTGGCATAAAAAGCTTTGCCATATGTTTATCAACATATTTTTTCTGCGAATCTGTTGTTTAATTAAATGGTGAAGTCACTAACCTGAGGTTGCAACATTTTACTTTCGTAAGGTAGCTACGAACACACACACACACACACACACACATCAGCAGACGCGCATATATATACAGTATGTACGCATTTTATTATATACATACCTGTACAGAATACTGTATGAAAGGAAAAACTTGATGATTTGTCCTTTGAAAAGTATCACAATGTGTCACGTAAAAAACTGTTATAAAGGAAATAAACAGGAAATTCTTTGCGTTTTTTACTGCATTTAAAAAAAATAACAGCGAATTTTTTACTGATTTTTAACGATTTTTGACGTTTTTTAATTTTTTTATGGGAACTTTTTAAATTCACTTCCGAAGATGAAATTGAGACAAGTTTGGAAAATCTCTTCAAACGTTTCAAATTTCATTTTTAGGACACTGCTTTTGAAAGAGGAAAAAATAATATTAATAAAAAGGTTTTACTTTTCCATATACATGTTATTGTGTGCGCATCTATACACACACACACACACATATATATATATATATATATATATATATATACCTTTCAACCTTTCAAATGTTCCGTGCGATGATTCCTCATTTCACGAAGGTCAAGCTTGTCGCCCCCTCCTCTCGAGTTGGCCTGGTGAAGTAGAGAGTTGGTTTCTTGTACTCTCCACCTCACATAGCCAGGTACGCCCGGCTCATCGGGGATTGTTCTGAGCCAGGCGTCTAATCTTCTTTTGAAGATGTTCACCGCAACACCACTCGTGTTCCTTAGGTCTTTGGGCAGCTGATTAAACAGTTTTGATCCTCTCACAACAGAACTATTTTCTTTCAGTGTTAAGGATGTTTCCTGTCTCGCCTTTAATTTGGGAACACGACACAGTCTTCCTTTTCTACTTTCCACTGTTGTTTGAGGAGTTACAGGGTTCAGAGTAAGATTAGGGACAAGTTTCTCCATTATTTTCCAAGTGTAAATAATGGTGTGTCTCTCTTCTCCTTTCCAGTAAATATAGGTTTAATTCGCGCAACTTTTTCCAGTAATTTAGTTCTTTGCACCCATTGATCTTAGCTGTGAAGCTTCTCTGAATCCCTTCTAGCTGTCTAATGTCTTCTTTTTTATATGGGCATGTTAGGTCCGAGCAGTATTCCAATTTGGGTATGATCAGTGTTTTCAGTAGAGCAGTGGTCGGGGAACAGGGGTAAATTTAAAAACTTTTGGGGGTAATGCGTGCGGTATGAGAGACACTTTGTGCTGATTTTTTTTCATATATTTTTATTTTATTTTGTTACATAAATGTGGCGTTATTCTAAATTTTAGAATATTACGAATTTACGTCCTGATTACGTCCTCAAATATATTTTGGGGTGATACCCAAAAACGTTCGCCGACCACTGCAGTAGAGGAATCATTATATTCCTATCCCTTCGTTTAAAGGTTCTCAGTATCTGCCCAGTTATTCTCTTTACTCTGTTTACTGCTATCAAATATATATATATATATATATATATTATATATATATATATATATATATATATATATATTAGGGTGTCACTTAAATGCAAAGTTTGAAATTTTCATGCTGACACCCCGCGAATCTATTCCATTGGTAAAAAAAAACATGGTGACTGAAAAATCTTTTTATTTGAATAACTATAAAAGGTCGCCCCGCCTTCCAAAGTTTAATGCTTGCGCGGCGTCTCCATAATCGTTCATTAGATATCTATATATCTCTATATATGTGTGTGTGTTTATCTGTGTGTGTCTGAATATCTGAGAAATAAAGTGAACAATACTTAACGATTCACCGTTTCTCATTTCAGCTACGTGATTTCTGGTGATGGAAACCCGGAAGTGTATATACCTATTAGGGGCAGCGGTTGATGAGGTGAAAGGATGCAAGCTTCCTTCCTACAGGCAAGCATTCGGTTACTTCCTTTACCTTCACCATGAAAAGAAAATGACAATACGTGACGCGTTGAGGAAGTCACTTCGAGCAGTGATGTCCTTTTGGGAGAAAGCTCACATTCCAACCAGACTCGAGACACACTGCGTCAGCAAACTGGATAAAGTCTTCGAGGAGTGGAAAGGACTCAAAAAACACGCCTCAAGGACGAGCGATTCACACAAGACGAAAGAAAAAGAATTCATTGAACGCCTCGATCGTCTCTTTGACATCGCCCACGCTGATTGTGAGAAATTGGTCAAGTACCCAGAGGATTGGGAGTTCCTTCAGCATCAGCGCCAGAAAGGACGTCCAGGTTCAATGGCAGGTTTGGACATGACCCATCAGCGCCAAGTCAAAGATTGTACTCGACGTCGGGAGGAAGAGGAGAAACGAAGAAAGCGATCAGCAGCTGAAATGGAGGCAGTATCCAACGAAGCGGTTTTGGAGTCCTCATCCTCCAGCTCAGATGATAGCGAAGAAAAAGGAGCATGTGGTGGTTCGTTAGCGTCTAAACAAAGAGCAACGAAGAACATCATGACATCGGAATTGGCGGCAGCGCTTGATCGCACGCAACTCTCGTCAAGAAAGGCCACATATCTGCTGTTTGAGGCAGCTTCCAGCTTAGGGCATGATGCTAGCGACTACAACATCAATCGTGGATCCATTCATCGTCAGCGTGAAAAAATTCCGTACCCTTAAGGCTCGGCAACTGAAGAGCGAGTTCCAAGGCAATAGTCCGTTGACTGTTCACTGGGACGGAAAACTCATGCAAGATCTGACGTCACGAGAATATGTTGACCGCTTACCTATTCTTGTATCTGGCTCCGGGACAGAGCAGCTCCTCGGGGTGCCAAAACTTCTGTCAGGAACCGCGCTGGCACAAACAAATGCCATCATAGATTGCCTGAATGAATGGGGAGTGACCGATCATGTCAAATCTGTGTTTCGACACAACCGCGACAAACACAGGCCACCGTGGAGGAACTTGTGTTCTTCTGGAAGAAAAAGTTGGACGTGACCTGTTACACTGCGCGTGCAGACACCATGTACTGGAGTTGGTGCTACAGGCGGCATTCGCAGCATCGCTAGATTCAGTATCTACCGGTCCAGAAATTCTGCTTTTCAAGCGCTTCCATGATTATTGGACCCGCATTGACCAGCAACAGTTCCAAACTGCGGACACAGATGCGTTCACCAAAGCAGCTATTTTTAAGCATAGAACGGAGCTCATTGAGTTTGCAAAATCACAAGCACTTCAAGTTCGTGATGACTATCAGGAATTCCTCGATCTTTCCGTCATCTTTCTTGGAGGAGTTCCATACAAGGGACTAAACTTCCGCGCCCCTGGTGCTATGCACCGGGCGAGATGGATGGCTAAGGGGCTCTATGCCATCAAGATCTGGCTCTTCCGAAGACAGTTTAAACTGACGAACACTGAGGAACGCGGAATTCGAGATATCTGCCTCTTTTCTGTTCTAGTTTACATGAAAGCGTGGGCAACAGCTCATCTGTCCATCGAAGCTCCGCTGAATGATTGGGAATTGATGAGGACGCTCCTTCGATACCCGCACAAGAAGATCTCTGATGGTACCACCAAGAAGCTGTCTGCGCACCTGTGGTACCATTCGGAGGAGGCAGTGGGTCTGGCGTTCTTTGATGAGAGGATATCGATGGAAGTGAAGTGCAGCATGGTTGCAGCGTTAGATCAAGAAGCCCCTCACATGCCGCCAAAACGACCTTTGGTTCTTGATACTATGTTCCTCAGTGACAGCAAAGGACTGGAGCAACTGATCACAAAGAACACCCGAGGATTCTTCTCAAAACTTCAGTTGCCAGATTGCTTTCTGCTCCACCATCCCAGTTCATGGACGTCAAACTCTGAATACGTGCAAGCTCGGGATGTGGTCTCCAAACTTGCAGTGGTGAACGACAGAGCAGAACGGGCCGTGGCTCTGGTGAAGGAGCTGAACGGAAAGTTGACAGTGAAAGAAGAACAGCTCCAGTTCCTCGTTCAAGTTGTCACTGACCACAGAAAGCAACACCCAGCTCCGAACAAATCAGCATTAGTGAGGACGCGAAAGAACTAATCACTGATCAGCGTATGAGCACCAATTATTCTGCTACTGTATATGTATTTTATTTCTCAAAGTTTTGCTTTTGTTGCTTCTCCATTTTGTACCATTATTCGCCAAATTATGTCTTCTATTTTGATTATATAAAAACTGTTTGTATTCTTTGCGTTTTTAAGTGTCTTACTTTCGTTATTTCACCAAATTCCCTTGTTTTTTATTATCTGGTTCGGCCCAAGCTGTGAACACTGAACAGCTTGTTGACGTCAACAAATGGGTCTTGTTTTCAGTGACGAGGGCGACCTTTAAATGATGACCAATCAGGACCAAATTTCTCTTCCGTATGTTTTACACCAAATGGAACAATTTTAGGGGGTGTCATAGGAAAATATCCATCGTTTAATTTTCCCCCTATTACCTAGTGACACCCTAATATATATATATAAATGAAAAATTATTTCACGAAAGTGACACATGAAAAATATTTATGATGGTTTTATTCGTGGTTTTATTCATCATATATATATATAAATGTGTGTGTGTGTGTGTTACAACTCAGACTGGTTCCCCTGAGAAACTTTTGTTACACACACAGAGTGCATGGAACAAGGAACTCTCCTGGGAAAATTAAATCTACTATAGTTGGAATAAGTAATGGTAAATGACAAATACTAAAGTTTTTTTTTTCATGATGGAAGCCCGACGCGGGTAACAGGTCATTAGGAAAGACAGGCAGGCAGATAGCTGGTGAGGGAATAACACATCTTTTAAGATCTGTTGACAGCTCTTTCCTCGACGACTCATTGTTTACTAATGGTTTGTACAGTCATCCGTCTTCCAAGAAGATTCACAGAGAAAATTCTATGATTCAGAATTGCCAAGTCTTTAATCAATAAACAGCCAAATACTGATAATTTTTTTTTAATTCTTCAAGCCAAAGTGGACACAAAGTATCATAAAATTATTTTTATGGGTAAATGTACGAAAGCATTTGCATTTTAACTTTTTTTTTCCTCAAATTCTTTGATTTTTTACATTATATGTTAGAGTTAAACTAATTTTTTTATTTGTTCAAATTTTCCAAACGAACGGGAGAAGGTGATAAGCGACAAAATCGGCAAACTGCGTTTTCTGTTTGAAAAGACAGTTTATTTTTCCCTCTCTTTCCTTCAATTGGCAGATATCGCATTTTGTGAGTGGAAAAAGTGTTTTTGCCAAAAAATATCTGCCAATTGGAGGTGATAAAGGGAAGAATAAGGTGAAGAATAAGGTATCTTTTCAAACAAAAACGCATTTTGCCCATTTTGTCGCTTATCCCCTTCTCCTGCTGCGCTACTTATATATATATATATATATATATATATATAATATATATATATATATATATATATATCAGGTCATCCCATAAGTAATGTCGTTTTTTACGATAGATTAAGTTTAAATTAGTCCTACTCGGTTTAAGCATAAATTTTCCGAAGGTTATATCTAAGAGGAGATCTATCGTGTTTCGCTACATACTTTACAGACCTTGACCAGTGAAGACGTGTGTTTTGCTTTATGTGAACCCCTCATAAACATGGCGGTATCAGAAGAGCATATCAGGCATATAATGCTTTACGAGTTCAAATAAGGGAATAGTGCTACTGAAGCAACGCGAAACATTCAGGACGTTTACGGCAACGATATTCTGCATGTGAGGAAATGTCAAAGATGGTTTCAAAAGCTTAGGAATGGTGACTGCTGTTTGACAGATGCAGCACGCTTTGGACGCCCTGCTGAGTTTGATGATGACCTGCTGTTAGCCGCACTTGAAGAAGACTGTTCAACAACTGTCGAAGAATTGGCCCAGAAACTCAATTCATCCCCGTCCACCATCCATCGACATTTGCAACAACTCGGGAAAGTACCTAAGTTAGGAAAATGGGTGCCACATGAATTGTCGGTCGACAATCTGAGGGTGCGGGTAAACATTAGCACAGCTCTTCATTCCCGTGAACTCCAAGATCCGTTTTTGCACCGTTTAGTGACTGGTGATGAAAAGTGGATACTGTACCAGAATGTTAAGTGTTGTCGACAGTGGGTTTGTGCCAGAAAACCAGCGACACCACGGCTAAAACCAAATCTTCACCGTCGGAAGGTGTTGCTTAGTGTTTAGTGGGATAAAGGTGGTGTAATACACTTTGAAACCTTACCACACAACCAAACAATCACCGCTCAAGTCTACTGTCAACAACTGGATCGATTGAACACTGCACTAAAAGAAGAGACCTTCTTTGGTTAATCGGAAAGGAATCGTGTTCCACCACGACAACGCGCGTCCTCATACCGCTCGGATCACTTCTGCAAAAATAGAGGAGCTTGGGTGGGAAAACTTCCACATCCTCCATATTCTCCAGACCTTGCGTTTTCAGATTAATTATCATCTCTTTAGGAGTCTGCAAAACCATCTTGACGAGAAACAGTATACTTCTTTAGATGACCTGCACACCAGTCTTTGTAAGTTTTTTGCATCAAAACCGCCTGAATTTTATAAACATGGCATTGAAAAACTTGTAGGACGTTGGCAGAGTGTCATTGATTCCGATGGAAAATATATACTACATTAAAAAGTTTCAGTCGAGTTTTTTTTTGTCCTTCAAATTCCGATCTAAAAAACGACATTACTTATGGGATGACCTGATATATATATATTGAAAACCCTTTCGATTTCAATTATTAATTAATTAATTAATAATCTGAAATTTACCCTTAATTTGATTGCCTTTTAATTACTGACCATAATACGCTTTTCTTAATTAGAATACAGTATTGTATCAGATTTAATTTAAAATCGCTTTCATTTCAATATTTTAAAAATAATGGAATATTTTTTATATTAATAGCAATTTATTGCAGTATTTTTCTGAATATTTTTCCTTCTTTTTACTGTTTGGTTAAAGAAATTAGTAAAATTGCCTTATTTCGAGGGAGGCGAGGTTAATGTTTTTTGGGGGAAATTTTTTTGTAACGTTTTTTGTTATAATTTTGCTGTTTATTGGAAAGTACGATTTAATCCGAAAAGAAAAAGGTTCCCAAAAATATTTATGTGACAAGTTGTTTCTGTGAAAAAAAATTTTTTATTACCCTGTAAAGTAAATTCTTCCATGTTTCGAGATTCATTTTTTATTGCAACGTATCATATATATATATATATATATATATATATATAAGCAAACAACCACAAGGAAAAGGAAAAGTAAACACGAAATCCGAGCGCTTTCGTGATATATTCAATTTCAGGGACAAGAAAGAAATTTCTTTCTATTTCTTTCTTGTCCCTGAAGATGTGAATATATCACGAAAGCGCTCGGATTTCGTGTTTACTTTTCCTTTTCCCTGTGGTTGTTTGCTTATTAAAAAGATCACGTGTTTTTCTGTGATTTTACTGCATATATATATATATATATATATATATATATATATATATATATATCCGTTGTGCCGAAGTCACTGGGGTGAAGACAATGACTTCGAAACATCGGAAATTGGAGGTAACAGAAATTTTATGTTTAATCTTTGGTTTGATGAAGTGAGATTAATTTAAAACAGTTTAAATTATCATACAACGAAACATGTGAAGTGTATATTTATTACATATTATCATCATAACTTCGATACAGAGTTTGTTTTTGAGATTTACATTTTGTTTTAGAGATAATTTATTCAATCTTTACGAGACACAAACCTATCAGTACCAATATCCGGTGGTCTACATGTACTTTCGAAAAACCAGTACAAAAGTCCAGAACTGATGATGTTGTGGGTGTCGAAACTAAAACACAAACCGTATGACAACTCGCTGACAAAACAGCCTAGTCACTTCGAGAAATTAACGCGTTAATACCCGTCAAATTCGACCACGTATATTTCGTAATAACCAAAAGTTTGAGTTATCCCACTTAGCGCTATCCAGCTATTTTAACATGTAAATAATAGGAATTTTGCGGAGACAGTGACGTAACTTCGGCTTAAGTAGTGTATTCGAGATAAGTGAATTGTACATAACGAGCATATACTGTACAGTAAATAGTAATGTTATAAAAGCAAGAAAGTACGGTTGCCAAAATACTTTGACAAAGTA
Source organism: Bathynomus jamesi (assembly GCA_023014485.1). Lineage (NCBI taxonomy): Eukaryota > Metazoa > Arthropoda > Malacostraca > Isopoda > Cirolanidae > Bathynomus > Bathynomus jamesi. Next base: position 45,907 of record JAJOZX010002691.1, on the reverse strand, counting down.
CCTTGAAAGTACTTTGAAAAAAAATTGTAGAATTTGAAATTGTTTTAAAAACTTCGAAAACTATTTGAAAAACTGGAAAAAAAACCTCGTTCGGAAAACTATATGAAGAAAACTTTGAAAACCACAAAACATACAAATACAGGGTGTCCACAATGTCTTGTCACCCCAGTAAAATACTAACTGATTTTCATTTTTCTTTCAGACCCATTTGAAATGCGTGATAGCAGCAACTGTACGATTGATCAACGCTGGTTCCATGAGCGACCACGTAATGGTAAAACTATTGAAATTATTCGTGCAGAGTTCCAGGACCGATTCACTTGTGTAGTTCTCCTTACCTGGAACCAGGTATTAGCCAATATGCGTTGTTCAATCGTATAGTTGCTGATATCACACATTTGAAATGGGTGTGAAAGAAAAACGAAAACCAGTTGGTATTTTACTGTGATGACAAGACATTGTGGACACCCTGTATTTTGTGAAATTATTTGAGAGATAATTTCGACGCTAATTTAAGATTTCGAAAAATGCATTAAAAAACTTTGAAAAAATAAATATTTTTTTGAGGGTCTCACTGGAAGTATCTTTTGTGCCGTTGGTATATGAGATAATAGTATACTTGCAAAAAATGCCGAGGGTAAATCAATTGCATGCAACATCGCAAGATGTTGCTACATTGCATGCAACAAGGGGTTAGACCATACAAAAGGGAAGAGGGGTTATGCAACAAGAGGGGAGAGGGGGTTATGCATGAAGGGGGAGTGGGTAACCTAACCTAACAAGGGAGGAGAGTGGAGGTTAACCATAAAGAGGGCCGGGGCTAGACCCTCCAAAGGGGTAGTGGGTAACCAAACCTAACAAGGGTAATAAAACACAAGGAGAGAGAGTGAGTGGAGAAGATGTTCTCGCTGGCATGTGTCGGAGCATAATGGAGTTTTCACGAGCCTTCCTGAACGGCTTTAGGATCACAGCCATTTGGCTTAGAAGTCAGCCATGATACAGCCAATCGCATGGCATAATCGGCTGTCAGTCAGTTTCTTTAGAGGGCAAGCAGCCAGAGAATACAGCCATTCGCCTTAGTTTATAAACTTGTATAAAATTTTTATACATACATAGGCTAACTGGAGCGGCATCTCCCCTCACATCAAATTCTTGAGGTAAAATGTGGCCTTTTTGAGCTTCCTGGTTGGCTTAGAACCCCGCCAGTCGGCACAGCCAGTCGTAATGCCTTAGACACACACACACACACACACACCACACACACACTATCGTTTATATATATATATATATATATATATATATATATATACACGATTCATTTCTATTAATAGAGATATTTGTTTACATGGTGTGAAGGAGAAATAAAATACAACTACATCGTTCTGTCTATTTAATATATATCATTCATGAAATACATTTGGTAAAGACGCGTTAAAATATGTATATACATTAGGTGCAACACAGGAATAATACATGATTTAACACATATTTACATCAAACATAAAAATAACAGCCAGTAGAGAAGAATTGTATATCTATTAGACACAAAAACAGGAATAATACACACTGGAGTTATTTAACAAGTATATATATATATATATATATATATATATATATATTAATATATATGTCAAAACAAAAATAATACAGCTAGTACAGAAGAATTCTATATACGGCAGTTGTAAAATCAGAAGACACACACTTTTTAATATATATATATAACCTTTGGTTAGCTTCCGCCCGAATTGTTCATTCTGACGAAGGTCAAGCTTTTCACTCCACCTTAGACCTACAGTTTAACGTGGAATCCGAACCACGTCCTACCAGCAGCCCAGCATCTTAACCACTAGGCCACCCAGGGTACCCATTTATCTACCAACCACTTTCTTTGTTGTGTGGAAGGATGAACAGCTGGGTTTTGCTGCGCGCAGGCTGCCGTCACCGGGTCTCGATCCCAGGACTGATGGATTCGTAGTCAGCGACGTTAACCACTACACCGATACATATATATATATATATATATATATATATATATATATATTATAACAACTTGGTTGAAGGTTTGTTCTTAGGGAAGCGTAACTTAACGAGGAATAGGAGGACGAAAAGATGGTACGTGTTTATTTACAGACGTTTCGGAAAAGTTCAGTTTCCATCATCAGTTTGTTTTTAAACTTTTTAGCACGGATGATGGAAATTGAACTTTTCCGAAACGTCTGTAAATAAACATGTACCATCTTTTCGTCCTCCTATTCCTCGTATGTATATATATATATATATATATATATATATGGGAAAATGGAAATACAAACTTTAAGGTCAGTTTCTACCAGCTTAAATAAAATAGTAATCGAGTCCACATTTACATTCTCATTGCTTTGTACTACACAATAAATGCGATTTAACATTAATTCACTACTCAAACTATACGGGGGTCTATATTCAATATGAAGAGCTTTCAGCTCGTTTAACACTATTTTTGTACTCGCTTTACAATTGGGAGTAAAACTATCACGCTCTTTAAAAACCGATAGAATACAATCAAAAGCTCGCACAAAAATAACATCGTTTGTTACAATATCACAATTAAATTCAAGTTATAAACACTCCTTCCCAAACGTGCATTTAACCTTTCCTCGCTGACCTTTTCAACTGTAAAATCTTCTTCACATCTCATATCGGCAATTACAGTGTGCTTCTAAATCGTGCCGACAACTGCGTCTTATATACAGATATAATTCTTCAGGGTGAACAGTGAAGGTGGGATCAGCCTTGTACCGCTCTAGTCCTTTGTACCAAAGTTCAAGATATTTCGAGGAGTCTGTACCTTCTAAATATGTATCCAGTTCCAATCAATTCTTGCCTTGTTCGTCCCGACACTTGACACTTGGTAAAATCATCGAGCAGGACAGTGTAAGCATATTCAAGCATCGTGTCAAAATAACGCATATCTGCAGCACGTGCGTCTAATATAGGTTTTAGTTTACGGAAACCGACGACTTCAAACATTCTATCGAGAATGAAACTGTTTCGCGTATGGATAAAGGCATTATTGTCAGCAGTATTCTTCCACAGCAACCGTATATCAACGCAGGGTTGGTTTGTATCACGATTTATGCAGAGCGTGCAAATAATGGTGTATGAGGGTGCATCACTAATCTGTTCTCTTTTTGTGCCTACACCTACAGGTATTTTATAACCGGCCTCACCTCACTTCTCAACCACCACGAAGATTCTGTTCATCTCTTCAATACTTAAATAAATAACACTGCGTCTACCAGAGTTTAATTGTCTACACTTCGTTTCAAGTACATAATTAATAGCACCGGTGTTACGCCTGAATACACACAGACTTCAACACAGACACGTTGTATACTACATTGAGGATATTGCTCAGCGGAAGCTCCATCTTTTAATAGTTTTCTATTGATTCTGTGGGGAGAGGACGTCCTGTTGGGTCAATCTCTGAAGCGGTTGTGAGGCGTTGAATTCAGGGTGGAATCAGGCGATGTACGGTGGTTGGGGAGGTGGAAGGTGTGAGGGGGGGATGAGTCACACGGGATGCGTCATGAACGCTGCCAAGCGTTAGTAATGCAGATTCATGTACGAGATTGTTCCAACATGAAAAAGTTGAGGCGCACTGGTAAATCATCTGAATATTTAAAACTGTAACCCATTATACTGGGTAGGTGTTTAGAGAATTCTTTCATCTGCGATACATGAAGTAATATCGGTTTTAATGTTTATCACACACACTTCCTGAAGTGCGCACCATACATCTACAACGTTCAGAGGTAAATATATTCACCATTGTATTTTCTTAAGTAAGAACTATGCACTAAAATTTATTAAAACTCTGGCGAACTATTTGAGAGAAACATATGTCCATACTTGTTCGTTTTGTTGAACAAACGATACGCATCCCTAAACTCTACTAAAAATTTGCATAAACCTTTAGCTATAATTTCGCTACACACTTCATGGAGATATACATGGATGTAGTGGTAGAAATATTTTAAACTGTCCATAATCACAAGATTTACATTCTCCGTCGCAGTGTACGCGTACTCGGTGTGATGTAACATGGCATAATACCTCTTGTCACATCAATCATCAACAAGGTTCACAACCCAGATCCTTTGCTTCTCTTCTGCAAGCGTTGATTCTTTCACTTCACGATGTATGTGTTCTTTGACAGGGTTTAATCCTGCATCCTTTGAGCCACGAAACCCAGCAATGCTCTCAGCAGAATATCCATAGAGTATTTAGACGTCTTGCTCCTTAAAGGTTTCAAAGGAGGGATGACTAGAAATTCTTTGAATGTTCACCACATCTGTAGACTTTATCGGGTATCACTTCAGAATGTAAAGCATGCAATATCACCGGTCGCCATCGTTATTTTTAGTCTACGCGAGAATTCTTCAACAGGTAAAAGATACGTCTGAGAAATAGGGCTTGCTGAGGTCAACTGAACACGCACGGAGGAGATATGTCCCTCCAACTGGACTAATAGCAGGAGTCACATGACTGTTTTTAATTGGTGCGCACCATACAGTGAGTGGTGCTTAGATTTTTACTGTACACACACACACACACACACACACACACACAAAGAAGAAAATGAAACGCTAACTGAAACATAACTCATTTCAAATACACGTAATAAATAGAAAAAATAAATAAACTAAAATTTCATCAAGTAAATGGACTCTAATTCAAACTCTATATTTATATAACAAATATTCATGCCCCACCGTATCCAAAGGGAACAGTGTCGTAGGTGCTAGGCACCTGGTATCGTTTCCTGTATGTGCTACGACACATCTTCGTACCCCTAAGTTCCTTCACGCCCTTCAATTTCTGTGCCCGGAAGTTATGAGTGGGGTGGCTGGTCACCCTCATTTCCAATATCTTCTAAGCTCACTAGCTCTTTGAGCGACTCAAAGTTAATGATCTGCTGGTTCGCCTGGTTAAGAGTGATGCCTTTAGCCTTCACGATGTATTTGTGCTTCTCCCTCACCCTTACGCGTACCCCATAATTTTTGGTCCTGTTGAGACAAAAGAATCGGTGTAGGCGCTGCCTCCATACGCATCCTTGATATCGTCAGTCAACTCTCCGAGGAATTCTCCAATAGGAGGCATATATTCGCCTTCTCTCTCTGTGAATATCACTCTATCTCTATCTGCGTACAGAACCCGTCGGCCAAGAGAATGCAACAGATTCCATAGCTTGATACGTGCGTATGCTGTTGTGAAACTGGCTACAGGTATGTTTGTAACACGTGATGTATCTGTAACCAATTCGATTCTGTTGTACTTTATTATGTACGTATTACCCACATTCACAATCTCCATTACTTCTTTATCGACAGCATTGGCGTAATCCCACACTTCGTTATAACTTTGAGCTAGATGGACGTTTCCCTTGTCTATATTCTGCGCAAAAATTTCCCCCAAAGACTATTTGGACCCAACTTTGCACTAAAGCGCTTGCCAGGGTTCTGCACAATTTGGCCCCGTTCAAGCTGTATCCTTTCACCATCACGGTAGTGTTGAATATACGTCGATTTTTCATTTTCGGTCTCAACTCCTCGCGAGTATTCTGATGCTTCTACCTTGTCCCTCAAAAAAATATTTATATACGGTGTGAAAAGGTTGAGGAGCTTCTAAAACCTCTACACATCATATATCTTCAGTATTCTGTACCCGTGATGAATGGCTAGGGACAGTTCAGGGCAGCTCAGGACTTGTATAAACGCCTCTGATCTTCCTCTGGTTGGGTGTATGATTACAGTCCCCACTGTTCTCCTCTGCGCACTTCACACACGGAGGGAACATGAATTTGTGGTCTATAACAACGGGCAAAATTGGCATCCATAAGTCGCGAGGAGGGAGCACATGTACGAAAGAAAGACCAAAGTAGTTTTCATTCAAATTAGCTGAGAACTCTTCGATGGTAGGCACGGCAGGACCCACGAGTTTTTCAGGTGCGCCTACAGGGTACGGATTGCTCTTCTTCACGTAAGGGTATAATGAGCAGAAATCGTAGTAATGAATCTTCACCCCTTCCGTATCTGGAAAGTATAATTTGAAGGGGTTTGTGCATCCTCCAAACAAACTATCGCCGCATATGTACGTTAGATAGCCCTTATTTCTTGGGGATACTGCTCATCGGCCTCCATCCAGGGATCATATTCGTGAACCAACAAAACCTTGTGAGTGAACTGGGAGCTTATAAGTTGGTCGCGGGTACGGATCCGTACGAGACTATCGGTAGGAGATCTGCCATGGATATCTCCTATGATACCACACTCAGGACGTGGACATCCATGCCAGCAACCAGCAATCGTTAAAGGAGAACACCGTCTTCTCAGCAGTGGTGGGGTCCTCGCTTAGACCATCTACCCAAAAAACACGCCCATTGACCTTGTTTGCTACCTCCCCTTGATTGCGCGCATGTTTTATGTATACACCTGTAATCCTGTATGTTGTATGTGTGTGAGCCAGCAAATAGCCTTATACTCATAATTGCGCGGGACGTTTCGGGGAATGGTGGCTAGCGTGTTTTTAGGCATGAAGTTATTCTTGAATACGGCAAAACACGATTACGCAATCGTACTTCCGGCTTGTGGCGGATCACAGTTGAAACGGGTTATGTACATCCTTCTAAAGGCTTGGAAACATACTCTAAGTACGCGTACGTCACTCACACAATAACGCTCACATTCATTCGTTATATTGTAAGGATTATCTTCATTAAACCTGTTGTAGTAGCGCTCAAAGTCTTCACGGTCGCCTGCACTCATGCTGTCGTAGTTAAAGTAATGTTTGGGGGTGGTAGTCGTACATAGTTTAAAGTGTCGTGAGTGAGGAATGTGTAAGGGAAATACCCTTTTCAAACTTCAGCGTCTACGCCCATCACATTGGGTAGCTCAGATAATTTACAAGGTGTAAATAGCAGGGTGTCTTTAAACTGAACATTTCCTCTTATCTGCATTTGTATAAGCTTGTTTCCTCTTTTCGTACAGTTTTGTTTGTAGAAGAAGCTACTGTAGGGGTTGTACCGTAAGACGTAGAGGGTTGAGGTTCTACTACATCTTCAGAACTTACTGTGGGTCTCACGGCCGACGCACTCGTGGAGAGTTTTACACGTTTTACACCTGACGTGGCAGGCGTTTCAACATTGGGATTGTTATCAACCTCATGCACTCGTTTTCTATCCGAATTTACGAGTGAGGGTGCTACGGTTGTTGCTGCTGAGGGTTCCGGACCCCAAGTGAGTGTGACGTTGATAGAGCAGTCTGCAGCCTCAACAACAACTGTACTATCATCGCTATCATCATCTTCATCTGCAATGTCCACGATGGGTACATGATGTTGGTACAGTGCCCCACCTTCGTTATCATTCAAGGTTCTGGGGAAGAAGAAAAACAAGATTGTAGAATATAAGGAGCATCACTTAAAATTTTATTATATTTTGTAAATGTTCCACTTAAGAGTGTGACGTGTGAGAGATGGATTCTATAGAAAAAGTCAGGTTCACAACCCCTTCTACATACATTATATCCGGTCCTACAGGCTGCAGTAAAACCGTGTTTATGCTTAAAATCATTAAAGATCGGCATGAGCTGTTCTCAAACTTTGTGCATAAAGTTATATGGTGCTATTCGACATACCAAACCGTGTTCAACGAATACCAAGATGATATTTTGTTCCACAAAGGTGTTTATAATGTTAGTTCTATGAAAGGGAAAGAGCACACGGTTATTGTAATTGACGATCTCATGTTAGAAATGAATAAAACGTTTGCCGAGGCATTTACAGTATTCTTCCACCGTCTTAACATAAGTGTATTCTTCATCAGTCAGAATCTACAGTATTTTTCAATAATAGATACATGCGTGATGTATCGCTAAACACACAATATCCAGTCTTATTCGCTCAGCGCTGAGATGTATCACAAATTTGGGTATTAGCCACCCAAATGTTCCCGAATCGCCGTAAAGAGTTTTTGGACGTTTACAAAGAATCTACAAGCCACCGTCACGGATCTTTGGTTTGTGACCTTCACCCGCGAAGTTTAGGGTGCTTCTAAGAACGAATATATTCCCAAACGAGGCTGAAACGGTGTATATCCCAGAATGACAAAGAGGTTAAAGAAATACCCTGAATTAATAAAAATCTATCATCGGCTGCCACGAACTCTCCAACACCTGTTTGTTAAAAATATTGACTCCGACTTTTTTAAAATGCATCTGCGAAATCTGTCTTAACGTTATAAAATACAATGTACCAATGAAGCCCCCTCAGAAGTCTCGCTTACGTCGTTACAAGAGCATAATACACGCACTCGCTCATAAAAGACAAACTGTGGGAAAGAAAAAGCAAATTATTGTACAAAGAGGGGGTTCATTACTACCCATCTTATTTTCAGTTTTGGGACCTTTATTGTCTAGTTTAATATAATGAAGAAAGTAGTCGTGATTCCACACGAGGTGTATGCTTCATTACAAAACACAGAGTCAAGATATGGTTCTAGAACCCAATAAAACAGGCTTAAAAGAATGGAAAGCGAATTGGTGAATCTACTAAACAGTGAAAAGCCTCCTGACGAGAAAAGAATCTTATATCCAGAAACTCTGCAGAAATTACGTTATGAGTACGAAAATTATAAGAAACCCGCGGATTGTCAAACATGGGAGCGAAATTTATCATGGTGAACCTATAGATGAACAAGCAAAGAACAACGGTGCGAGTCCGAAAAATCTCGAGCATGTATTAGAAAAGTCTCCCTCATACTTTGAGGAATAAAGGACTAAGTCTTTATAATCTGCTCAGTGAGGATCACATTATACAATGGTTCGATACAGGTGAGATTGTTGTTGAAGGGTGGAGGGTCCAAGGTTCGAACATCATTGATATCGTACATGATTTAGTGAGAAAGTGGGGTAGGTCATCACCAAGCGAGACTACAGCAAATAAACATTCCAAAAACGTTGATAGGTAACCAGAATAGGTTAAAAGACGGGGCAAGCAACGCATGTACCACAGCAGAGCACGCCTTCGACTACAGTGATAGCTTCTCTGAAGAGGAAGAAGAGCCCAAGCAGCAACGCCCAACCCAACCCGTGCACCTCTAAAATACGCAAATGGCTAACATATTAAAAAAGCACTATTACGTATTTCTAACCAGCTTCTTACGGGGGTGTTAATAGGTTGTACAGAGGTACCTATACTGAAGGCTTAGAGAAAAAGATGCGAGAGGTTTTTGCGTGAGCAGGACCCTTACACATTTCATAAACCGGTGAGAAGAAGGTTTAAAACTGCCAAGACAGTAGCTGCATCGATTGATTCTATTTGGCAGGCTGATTTAACTGACATGTAAAGGTATTCGGCGTATAGTGTTGGCTATCGACACATAATATTTATAATAGATGTATTCTCTAGATACTTGTGGCTAATACCTCTTAAAAATAAATCGCCTGAAACAGTTGCTAAAGCTACAAAAGCGCTGATGTTGATGGAAAACAGGATCCCCGGCTATTTTTGTAGGGACATGGGGAAAAATTTATAGGCCGATCTTTTCAGAATATGTGGCAGAGTTTAATATCAGTTGTTACACCGTACACGAGCAATTCTGTGTATAAGGCATCTTTAGCCGAAAGAGTTTAGCGTACCATAAAAGAACGTATGCATCGCTATTTCACACAAAAACACGTACAGATATATAGACATTCTGGAGCAGTTGGCATCATCCTGCAACCGTTCACACCACCGTACGATTGGTACATCACCTAACGAAATTTTAAAAAGAGGTAGGCATACAGAGTTTGAGGTGAGAAAAGATAGTCGCAGAGCACCACCACACTGTGCGTTTCAAAATAAATGATTATGTAAGACTGTCGCGAAAGGATTTGAGCAAGGTTGGACTCGGAGGTTTTTAAAGTTAGATCTATGAGGCCTAAAGATGAAGTGATGATGTATTACGTTGAAGATTTGAATGCGGAAGAAATTGGAGGTGGATTTTATGGCGAGGAGTTGCAGAAGGTGGCATTTAATTTAGGAAAAAAGTGTTTAAAATTGAAACATTTTAGGAAGCAAAGGTTCAGGAAAGAGAAAAATGTACCTGGTAAAATGGCTAGGGTACCCAGAAACTTCAACACCTATATAAGAGCTGATGCAATAAGGAAGCTTAAATAGTACACAACATGGCGCCCAACCACTTCTACGTCACACTTTCGTCCTCTGCCTCTTTGTCTGTACATCTTAACAATACCCTGTCCAACTTTATAACAGAACTGCATGGCCCCCTTGATTTGGGTTGGGAATCAATGCGAATTTCAATTGACCACCAAGTTTTTAAGTATTGATAATAAAGAATCCGTTTTTATGGTTCTTAGAAACCGCGATGAATGTGAAAAGGCAGGAATAACTCGGGATGGTACTGTGCGCTCTGCCTGGAGGGGGAGGTGCAGTACTACAGTACAAAAGTAACACTAGGGCCGCGTCATTATGACACAACCGAGATATTGTGAGAGACTTAACTGGGAGTCTGAAAAGTTCAAATCTTACGTCTGATTTAGTGTACGAAATCGTAAACAAAGATAATCCGGCACATACTTTGTTGCTAAAATTGAAGGCTAACAGAAATATTAAGGACGAAGAACTGTTCAAAATTAGATTCGAGGGCAGATATGTCCTCGCCTTTTCACGAGTCACAGCATGACTTGTTCAGTTTATTGTACCAGCTAAAATTGGCGAATTTGGCCGATGGAGACCCTCCTCCGCACATATGCTATATTTACTAGGGCATGGTTAATTAATAATTTTTAGGAAAAGTGATGAATGATGACATTTTCTAATTAATCAATGATTAACTGATTAAAAATGATTAAACATTAAATACTTCTGAAAAGAGTAAGAAAGAGCTTTATTGTTTCTGTTGAGTGAGATAAGACCGAAGAAAACATTTTGCTCAAACATTTAGTTTGCTTTAGTTCAAGAAATCAGGCATGAGCGGATTAGACAGTTTATACATGCAAAAAGGTGCCAAATTCAAATAATACATTACAAATTTAAGGTAAAATGATGCTGAAATTATGAGGAAAATTAATATTTCCCATCATTTTCTAAAAATATTTTCTGATTAATTAATGATTAAATTCGAAACAATGATCAACTGATTAACCCTTTCATGCCGTAGGGCGCAAATGAGACCATCAACTTTTATGAGATTTCAGTCATTCTGGAGATATAACAGCAGTTTCTTTTTTGGCATGAAAAGTAAACGAAAATCAGGCATGAAAGGGTTACTGATTAATCACAACCATGCCCTAATATTAACATCACTATCGTGGACCATCAGTTTGTTGGGGATACCCAGGCGCGACTGCTCGTATCGCTCACATTCCCAAGCGAGGAAAGAATTTGAACATTACATACGACAAGCCTCATGTCAAATTTGCAACTAACCTATTAACCAGTATCTCAATATATATAAGAACGATTGAGGGGAAGAAATTTCCATTCGGTGACAGGAGCTTAACAGTGAAGCTTCACTAACGTCGTACTGCGATAGAATGACCCAAAGGCCATTCACAGTTTACCGAGGGGTGAGATATCAGCACAGGAGCGGGATTGGATCCATTTTTTCAACTATACTGGATACGGCTGTCCCCTTCCTGAAGAATGGTGCCAGATATCTCGGCAGGAAAGCCTTACAATCAGGCCTTAACACGGTAGAAGACAATGGCTGGGACTAAGCCTAAAGAAGCTCTCGCAAAACATTTAAAACGTACACGGGATGAAACTGTCAAAGATGCGAAGAGAAAAATGCGTGGTGGCGGAAATAAAACACGGAAGGAAAAGCGCACTGTAAGGAGGAAGAAGAAGAAGGGGCTGCCAACTCGAGTTGTTAAACGTAAAAGGACTTAAAAAAAGTAATGTTCTAGACGCATGAAGCCTATAGTTGACCACTTTTTTAGCTGATATAAGCTAAGGCTGCTGTGCTGCACTAGAGGCTCATAGACGGATTACTACTTGCTGAGAGGGGTAACACTATTTCTGCCGCGTCATTGCACGTTTCATCCATCCGAGTAGTTTACAATGTTGTAAATCTGAGCTAACCCTCTTTGATATTCCTCCTACACAGACGTCTATAGAGGATAGCGACTTTATTATAGTAAATCTGTTAAACACTATTAGCTCTCGGAGTGCTCCTGTAGAATTCGTGATACCGAGCTCAGGACACTACTTTTTTACCCAAGCAGCTCAGGACACTACTTTTTTACCCAAGCTGCGAATAGCGCATTCAGATGGGTCGAAGTTTGAAAACAACTACGTCGTATATCCAGAAACGAACTTCCTACACTCCATATTCAGTCAGTGTGACGTATATTTGTGTTAAACAAATATCTATGATTGTTATGGCCGGTTGCACACAGATTTCACGTTCCAGAAGTTGCTTGTAAATGGGGTCGATATGAAATTAAAACTCACCAGTACGAGCCCTGAGATTTGCTTAAATCTGGGTGCTGACAAAGAAGAGAGTGCGAAGCCTGTGGTGATTTATACAGGGTGTTTATAAAGTCCCTATCTATTCCAGTGAAAACGTAGCAAAAAGGGTAAAATTCAATAACAATATAATAGAAGGCATACATTTAATGGCTACTTAAGCGTATGATTCTACATGAGCACCATCAGTATCTCTACAGAGTTCGAATGTGTCAGCAGCATTGTGGAACACATTTTGGGGCATGACAGGGGTTATTTATGTAATTGCTGTTACGATACGAGCACGTAAATGTCCCAGCTTCATTCAGATGGCATTTTAAACAACGTCGTCTTTCAACAAAATGTCATTACGCAAACATTGTTCGGGAAAACATAAATGAACGATTTCCAAATCGGTGGATCGGACGTGGAGGCAACATGCCCTGGGCGGCTCGATCTCCTGACCTAACGCCCTTGGATTTCTTTGCATGGGGCTTTATCAAATCAAACGTCTATCGAACGAGGGTTACAGATCTGCAAGATTTACGTGCTCGTATCGTAACAGCAGTTACAAAAATAACCCCTGTCATGCTCCAAAATGTGTTCCGCAATGCTGCTGACACATTCGAACTCTGTAGAGATACTGATGGTGCTCATGTAGAATCATATGCTTAAGTATTCATTAAATGTATGCCTTCTATTGTTATTGAATTTTACCCTTTTTGCTACGTTTTCACTGAAATAGATAGGGACTTTATAAACACCCTGTATTGTGGAGACATATCTCCGCGTACGGCGTGTGAAATTAAGCTCTGTTAAACACATGAAAGTTTAAAAAAATTACTACGTGCCACAGTGAAATACCCAGTTAATGGAGTTCAAATGAAGGTGTTCACAGTTCCTTCAGGTTTAACATCCAAGCAACTAGAAAATGTTGCTCTCGGGATTCTGCCTGAAAGGATATTAAGTGCAATGCAGGAACACGCTTCTATGAATGGAAAATATAAAAAAATCTGCATTTAAATTAAAAAATTTCGGCTTATAAATGTAACTCTGTCAACGGATTGGCTTTAGGGGGGGTCACTGGAAACGAGCTATTCTACAGATGACGAGTTTTCACTTTGTGCGAGAACATATAAAAACCTAGCGCATAGCGTCGGTACCTGTGACAGTTTAGGAGCCGGTGTAACCCAGAATGCATTCGTCGAGAGGGTCAACCTGTACCCTTTTGATCTCTCCCCCGACTTCAGCGGCAGTATATAAACGTACTTAAGCCCCCAGCAGAGCGGAAACATATCACTCAGACTTGAATTCGCCACCCCGATAGTCGACCCAATTAGCATAGTCGACCCAGTTAGCATAGTCTTGAGTTTCAAGGCCTAATCGAGGTTGACCGCTTTTGTGGAGTCATGACAGACTTTTAAAAATGGACACGATTACACTTCAAAGGGTAATGAAGAATGACCGCTTCACGCGTGCCAAATTTATCGGAGTGTTTGTGAAGAATGAAATGGTGAAACTTCCAATCACGAAACACTGCGGTGCACTTATCGTGAATACTGACGTGAGTAGTGGAGAAGGGCTCCATTGGATAGCCGTTTATTTTAAAAATAAGACACGAATGTATTACTTTAATTCACTGGGTGAACCCGCGTGGAATGATGATATTATTGTAAAATTTCTCAAACTGGAAATTTCACAAATAGTTTGGAATCCCTATCGTTTCGAGAGGTTGTACAGCAACCTATGTGGAGAGTACTGCTTGTGTTTCCTCATGCATATGACTCGTGGGGGCGAATTTACGGATTTTCTAAAATTATTCGGCACGTGTGACTCTAAACCTAATGATAAATTGGTGTGTGTACAGATAAAAAAGCTATTCCCTTTTGTAGTCACTCGATGTGTTGTGTGAAATTTTACATTTTATATATATATATATATAAGGTGTTTCATAATATGTGGGAGGCACTTTCAGGATGGATTCAGGACCTGAAAACAATGAAAAAAAGCTTATATAAACATATGCTTGAAATCGCCTTGTTTCCGAGTTACAGCCCGTTATGTGTGCCAGCAAGTATCCGCCTTACCTTTAAAGGAAGTGCTCAAAATGACCGCCTTGCGCTTCAATACACGCCTGAACACGCCTCGTCATAGACTGCCTGACGCGTTCAAACATTCCAGGTATTTTCTGGCATCCTTGTTCTACACGTTGGCGAAGCATTTCAACGTTGTCAATGGGTGTCACGTAAACGAGGGATTTCAGATTACCCCACAGGTAAAAATCGAGTGGATTCTGGTCCGGGGAGCGAGCAGGCCACGCAATGGGTCCTCCACGGCCTATCCATTTATCATGGAAATGGTCATCCAAATAGTCTTTGGCTACTCAACTAAAATGAGGCGGAGCGCCGTCATGCATAAACCGCATACGACGTCGGACACCAAGAGGAACTTCATCTAGTAAATCGCTTAACTCATTCCTTAAAAAATTGGAATACGATTCTCCTGTTAATCTTCCAGGCAAAACAAAAGGACCGATTAAATTGTGGGCAATAAGTCCTACCTATACATTGATACTAAATTGTTGTTGATGTCTTGACTGGATGATGGCATGCGGATTCTCCTCGGCCCAGTGATAAGTGTTATGAAAATTGATCACGCCATTTCTTGTGAAGGCAGCCTCATCAGAAAACAACATGGAGGATAGAAAAAGAGGATCGCAAGCACACTGTTGAAGGAACCAAGTACAGAAAGCCTCTCGTGGTGGGAAATTAGTTTCAGTAAGGCCTTGTGCTCTCTGAATGTGATATTGGTAAAACACATCCCCACACAGTTGTGTATCTTACACCCTCTGCTCCTGCTATCTTTCGGGTGCTGACACGAGGATGTTCCTCCACGCGATTCAGGACCCGCTCCTCCAACTCAACAGTTCTGGCGCTGATTGGTCTATCACCATCTGAAACTCTCTTGTTGAATGATCCTGTATCACCAAGATGCTCGTCTATTCTCTGAAAGGTTTTCTTATCTGGCAGACGGCGATTCGGAAACCTTTCCGCATACAGACGTCTTGCTGCGGCCGCATTACACTCGGCAAGTCCGTACATGAGATGCATGTCTGCCATTTCTCTGTTTGAATAAGCTTCCATTCTCACTTCAAATGCAATGCACACTATCATTGAATAGCACAAACGCTTTACAGGTTTTTTTCACTGGACTGCACTTATTCACGGTAAGAAGTTACAAATACGATCAGTGAAACACCGCGATGCACCTTTGACTGACTAATGGCTCAACACTCAACGATATTGGAACATGTCATAGAGTGTACGAAACATTACAATCGGCAAGGCCATACATGAAATAAATCTCTTGCACACTCAGAAACATTGTCGGCAAGCAGTGTTTGTAAACAGTTTGCGGAAAGAATTGCTGGAACACAAAACGGGCTGTAACTCGGAAACAAAGCTATTTCGGTATATGTTTATAGAGACTTGTTTCATTGTTTTCAGGTCCTGAATCCATCCTGAAAGTGCGTCCCACATGTTATGAAACACCCTGTATATATATATATATATATATATATATATATATATTTTTTTTTTTTTAAGTTCCCGAAGAACCGATTCGCCCTATTTTAAAAGGGCATATCTCGGCGGAAAACAAAGAAAAAGAGAGGAAAGACGGAGGAAAAAGAAAGGGTGGAGGGGACAGTCGAAGTGGAAAAAGACCAAGGATGACAAGGACTGCAGGGTCGAGCTCCATCATCCTTGGGTGCTAGGGCCGGGAGGACGCACGTGAAACTTCCAGGAACAAGCACGTACAAACGAGCACAAAGAGCACTCAAGAGCACGAGCTTAGAACCCCCTTGCGGGGCCCTGTATATATTATATATATGTGTGTGTGTGTGTGTATATATATATATATATATATATCAGGGATGGGAAACTGATAAATTTTTAAGTCCAGTTTTCGATTTCAGTTTAAGTTTGCAAAAACATCGATTTCAGTTTCGATTTGTTTTTAATTCTTTTTCGATTTGAGTTTATTTTCGATTCAAGTTTTATATTTTTCGGTTTGATTCAATTTAAATTTCGATTCCAGTTTTTTTTCAGATTTCTTTAAGAATTTCTTTGTACTACAGTATTTATATTATTTTTTGGGGGTACCCTATTGACAAATTCAGATTTAATTTTGTATTTGTATTCGATTTCTGTTTTTCAAAGTGAGAATTTGCTTTAGTAACTATCTTTACTTTTGTATGATTAAACATGTAAGCATCTATAGCCCATCTGACACAGCACGAAACACTTTTTTTTTTTTTTTTACTTATTCGCTTCATTTCTTTCACATAAAGTTTTACTTAACAAAAACTTTCAATTCGAAATGTTTTATTAATTTGTATACTTTTTAAATTTTAAAGCACACGACATGTATAAAATATATAAATAATTCATAATAGATTAGAGTAACATTCCAAAAGATTAACATTTGAGTTGAAGTGTGTTCATTCCCACGGATTATCTCACTCACTTATGTAGATATAAATAGTATAACTATTATCAAACTGAAAAATTTAATGGTTTGAAAAAACTGAAGGTGTCCTTACCAAGTGATTAAACTTAGATCACCGAAAGGAGCACGGTCATTATTGAAAAGTATTTTGATATGGGATAAAAATTTTCCTCCCTAATTCTTTTTCTTTCTTTTTAAAACCATTGTCTGTAGTACTTTCAGCTGCGTTATTTTCTACATCGAATTAAATGATAAATGGATATTTTAAATCCATACAAATGTTAAGTCGCAAAAAAAGGAAAATAATTCACGTTATTTATATTTTTTTGCAATCCAAATGCTCCTCAAAAATGAAACGCAAAACTGTTATTTTTAATCTATTCGAATTCAGATTTCAGTTTTTGATTGTTTTTCAATTTCAGTTCGAATTTCGATTTTAGAATTTTTTCAGTTCGAGTTTTTTTCGATTTCAGTTCATAAAATAATATCGGTTTTATCAGTTTATCGATTCCAGTTCGATTCAGTTTTCCATCCTTGATATATATATATATATATATATACACAAACTCAGAATGGTTCCCTGCTTTGCAGATAGCTGGTGAGGGAAGCTATATTTATGGGATCTCTTTGCGAGAGACCCGTTGCTCACGTCGGGCTAAAATCATGAAAAAGGAAAAAAACTATGGTATTTGTCATTTACCATTACTTATTCGGACTATAGTGGATTTAATTTTCCCAGAAGAGTTCCTTGTTCCATGCACGGTCTGTGTTTAACATATATATATATATTATATATATATATATATATATATATATATATAACACTTCTATTTTTCCCAAGATAAAATTAGAATGTGACTAAATTGTAATGACAAATATCTTCAGCTATTAATTATCTTAATTTTAATTTTAATAACTTTTAGCCTTATAATGTGTAAAATCATAACATGTACCAATATTAATTTGTGTAACGTTTAATGGCGAGTGTTATGTTCTGTAACTATTTTAAAATGTGATGTAATAAACACCATAATATAACCGACGTTTATTCTTGTCCTTTTCGGTCAATACAGAAAAACTTACATTATTTCTACAATTAATTCGCATTCGCGTTGTGATTCTCTACAGGACTGACGTCTGTGTTGTAAAATTTCTGATTCTTCACCCTCTTCCACATCATTGGTGCTAAGTTGGAATTCCTCCACTCCGTTCGGAACGCTTCTGCAAAACGGTCCATCTCATCTCCACTGCTTAAGAAAAAAAACAAATTTATTCTCTTCAAATCAAGTTTTGAGTAAATTATAACTACGCTTCTAATCACTTAAATCACGATTCACAGAAAATAAACTACAGAATGCAATGTCGCCAACTTAGACCTGCAGTTTTAATGTATTACTAAAAATTATACTGACACAATTTCTCGAATATTAATGGTCTTTTCTAAAACTCATCTTCCTCACAATAAATAATTAGTTCTGTAATTTAGCTGACAGTTGCATAATAAAATGAAGTGGTGTCACATAATGTCACTGACAATTTTATATATAATGTGACTCGATTAGATTCATTCGATGAAAATAAAAAATTAAGCTCTTATGCAGTAAAGGCGGTATGAACACTGTTCATACCGCCTTTACTGCATAAGAGCTTAATTTTTTATTTTCATCGAATGAATCTAATCGAGTCACATTATATATAAAATTGTCAGTGACATTATGTGACACCACTTCATTTTATTATGCAACTGTCAGCTAAATTACGGAACTAATTATTTATTGTGAGGAAGATGAGTTTTAGAAAAGACCATTAATATTCGAGAAATCGTGTCAGTATAATTTTTAGTAATACATTAAAACTGCAGGTCTGTTTAAATTACGATTCACAAGAAAATAAACCACAGAATGGAGTGTCACCAACCAACCTAGACCCGCAGTTTCAACATGATACTAAAAATTATGCTGACACGATTTCTCGAATATTGTAAAATTCATTTCTAAAATTCACCTTCCTCAAAATAATTAGTTCTGTGATTTAGTCAACGGTTGCATAATAAAATGAAGGGATGATACAGGGGAAAAAAATCGTCGGGATATATAAAGTGAACTGGTAAGAAGATTGTTTACTAGTTTGACACTGCTCCAGGCTAGTTATAAACTATATGGAATGCTCTATAATTGTATAAGAGAAATAGCTACGGCTATTTTTCTAAAATAAAAAATAATTCTCCCCATGCGTTTTATGAATAATACAAATTTTATTTTAAAAGCTAATACTGTACTTTACTGTAGCCGCGAAAGCATAAACCTAACTAACCAAGATAATGCAGATATGCAGTTAAATGTAATACTGATTTGAGACTAATAATTTTCACAATAGTAATATTCCGGAATTAACTTATTTTCTTGCGATCAGGTGGAGCGTAATTATAAAACGGAATTAATGGTTTATTATCTTAATAATAATAACGATAATATATAGTGTATATATATATATATATATATATATAATATATATATATATATATATAATAATATATTATATATATAAAAGATACAGAGTGTGTGAGTGCAGAACATAATTCAGAACTTTGTTATTAGCAAAAAATCCCTTCGAATCAGGCGTGAGGTTACACGGCTTTATATCGTTATCTTGCATCGTATTATTTGTAACATTGGCGGTGCTTGACTGTTTAAAAAAACTTTGTAGATAGAAAAGAGATATATTGATGAACTGGCGCCTGGAAGCCGCGCTTTGATTGTGTGAAAATGTATATATGTATGGGTGCTTAACCCCTTAACCCATATGTACTGTAGAGAGAGAGATGAGAAAATCCCGTTTTTACTAAAAGTATATATATATATATATATATATATATATATATATATATATATATATGAATGATACAGAGTATATATATGTGCTTTATTCCCGTGACTGTATGTCTGTGTGCACAGATGAAAGCCCGAGCCCTATTCAAAAGTCCTTTTGAAGGATCGTCAGATATCTCTTGCCAGTTTTTATTTATTGTTAAATATATATATAGATATATGTGTGTGTCGTGTGTATATATATATATTATTATATATATGTCGTGTGTGTGTATATATATATATATATATATATATATAGCCATACGAGTGGCTGGGTTTCACGCCAAATGGCTGTGCTCCGAAAGATTGTATGTATGTGTAAGATTGTGTGTGTGTGTGTCTAAGGCGACTGGCTGTATTCTCTGGCTACCTCGATTGGCGGGGTTCTGAAGCCAACCAGGGGGTTCAGGAAGGCCATATTTTACTGCGAGAATTTGATGTGAGAGGAGGTGCCGCTCCAGTTAGCCTATATATGTATATAAGTCTATAAACTAAGTCGACTGGCTGTATTCTCTGGCTGCTTACCCTCTAAAGAAACTGACTGACAGCCGATTATGCCATACAACTGGCTGTGTCATGGTTGGCTTCCAAGCCAAATGGCTGTGACCCTAAAGCCGCCCAGAAGGGCTAGTGAAGACTTCATTTTGCTCCGACACATGCCAGCGAGAAATTTCTCTCTCTCCGCCTCCTCTCTTTCCTTCTTGTGTTTTATTACCCTTCTTAGGTTAGGTTATCCACTCCCCCCTTTGAAGGGTCTAACCCCAGATCCCTTCATAGTTAACCCCCACTCTCCTCCCTTGCTAGGTTAGGTTACCCACTACCCCCCATGCATAACCCCTCTCTCCCCCTTCATGCATAATCTCCTCCCCTTGGAGGGTCTAACCCCCTTGTTGCATACAATGTTGCATTGGCTTTTTGCAATGTTCATGTAATGTTGCAATTATTGATCGTGTTGCATGCAATTGATTTTCGCTCGGCATTTTTTCAGGTATACTACTGGGGTAGGGTGTGTCAATTTTATTAAAGTCAACAATTCAAAAACTACTAATGCTCAAATGATGTCATATTATCTAGCAAACTTAGAAATATATTTAGTGTTGTTTAGAAAAGCCATTTACCTACTTATATTTGACCATAAAAGGTTTGAAATATAACCTAAATATGACTGTAGCATCGTATATCAATGTGCCATTAATATGTGTGGTCAACTTTGGTTATTTTTGATGTGCAGTATGGTTTCTAAGTTTCACATAGTCACAAATGCTGGAGTTTTGATTGTGAATGCATGTGTTTTCTCTCCTTTTTGACAGTTTTGGTTACTTCGTAATGTAAATATTGTGTAATTCAAATTATTCGAAATGTTATGTGTGACCCAAACTTTCTGTATATTTTGATATGATAGATATATGAAATTGTCATTACTTTGAATAATTAAGTCTTGTACCTATAACAACACAACCTTTTATCTGAGCTTATAGGAAGCTATTAAGAATTTCAATTAACTTAATTTTATGTAATCATAATGAGTAGGCCTATCCAAATTTCAATGACATTTCTTTTGTTCACAGGTCTACAGGATGAGTCAGAAAGAAATCAAAACCCGAAGCAAATTAAGTTGTCACCTGTCATTTGGTGGGGACTGGGAGGGAACTTCCCCCTGCTGAACTGCCCACAGCCAGAGATCTGCTGAGGTATGGTTTGTTGAGGAGAGAGATGAGTGAGGAAGACAGGAGGAATTGCCCAGTTAATGACCTGATTAACAACGGCATTGTTCCAGGGCTACTGGCTCAGTGGAGAAAGGCCAATGCTCTATTCAAAGGACCTGTAATCAACAGTGAAGTCAGGATCAGGGCTAAAGTGAAGGCACTGTGGGATGAGGCAGTGAGGGTGTCCATTGGCAATGTGAAGCTAGATGTCAAAGATAGGTTCATGATCAAACTGGACAAATTGGTGGACATCCTGACCTGTCACTGTGTGATCAGGAGCTGCAGTGAGCTTGGGTGCAACCCTGTCTGCAACAGTGAGGTTCACATTGAATGTAGCTGCAGGAGCGAGCAGAAGATACCAGTGCAGGAGCTTGCCTTCATTAAAGGTCAGAGAGAAAAGGTGGGCAGTGTGGGGGCACACTATGGGTCTAGCTGATCACCCTGAGACCAGGACAGGAAGCAGTGCTGCAGAGACAGGAGCAGAGAAGGAAGGCCAAGGAGAAGAGGAGGAGGAAGGCAGAGGAGTCAGCCAAGAAAGAAGAGGAGTTGAGGGAGGAGTCACTGCTGGAGATGGAGTCGGAGGAGACTGGAGATATACTGGAGGAGGCAGGGAGGAGAGAGGAGGACGAAGACTTCATACCAGAGGCTGCGACAACTTCTTCCTTGCCTGTGGCTAAGAAGAAGAAATACAACACAAAAGATATCACCAACATAGCTCTGGCTAGCTTGAGACATCACACTGGGCTGAGAGAGACTGCAGAGATTGCCACTGGTGCCTGGATTGATGCTGGTCTTCTCACAGAGTTTGACACAGCACTGGTTAGTGACCACGACAAGGTGAGGAGGGCTCAGGAGAAGAAGTTTGATGAAGAGATTAGGGAAAATGGCATCACCTATATCTTCTTTGATGGGAAAAGAGATAACACCAAAGTGATGATGGAAGCTGAGGGCAGTGACAGGCAGTTTCCTAGCCTCATTAAGGAAGAACACTACACAGTGTGCAATGAACCAGGTGGGAAATATTTGTGGCGTTTTGTACCAGAGGAAGCTGCAGAGGAGAGAAGTCATGCTGCGGTCAATGCTGATCATCTGGTGAACTGGCTAAGAGAGAGAGTAGCAGACCAGACCCTTTTGACCAGAGGCGACAGTACTAGTGTGAATACTGGCTGGGAGGGAGGAGTAATGCATTATGTGGAGGCCAAGCTTAGCAGGAAGTTGGTGTGGATTTTATGTGACTTGCACACTGGGGAGCTGAGTCTCAGACACCTGGTGACTGCACTGGATGGCAAGACATTGAGCAACAACAAGTGGTCTGGGCCCCTAGGGAAGATGTTAGACACTGCCACTGAGCTGGAGATCAACCCAAACTTCACGAAGATCACTGTTGGTCCTCCTCTACCCCATCTCAGTCAGGAGGTAGTCAAGGACTTCAGCACAGACCAATCATATGGCTACAGAATCATCACTGCCATCAGATCGGGAGAGGTACCTCAGAGTCTAGCTCTCCTGGAGATTGGGCCAGTCTGTCACAGTAGGTGAGTCACCACGGCTCTAAGGTTCTGCGGATTGTGGCTTTCCAAACATGGGCTGAAGGGTAGGAACCTGAAGAATCTGAAGATAATTGTGGAATTCATAGTGGGAGTCTACATGCCAAACTGGTTCAACATCAAGTTAAATCACAGCTGGGTGGAGGGTCCCAGGCATGTACTGTACCAGCTGGAGCTGCTCAGAAGTCAGAAGAAGGAGGTGATAGGAATAGTGATGCCTACAGTGAAGAGGTCAGCTTGGTATGCACACTCTGAGGCTGTACTCCAGGCCATGCTGTGCAGTGAGGTGGAGGAGGAGAGGACGGAGGCAGTGAAGAGGATACTGGAAATCAGAGTTGAAGGAGATGAGGACAGACAGGTAGGAGACTGCAGTGTCAGACCCAGGAAGACTCCTGACATCAACTCAGATGCCACCAAACTCTCGGAGCTTATTGACTGGAACTCTGGCGTGACTGAGCCTCCTCTGACCTGCTCCCTCACCACTGCTGCAATCAAGGAGTTTCTGGATAGACCAATGGAAATTCCTGCATGGCCCTCACACACACAGTCAGTAGATAGGTGTGTAAGGATGACAACTGAAGCAGCACAACATGTTTACTCACAAGAGAGGAGGGAGGCGTACATCAGTGGCCAGGTGGCCAGTAGGGAGCTCATGTCCAGGAACAAGAGCAAGGCAAACATGGCATCCTTGGCAAAGTTCAAGAAACCTATCTATATTTCTAAGTTTTAATATTGAAATACAATCAAAATGTCTTTAATTGTATGTAATGTATGTAAATGCAGTCATATACAATAAAAAAAATACTTGCAAATATTGCTGATTTTTCGTAAACTTCAACTTCAAATATAAGTAGCTAGGCCTGGTCAAATCTGGATTTTAAAGCCATATTTCGATTTAGCACATAAAAATGCATCATTTGATCACTAGTAGTCTTTGAAAATCTAAAGATTTCACTTTGCTCCCTAAAATTGACACACCCTACTACAAGGGAATATCAAGTACCTTGGAGAACGGATGCTCGCTATCTCGGCTATTTACTTACAGTTTGGGGAAAATTTCGCCTAGAAATTCTGAAGTTTTAAATTTTAAAAAACAAAAAATTGATAATTGGTAACATTATATCTTTGTTTGGATTATTTATTCTTTTTGTCACAATAATAAAATTTAAAAAAACAAAATAGCACCAATTTATAATTTTTTATGCTTTTTAGAAATTATGTTTCTAGGCAAACATCTTTCCCACACTGCACGTTATATAATAAATAATAATAATAATAATAAGAATAATAATAATAATAATAATAATTAGAAAGGCATTAGCAGATGAAAATCTGTGCCCGCAAAAGGCCCAAAAAGTTGGTTTGTTTGAAGAGTTAACTTGCACCCGCGCGCGCGCGCACACACACACACACACACACACACGGCCGAAGACAATATCCCCGTCCCGCTCCTGCAGTTGTTGATAGTAATATTAATAATAATATAAATAATAATAGGAATGATGAAATATTTTCTATTGAAATTACTTTGAGAAAACAAACAACAGAAATATTATTGAAGATGTTTTTTTTCCTCAAAGTTTCGTAATGACAAAAGAGAGAAAAACAACTTCTTTCGAGATTAATATCTTCGTAATTCTCTTGAGCAATTATATAAGATACTCGTATTTCATATTAAAACATTCACACACACACACACACACACACACAGACACACACACACACACGCGTGTTTGTGTGTGTCCGCCCGATAGGTCGAACATAAGGAAATCATTTAACCTAATGGATAAAAATATTAAAAATATTAAACGCGAATCAAAATAACGTTAATTGTGAATGCCTTTAGATTTTCCTCTTTCCCACATGACACCTAAGTTGGTAACCTTGTTTGCCTCGGACGTTGAAATTCTATCGCGCTGCCGCTTATTTGTTATTTTTTACGAGTCATTCTGTCATGTTTCAATAATTTGTTTTAAAATGAGTTGTCAAACCATAGAATTCCTTATCTGATTTAAGATTTTGCGTAATCCTTCCTTCGGATTCTTTGCTTGTTTAGGCAGAAACAACCCTCTTCAGGGGAAAACCAATCACTGTAAATGTGGCTGTTCGGTTGGTTGGTGAGTGGTTAAGAGAGGGAATCTCCACTTTTAAGGCAGTCAGGTTTCGTTGATTCCACCCAAATTTTATATATATATATATATATATATATATATATATGAAAATTATTTCACGAAAGTGACACGTGAAAAATATTTATGATGAATAAAACCACGAAGGAAAGAAAACACAAAATGGTCATTAGACGAAAGCGCTTGAGCACCATTTTGTGTTTCCTTTCCTTCGTGGTTTTATTCATCATATATATATATATATATATATATATATTAGGGTGTGTCGAATTTTTCAACTTTCAAATTCCAAATATGAGGGGTGCTAAAAAGTTGCAGCATGACTTAGGAATTCTAAAGATATTTTTGTTAATTTAATATAATTTAGTTTTGCTTGGTAAGAAGCTATATAAAAATAGTGACTTTTTGACTTTTTTGTGGAATTATATAATAATTATTATATTAATAATTATATATGCTGTATATATAATGCACTGCTATTTTTGCTTATTTCACAGGTTGAAACATATTCATCAGTGTGCTGAAGATTACTTGTCCGTCAGTGCTACCATCCTAACCAGTGGGAATTGACCTACAATGGCTTCTAAAAGGAGGACAAGACTGGGGACATTCACACATATGAGCAACCTAATTGGAACTGGTAGAGAGTTGTTGCCCTCTGAACTCCCAACTCTGCGAGGACGTTCTGAAATATGGGCTACTGCTAAGAGAACAAAGTGGTGAGGATGTGAGAAACTACCCAGCAGCCAGTCTTGCAAAGGACATTTACCCTAAAGTGCTTGAAAAGTGGGAACGAGCAAACAGTTCTTTTGTAGCCCCCGTTGTAAATTCACGAGTCACAATCTTAAACAAGATCCAAGAGAGCTGGGAGCAGGCCAAAAACATATCTCTTGCAAGTGTAAAATTGTTCTCTGCTCTGAATTTGGCTGCCTTGCAGATGCTGGTTGCAAAAACGAAACTCACATTAACTGTACATGCCCTAGGGAGATGAAGATCCCTGTGAAGGAACTTGCTTTCATTAAAGGTCAGAGAGACAAGTCTGGTTCTATTGGACTACATCAGATTGGCTTGCCAGATCAACCTGAGCACAACAGACAAGTCAAAAGGCAGAAGCGGCAAGAAGACGAAAGAAGAAGGCTTGCTGAATATAAGCAGACAAGTACGCAGGATGTTTCAATGCCATCAAATTAAATAATTTTCTCTGATGATGAAAATGAAGAACAAATAGCTGATGCTCAAGATGGAAAGGATGGAAGTTATGAAGTGACATTAGAAATACCAAGCACGTCTTCAACTTCCAATAAAAAGCCAGAGTACAACACATTAGAAATACCTAATGTTGCTATGCATAGCATCAGATATGGTGTTGGCCTGCGTGCCACAGCTGCCATCACCACTGCTGCCTTTATGGATGCTGGCTTGATCACTGAAGAAGACAAGAGACTTGTAGTTGATCACAATAAAGTCAAGAGGGCCCAAGAAAAAGTTATGAGATCCCTGGATCAAGAATTTGATGATCTTTGTAAGAAGGGTGAAATTGACTGCATCTTCTTTGACGGCCGTCAAGATACAACTAAAGTTATGCTGAAAGCAGACAATTCAGATCGTCAGTTCCCCAGCATCATCAAAGAAGAGCATTATTCTGTGTGCAGTGAGCCAGGTGGAAGATATTTCTACCACTTCACTCCTGAGAAAGGCTCAACGAGAAAAAACCTGCTGAAGTTATTGCTGATAATCTTGTAGATTTCATGAAGAAGAAGGGCATTGATAAAAGCCTGCAGGCCATTTGAGGTGATTCTACAAATGTTAACACTGGCTGGGAGGGTGGTTCCATGCATTGGGTAGAGGTCAAGCTTTGCCGTAAGCTGATCTGGTTGGTTTGTGCCCTCCACACTAACGAGTTACCCCTGCGACACTTGATCACAGCACTGGATGGGAAGACCTTGTCTAACAACAAGTGGACAGGTAACATTGGCAAGATGCTAGACACTGCAACCGAACTTGAAATTGATCCTTCATTCACCAAACTCTCAATTGGAGAGCCTCTTACTTCACTGAGTGACAATGTCGTAAAGGATCTCTCTACTGATCAAGCGTACGGGTATAGGATCACACAGGCCATAAGGACAGGAGAACTTCCCACAGATCTGGTCCTTCTTGAAATTGGTCCAGTGAGCCATTCAAGGTGGTTGACAACAGCAAACAGGCTTTGTCGCATATGGGTTTCAAAACATGGCCTTAAAGGCAAAACCCTCAACAACTTAAGACTGATAGTGGAATACATTGTTGGTGTGTACTACCCCTGTTGGTTCAACATCAAAGTAAAACACTCTTGGGTGGAAGGCCCACGCCACATCTTGTTTCAGCTGCGGCTAGTTAGGCTGCAAAAGAATGCTGTAGTGGATGCTGTTTTGCCAACCATCAAGCGCTCAGCATGGGATGCATTCAGCGAAATGATAATCCAGACACTCTTGTGCTCAGATGACAGTGAGGAGAGGAGAGCTGGTGTCCAAAAGATTGTTGACATGATGGGTGGAGATGATGACACACTTGGAGATCTTTCTGTACGTCCCAGGAAGACACCTTCCATCAACCCCAGTGCTTCTTCCGTGTTGGAGCTGACAGACTGGTCTGACGGGGTATTTGAACCTCCTTTGACATGTAAACTGACTACAGCGGAAGTAAAGAAGTTCTTTGACAAGCCTATGCAAGTTCCACAGTGGCCCTGTCATACTCAGTCAATAGAGAGGTGTGTGAAACAAGTCACAGAGGCAGCAGGCAGGGTGTATACACATGAGAAACGTGAGGGCTATATCAGAGGCCAAGAAGCAAGTCGGCGGCTGATGTCCAAGAACGAATCAAAGCAAGACTTGATGAAACTTGTTTAAATATTTTTTTTTACTGATGTCATTACTTTCTAATGTTGTTTTATGATTACAAGGATATGTTTTATGATTACTAGGATATGTTTTATGCAGAGAAACTAAAATTTTTATAGCATTACCTGACATTTTGAGAAGCTAAAATTAATAAATGTTGTTTTCCGAGAGCAATTTATGTGCTTTTTAATCAAACGTAGATTTACCAAGCTAAGTGTTGAGCAATCACAAAAATAATAGCAGATTTGAGTTCTTCACATCCAAAAACATATTTTT
Source organism: Bathynomus jamesi (assembly GCA_023014485.1). Classification (NCBI taxonomy): domain Eukaryota; kingdom Metazoa; phylum Arthropoda; class Malacostraca; order Isopoda; family Cirolanidae; genus Bathynomus; species Bathynomus jamesi. The sequence goes on along the minus strand of JAJOZX010002691.1, from coordinate 17,499 downwards.
AAAACCCCTCAGTGAAGGAATTGGCAAAAATTAATTTTCACCTCCCAAATTGACACACCCTAATATTATATATATATATATATATATATATATATATAATATATATATATATATATATAAGCTCATGCGCAGTTTTATTTGGCGGGGAAATTTTGTAAAGTGCTCTTAACCTGACACGCTCTTTCTGTTCATAGTGTATACATAGTCGATTTGCTATATTCGCTTGATTACGTTAAGGTTTTTATTTTGTAACTTCGCAATTTATTTTAACTGAGCTTGATTGAATGCCACTTGTTCTTTAGCTGTGAATTTATGAAAGGATTTTTATAGTGACATTTTCATTTTGTGAAGGAAATTCTGAAATATTGGTTTGTCCTATTATTTTAATATTCTGGCCGTCGCATTTTCGTGGTATGTGTATAAATTAAACCTGAAACTGAAAGTCATTTTGTTTGTAGTAAATAAACAGAAAAGCTAGGAGCCAAAATCGTCTAAATTACCTTCTCTCAGTTATCTCAATACACTTTGTTTTTAAACGTGGAAGTTGAATCGAATGTGGAGTATAAAAGTCATCGATGTTCTGAATGAAGCTTTGCAAGAATTCATACTTTGGGGTAATTGCTGATCAAGAGTTGCACTCATAATGAAGAAGGGTAAGTGATACCTCAGTAGTATAGCCGCGTTTGGCCAGAGGAAGTTCGGGGTGTTCTGAAATCCTGCCCCTGGAGGGGCCCCCTGAAGGCCTCGCCTTCGTTATGAGGGTCCCCCTTCCTTAAGTTCCTCCCTCAATTATGGGTCTCACCGTCCTTAATGAAGGGCATTTGCCCCTTGAGGGGCCTCTTGCGGAGTCCTTTCCAGAACTCCAGGGGTTATATGTACATTTAGGTGTAAGTAGCCCTTACTTATTTGACTAGCAGCCCGCTACTGTTAGGAACTTTTATAAAGAACGTTTACAATTTTTTTTATTTTGATTTTATAAACTAATATGCTGTGTGATAGTATTTCCATTCTATTATTATTATTATTATTATTATTATTATTATTATCAAAATTATAATTGTAAATACATAAATGTGAAGAGGGAGTGCAGTGTAGCGATAACGGATGGCTGATTAATTGAGAATTTGGAGCCAGGCTGACTCCAGCTAAAGACCTCAAATGAAATTAGTTTTTAAAACAACAATATAAAAGTTAACTGAGATTTGTCTACACTTCAAAATGGTATATAACAAAATTCCTAATAATGAAAACAATTTCCGTATATACTTACTAGCCATTAAACTTTTGACTATCTATGACGTATCCTTGTAAAATACTTACAATAAATCCTATTAGAACATCCAGCACCCTACCATATAATGATAATTTTAACAGAGAACGTAAAAAAAAATGGATTATTGATTTTTTTTTAATTTGGCATTTCAGATTCAGGTTTACTATACAACATTACAACCGTATTGTTTTGCTCATAAATATGCTTCAGTTACTTTCTCTCTCACTAAGTCAAATCTAGTACTTATCCAAGCTGGTTGTTCGTAGTCAGTTCATTTGTACGGTAATCCACTATATTAAAAAATGTTTGTATGCTAGTGTTGTAACAATTACCATCTTTCATTTTAGTTTAGTCTACTGAATATATTTTTGCTAGCAAAAGTAATTAAATACTGTTACTCTAGCTTGTAAGGATGTAAACTGTTGAATTCAAACATATATTTCGGAATTTAAAGACATGTAAGAACAAAATTATTCCTCTCTCAATAATGCTAGCCTAGACTTAAATACCTTTAGGAGAAAAATTATACGTGTAGGCCTGGATGGAACGATTATGCGACTGAACTTCATAATGCACCCAGAGATGCTTTTTAAATGTGGTGTGAACGAGGGAAGCCAGGGCAAGACCCTATATTACAACCAAAAATAGGGATAGTGCCAGGTTCAAGTATGCAATAAGGTGTATAAAAAATCATGAGGATGGGTTAAGCTGGGATGCTGTGGCTGGGAAGCTTGCCAGTAAGAATCCAAGAAACTTTTGGCAAGAATTAAAAGAATTAAATATTAGTACAGTGTCTCTCCCTACTATCCTTGGTATCAAAATGTAATATAGGACTGACATATATATATATATATATACAGGGTGGGCCGTAAGTTTCCATACATAGCAAAAATAAACATTTTTTTATGGACAACCATTTTTATTTATATAATATGCTCTACTGTACATGGTTGCCATTGTTTTGAAAACACATTTCAATACGTGTTCCCCACTGTTGATGAACACGCATTAGCACAGTTGACGTTATGCTTGTAATGGCGTTGGTGATACGTTCCTTTAGATGATTTGTCTCGTATCTTTTCCTGATACACCATGGCCTTCAAGTGCCCCCAAAGATAGAAATCAAGGGGGGTGAGATCTGGGGATCTGGGAGGCCACTCCACAGGACCACGCCGACCAATCCAAGCATCCGGAAACTGCTGCTGATCCAAATACCGACGCACGTGAAGACCATAATGAGGTGGAGCTCCATCTTGCTGGAAGTAAACTGGGAAGTTACCTTCCTCGTTTAGCAGGGATGGGAAAATCTCTTCTTGCAACATGTTAAGATACCTTTCGGCATTAAGATTTCCACTGACAAAAATTGGTCCAATAATTCTGTCACCCCATATCCCGGCCCACACCATCACTTTACCGGCACCTTGCATCTTCGTCGGACTCAGCCAGTGGGTTAGCATTACTCCAATAACGTATGTTTTGCCGATTAACCTCTCCATTGACGTAAAAATTTGCTTCATCAGTAAACAAGATCTTACGTCAAACGCATATTCTTAGGGTATCTGAAACATAAAAACAAACGTTTAATTTTTCCTATGTATGGAAACTTACGGCCCACCCTGTATATATATATATATATATATATATCACACACTTTAGGTTACTTTAGGTGAATTTGAACGACGGTTCAGGATCGACTTGCGGTCGACCCCTCCGCAACAACCTCGACTCATTTGCAGGATTTGGTGAAGGAGGGAGTTGCTGTTTGATCTCCTACTGCCCTCGTAGCCAGCCTCGCACGACTAACCAGGGACTTTGCACAGGAATCTGTTCAGCTGGCTCTTGAAGTTATTCAGGTTGGTGTGCTGAGGATTCCTCACTTCTTTTGGTAGGCCATTGAAAAGCTTTGGGCCTCGTTTTCTGACGGTATTTTCCATTCTCGTTTTCATAGACCCTTGCCCCACCGCATCTGGGATCGCACAAATCTGTCTCTTCTCTCATTCCAGTTTGTTTCTAGTTTATTTCTAAGGTTAGGGACAGACCCCTCAAGTATTTTCCATATGTATACTATTGTGTACCGCTCGATCCTTCTTTCGAGAGAGTAGATGCCCAGGGAATGTAGTCGAGACCGGTAGTCTTCACCTTCTGTTTCCTCTATCTTAGACGTAAAAGTCCTTTGTATAGCTTCAATGTTCGCAATGTCTCGTTTTCTGTATGGGTTTGTGAGTACTGAGCAATACTCAATTATTGGCAGGACTAGACTCTTCCATAATTTGAGCATGATGTGCTACGGAAGCTCCTCCAGATGATTCCCATTATTTTTCTAGTCGCCGTAATTTTGATGCTATAGTGCTCTCTGAATTCTGCATCCGACGACATTATTACGCCAAGATCCCTGACTTGTGGATTTGGTGTTATCTGTTTGACTTGCAGAGTTTTGTACCCTTTTTTCTGTAGCTCCTTGTTATTACCACATCTTAGAAGTAGGAATTTTCTTCGTTGAGCTTTATATTGTTGTCTTCTGCCCACTGGAATAATGTTTCATTGTCATTTTGTAATTTTCTTATGCCACCTTCGTTCATTATTTCCTTACATATCTTTGTGTCATCTGCGAAGCATGATACAATACTGTCCTTAGTATCTGCATCAATATCAATGTTACATTTAACATTGAAAAATTTCACTTCTTAAGATATGGTGGAAATGAGGAACTTTGTCAACATCCATCAATTGAAGCATTGAAAGCGATGTTTTAATTACCGAGTATAGCAATTTAACTTGAAGTGATATGATAATAAATAATAGTTGTTAAGATTATTTTAAGAAAATGTTGGATGATTTCATGAATGAGAGTTTATAAATTGATTCATCAGTGCCGAATTATGTAATTCTATACCCTAAATGTGACGTTTCTGGCGGAAATTTTTGGTCGGTTGGGAAGTTTTCATGTGGTAGATGCCACGAGTTAATAGCTGTGATCGTGCATCTGTTATTTCTTTGTGTTAATGATGTATTATAAACAGACTACCCATTACCTTCAACGATAGAGCAGTCATATATATAAAGAGCTGTGTGTTTTGTGCAAATAGAGTTAAATTATATGAAATCTTTATATATAGTTTCGCTCATCTAACTGCTACTAGAAGCAATGTACATAAACGCAAAGTTGAGGGGAATGAACTTATAAAACTTTTATTTATAGAAATTTATTTGACCAGATATGATAACATTAAAGGTTGAATAATTGGTTTGGAGCAAAGCAGTGTACATGATTGTAAAACTATATATATATATATATATATATATATATATATATATATATATATATATATATATATATATGCACACACTGGAGTGTAGATAGGCATAAGCAAAACAGCATGTGCTTACACATTGAATTAAAAATTCATAATATTTTATATAACGTTCTCAAGAAATCAATTATCATTATAATAGTCTATTATAATTATATGATGGAAAAGATTAATATTAATTATTACAAGTTGCAAAATACACTATTTTGTTCCAATATTATGTGTTTTTATCCTGTGCTTTGAATAAACGTGGATTTTCCATCTCAGATGATTGTTTGACTATTGACATCTACCATAAATTCCTAATTTTTAGTGCACCAAAGGGAATTTACAGGAATCTGTATTTAATTTTCTCCTTCAACAGTATAGGGTTGGGGATAGGCTACTACCACATTTTCCTGCAGCTTCGTGCTTCACACCTCGGTGCTTACACATTAAAAAGCGCTAGCTACGCCTGGATATATATATATATATATATATATATATATATATATATTGTAACTAGCTAACTAATTTTAGGTAGTGCAGCTACGAATGTATGATACAAAAGGAAATAACCAAGCTGATAAAATTCGTATATTGTACTACATTTATATATCTGCATACTGTAGGTGTTAGAAAGCGTAAAAAAGTTTGGTGTGCCTCCTACCTCAGAGGAATGTTTAGGATTGTCTTGAAAGAAGCTATAATAAATAGGTGTGGTTCACCCCGGATTGTTGCGCTCAGAATTTGCAGAGAATGCATCTTTCAGGTTTGATTAAATAATCGAAAGCGACCATGTAGTGAAAGATCTTTGTTGCAATTATTATTGAAGATACGTACTCAATTACTCTAGTGGCGTTGCTCCATGAAAGATTGTGCGATATTTTAAGCCAACAATCTAGGATGTTCTAATTGAACAGTACAATATGTGAGGGATATAAGATGAAAGTATATAAACAACGCGTTTCATCAGAATCTGCCAATAGAGTTAGGGCCACAATGTTGGAATAACTGTTTCGATACAAAAGTTGATTAAATGTATAGTGATACGAGGTTAAATACAAGAGTATACCCTATAATCGTTTTCTATTAATTGAGTATATTAAAAAAGTTGTTTTATCGACATAAATCTACTTATATATATATGAAAATGAATAAGTTTATTGGTAGGCCATTATCCAATGACAAATATTAATAATACAATGACATATTACATACTAAGGATGTGATATACAATTAATGAGAAATAATACAGTAATGTCAAAGTTGAGTGAAGCTATAATCAGACGTTTTCATACCATAAATTCCATAGATTAGAAGACGTACGGTAGGATTGTTAATAGCTTGGATAATGGGGTGAGTGATTCTTTGCAATAGACTGTGTAGTCTTGTTACCTCAGGGATGTTCATTGTGGATAGCAAGCATTTGCGGAACTGCGCATCTCGGAGTAATTTATGCAGGAGTCTGAAAGAGTTTCTTTAGCTTCACTTGTACAGAACCAGAGGTTCTTTGTAGTCATATTCGCTTTAACATAAAGGCTTCGAGATTTTCTTATATCTGATTCTTCAGTCAAGAAGATGGTTTGACTCCCAATACTTAAATTCTTGTACTTTGTCATTGTATATTATGTTATTATAAATTTAATATGTATATGGGAACTTCCCTGCCTTCTAGTTTTGTAAATAAAATATTGTGATTCATTCTATCATATGCCTTATTTATATCTAGAAAACAGCTATAAAGAGTTGAATTACTGTCAGTGTACTTAAATATAATTTCCTTAAGTATATACAGTGTGTCCGTAAAGTCATGGTGGGATTTTAAATAGCTATATTATTGCAACGAAACATGATAATGAGATGAAACAATGCCAAATTTAAGAACAACTCTCAAAGTTGTATCTTGTAGTTAGTCTAGGCTAAGCTTAACCTTTATCTCGTAGTTAGTCTAGGCTGTCCACATGCCTATGTTGAACATGAGCGTAATAGCCCGAAAGTTAATGTGTGGTGTGCTCTAGCACGAGATCGAGTGATTGGCTCATTTTTCTTCGCGGAACCCACTGTGACGTCACACAACTACTTCGCTATGTTGGAACATTTTGCAGTACCCCAATTTATTGACAATAATGTCATCTTTCAGCAAGATGGTGCTCCTCCGCACTATGCCAACGTTGTTCGAGAATTCCTTAATGAAAAATTTCCACAGAGATGGATAGGAAGAGGAGGATGGAAGCCATGGCCTCCACGCTCTCCGGACCTGACACCTTTGGACTTTTATTTGTGGGGTTACGTCAAGCAAAGCGTGTACAGTGTACCCATTAGGGATATTCATCACTTGCACGAGCGAATCACGGAAGCTATCGCATCCGTCACTCCTGATGTTCTTGGGCGTGTGTGGCTGGAATTGAATCACCGCCTAGATGTCTGCAGGGCTACCAGAGGAGCCCATATCGAACTACGTCAAATAAAGTTATTCTTTTAGAGTTGTTCTTCAATTTGCCTTTTTTTCATCTCTATCATGTTTCGTTGCAATAATATAGCTATTTAAAATCCCACCATGACTTTACGGACACACTGTAGATGCTCAGATCAGTTGAGTGGGACCTTTTAAAACCAAACTCATTTAGTTCATAAGTAATCATTTAAGCGGTGTAGTACTCTAGTAGTTTCGAGAAGCAAGAGGTGTTAGCAATAGCTCTGTAATTATTGCTGGATAGAATACCTTCATACTTATTATATATATATATATATGAAAATTATTTCACGAAGGTAACACGTGAAAAATATTTATGATGAATAAAACCACGAAGGAAAGGAAACACAAAATGGTGCTCAAGCGCTTTCGTCTAATGACATCCTCAGGAACACTGAGGATGTCATTAGACGAAAGCGCTTGAGCACCATTTTGTGTTTCCTTTCCTTCGTGGTTTTATTCATCATATATATATATATATATATATATATTATATATATATATATATATATATAATAGAGAGGGGATGGTTACATTATCTCGCTTATTTACGTGTGTTGATTCACGAAATGTATAGCCTAAATATCAGTACATACATACAAATATTACATACAAATATCAGGTCATTAAAATTTTTAAATTACGTTGATAAATAATTTATGTTTTTAAATTTTTTTTAACACGCAAATTTATAACGAAATTTGATGTGCAGTGAAATTAATAGTTCACAAACCAGATGATGTCATGTGAATGTGATGGTATATAACGTTGTAAATAATAGAAAACTATATAATTAAAAGTAAATAAACAATTAAGGATGTGATATGAGTGTACAAAAAGATCTTGCATTTAAGGTTCAGATCTGTTGAAAGTAAGTCAGTTTCCCTTAAAAAAAGAGATTAATTTATTTAAATTAAAATAATAAACATTCATTTTATTTTTCATAATGCAGATATTAAACAAAGAATTTTTTTCCAATTTAAAATAAGTTGAATCTGATTTTGATTTTTGTGATGTTTGCAATTTGTTAACAGATGAAAGTGGAATAACATTCGATGAGGTAATGTGATATTAGAATATAATAATATGCTTTGAGAATACAATACAAGTCATTGAATGTGTTGATGTCGATGCATACTCTCGTTAGGTCTATTAAGCCCTTTTCAGATATTTATTTTAAGTTTTCATTTCTATTGTCTGGCGGAACTTGCTGGAACAGAAAGTACTCAAATGTTTGTTTGTTTGTTTGTTTCGAAAGACCGTGAAAGTTGACTGATGAGGGATTTTTTTTTTTTTTAGAGGAAGGCGAGGTTGAATCTATTTCAAATTTTTTTAATTTTAAAAATTTTATAATTTTTTTTCCCCAAGGAGGAGGGGGCCCCGGAAGGGGTCCCTCAAGGGGCAAATGCCCTTCATTAGGGACGGTGAGACCCCATAATTGGGGGAGGAACTTAAGGAAGGGGGCCCCTCCATGGGCAGGATTTCAGAACACCCCAACTTCCTCTGGCCAAACGCGGCTATACTACTATTTACTACTTACCTCAACTGTACAATGATTAAATGAGTGTAAACAGAAACTATACCGATTCAGTGAGACAGACTGAAACTGAAGGAGGGATTAGTAAATGAGAAAAACTGAGTTTGATACACATTTCTACCTTGGGGAAGAGACACGTTGATTAAAAATACTGTTGCGCATAACAGGCAAATTAACTATTACAGTCGCCGGTGCACCTGGCCCCCTTATGAAGACCTCTAACCTAACCTAATTTAATCTAACCTTTTCATTATATCTCCCTACTTTCATGATATTTGATGATTTGCATTTTTTTTTTTAAAGTCTAAAACTGGTGACACCACTAATATCGCTACACGCACATTCTTGTCGCGATGGGCTCTATGTGTATCCTAAAGATTGTAGCGGTTGCATAAGGTAGTCACGAACACACACACACACTATGTGTATATTTTTTTTTTGTGTGTGTGTCTGCATTTGTTTGTTTTTGGTGTTTTTATAGATGAAAATGACTTATGTAGACACGAAATTACAGCATCTGACCATACGTTTCGAAACTAAGGATTTATCACACTGGTTACATCAAGAGGTGTAGGTTCCCTAAGAACAAGACTTTGTGATGTGACAATTGTGTAAGTAAGCCTTTACTTTGGACCTATAACCTATTTCGTCGACAAAATCAAAACATTGACAATCTAAAAAATTAACAACCTAACCTAGCCTAACTTAATCTAACTTAGTAATAACTTGTCTAGAGAATGTCAAGTCGTTCAGATGTAAGGATATTTACTTTCAACTGTCCCCAAAGAAAAAATATGTTTGGGAAAAATCAGATGAGGATTAGTGACATCTGATCAACATAGCCTATTTAATCTAACCAATAATAACGTTTCGACGTTATCATAGGTTAGATTAAATTAAGAGGCTAAGTTAGGTTTAGTAAGCATAGGCAGGTTGAGCTTAGTTAGGTTACGCTAGGTTAGGTTCGGTTAAATTAGTTTTTTAGGGTGTCGATGTTATACCCCGTCGACCGGGTATAAGTCCCAGGTGATCTTGGAGGTCACAGATCTTTCGAAATGAGTTTGGTCACGGGAGGAGGATTGAATGTGTACGTCCCCGTCTTGTTGTAAATACCATCGTATAAATTCACTATCGTTGAAATGATTCATGAAATTTATCAAATATGGGCGTCTTCCAACCTCTGTAAATGGTTCTTGGAAGAAAAAATTGTCCCAGTAACCTTCGTTGCTCCTAATACATACTAAACACCAACCTTCTTATCCTGAAGAAGTGTTGAACGAGAGCACTTGTGCCCATTAACCTAATCAAACATAACCTAACTTCGTTTAACCCCCATATATTGTCGATTAATTGTCATGTCGAGAAAAATACGTTCGCCCGAAATGAAAAATGTGAGAGAACTCGTATGCACCCATTCTTGTATTTATATAGTGTGTAGTAGGGTTGGCAGTACTCCGAGTTTGTTGGCTCAGCTCCGGAGTGCTCCAGTGACTCAGCTCCTGCTCCAAGCCGGCTCCAGAGCTGAGAGTGACCCCCAGCTCCACCTCTGGAGCTGATCTCCTAACCCAGTTGCAGCTCCAGAACCGCTCCATTAACCTCGTAATCCCATAACCCCGTATGACTTGTCACTGGCAGAAATTCGTATGGGCCATCTGCCACTGATTTATTTTCTATTTTTAACTTGTCGTACTTGCCAGCGTGTGCAAGAGTGCCTGTATTTTGTATAGAGTGTCTGTCTTTGGATTTATTCAGCGTAACGGTGATACATAGTTGTGAGTAGTTGCAATTTACATAATTCTCTGAATTGTGTGATAGAGTTTCTAATTTGCATTGTTTATACAGCTTGAATTTTAGTTGGTGTTCAAAAGTACCTGCCTTTTATGACATTCTAAACTACTAGAAAAAATGTCTTTTTCTCTGAACCATACGATTCACTAGCCATACTTAGCAAACTAGTACGGCCAGGACACTATATTACGATTAAAAAATACGATACGCACATTCGTACACTTAACATCAGCGGTCCGGTTTGTTTACAACTCGTGTTTTAATGCTCAGAGAAAACCGTTTAACATCAAATCGTCCAAAACACCAATCGCTAGTGATTGGCTCCCATCCCCTAAACTTGCTACTCTACTATAAGTGGAGCAACTCCAGGCTTCAGCTCCAGCCCCAAGTTCCGGAGCACTCCTATAAGTCTGGCTCCAGCTCTGCTCCGGCTCCACAGTCCCAGCTCCATTTCCGTTCCGGCTCCGAATCTTGGAGCTGGCTCCTGGCTCCGGAGCTGAAGTACTGCCAACCCTAGTGTGTAGTAATGAAGCATTGCTTCAGGCGAGTGTGTTACGTGACTCAGTAGCCAAAAACTTCAGAAATCTCTCTCTCTCTCTCTCTCTCTCTCTCTCTCTCTCTCTCTCTCTCTCTCTCTCTTATATTAAAACCAGTTGTATAATGCCAGTAAATATCCTATCGCAATTTATGCAAATATTGAATTAAGCCATTTTTAAAGTTAATTTCAATCCAACAAATTCGCTTAATTAATCAAACTATATATATATATATATATATATATATATATATAGCGTGTGTGTTGCTGAAATCTTTGCTCTTTCTCCCTTAATGCGTGTACTAAATTTGACGCAGATCAAGCGTGTGTACAGGTTTTACTTGTTTAAGCGTGTGTACATGAGTATAAAACATCATCAGATATCATGTATATTGTCAAGACCAACCCTCGTGTGTGTGTATATATATATATATATACAGTATATTTCCCTTAGTAACTACAATAGTTTTTTTCGCTCCAAACTGAAATTATGCAATCGTGATTATACCTATATCATATTTAAATTCTTTTCTAAAAGATTAATTGCAAATTTATTTCGTATAGAAGCATTTGGGAGTGAACGAGATGTAAATTCTGAATAGTTGCCAAGTGTCGCTATTCACGCATTTTTATTTTGTCAAAGAAATGGATCTTAAAAGAGAATTATCGAATGTATTGAGTTTTTTTTTCTAATTTTAAATGAAGGATTGATTGCTTAGCAAACAGCTTTGAAAATGAGACTGTTAATGAAATTCGTAATTAGTGTGAATGAAGTATGTACACTGTTTTAGGGGTTACGACGACGTAAGGGACATTCAGTCGAGAGAGAAGTTGGATAGGAGACCGTTTTCTGCGTCCAGATTTTGTGGCGACCAGTGGTTCGGATCCCGCGTAAAGCTGTAGGCCCTCTCCCTCATATAACCTTAGATGTTGCGAAGAAGGTTAAATAACCCTATCAAACAACAACAAACTGTTTTAGAAAAAAAACTTGCGGTGTAGCGGTAAAAAGCACGTACTCATAGAAATGGTGGTATGCCCGAGGAGTAGGGTGCCGAAGGCACAGCTTGTATATATATATATATATTTATATGGAACACTTTATTGATTAAAAACTCTAAATATTAAATAAGTACACCCTAATACTGAATATGAAGAAGATCCCTAGACACTGGGGAAATACCGAGCATCCTGCAAAGAGCAAACATTGTCCCTATATACAGGGTGTTTCACAACGGTCTGCCTTACTTTGGGGGGGGGGGGGTTATATCGAGTAAAAAAGTTAATACAACATCGGTGCTATTTCCAACCGTTGCGGAGCTATGGACGTTTTAAGGTGCACGGAAAAAAATAAACGAGAGTATTAATCTGATGTATTTATTGTTACATTTTATGAGATACACCTTATAAATGTTCAAAATGTCCGCCTCGGTTTTCAATACACAGCTTTGCTCGTTCCAAACAAGAGTCCACTGTCCATTGAATTATTTCGGGGTGTTCTCATATGTAAGCAGCGGCATCCATAATCCGACGCAAGAGTTCCTCTCTCGTTTGTGCTTTGGTCTTGTCGACTATCTCTTTCATAAGGACCCATAAAAAGAAATCTAACGGGGTTAGGTCCGGAGATCTCGGGGGTCACGATATTGGACCAGCACGACGAATCCAACGATTCCCGTACCGCTGATTCAAGTAATCCGTAACATGACGACCAAAATGTAGTGGCGCCCGATCGTGCTGAAAGAACATCCTGCGCCTTGTCTCCAAGGGCACGTCCTCCATCAAAAGCGGCAATTCGTTCGTCAGGAAGTTTAGATGAATATCAGCAGTTAATCGTTGTTCCAAAACGAACGGTCCAATTATCTGATCTCCAATTACACCGCACCAAACATTCACCGAGAATCGATGTTGAAAGTTTCCTTCAACGATACCGTGGGGATTATCGGCGGACCACAGGTGGGAATTTTGTCTATTGTTAATTCCATCCCGAATGAATTGTGCTTCATCACTAAACAGTATGCGATTAAGAATTTGGCGATGCATAACCATTCACTGGCAAAATTGAACACGGTTATCGTAATCATCCAGTTAAAGAGCTTGCACATGTTGCAAATGATAGGGATACAAACCTTCATCATGTATGGTTCGCCATACACGCGATGCGGATTCACGAATTCGTTTAGAAATCCTTCGAACACTGGTAGTTGGGCTACGTTGTACTAGGTCCAGTATGCGCTCCTCCACAGCAACGGGCCGTCATGCTACATGTTTTTGGTTACGTGGAACAATTGTCTGTTTCTTTTAATCTCTGGTGTGTGCCACTAAACACTTGCCTGTTCGGTAATCAGCGGTTCAAAAAATGTCTTCGATATTCCTCAACTGCCGTTCTGCTGTTACCATCACAGAATCTATAAATGAAATGGATATCAGTGTATTCAGCGGGTCTGAACTGTTGATTCATTTTGATTGTTCACCTCAGCGAAACACAGTATCTCGTACCACAGATCACAACCAACTTAAAGAAAAACTCAGGATTAGTAGTGGTAACTTCGTTAACCGAAACTATCACCAGTGCTGCCATCTACCGAATTACACACAAGCAGAGATTTGTTGTTTGCACATCTTAAAACGTCGGTAGCTCCGCAACGGTTGGAAATAGCACCTATGTTGTATTACCTTTTTTACTCGATATAACACCCCAAATCACCCCCCAACGTATGGCAGACCGGTTGTGAAACACCCTGCATAAAGAAGGGGATAGATCACAAGCAAAGAACTACAGACCAGTGTTACTGACGTCCCATCTCACCAAAATATTTGAAAGAACAGTTAGAGAAAAAATCTATGACTTCTTGGAGACACTGGAAAGATTCAATGAAAATCAGCACGGATTTCGATCAGGAAGATCATGCCTATCACAACTTACAGAGCACTATAACAATATCCTAGACGCACTGGAAGGCAATGAAAACTATGATGTCATATACACGGATCTGGTTAAAGCTTTTGACAAATCTGATCATGGTATAATAGCACATAAAATTAAACATGTGGGAATAACAGGCAAAGTTGGAAGATGGATCTACACCCTCTTCAGAGAACGTCAATAGGTCGTTAAAATTCAAGGTATAACATCATCAGAATCCGAAGTACGCAGCTTAGATCACAAGGAATAGTATTGGCCGCACTCCTATTCATTATCATGCTGACAGACATAGACAATGAAGTAAACAGCAACAGTATAGTAACATCCTTTGCAGACGATACAAAGAACAGCAGAAAAATCAGCGATGCAAAAGAGGTGGAGGCCTTGCAGAGAGACACAAACACAATATACAAATCGTCAGAAGACAACAATATGACATTTAATACCGAGAAATTTCAGCTCTTGAGATATGGTAGAAACGAGGAACTTAAACAGACAACATGTTATACCCCAGATGGACAGGGAATTCAGAGAAGCACGAAAGCGATAGATTTGAGGGATAAAATGATCGGTGATGCGAAATTCGAGACACAAAACCAAATAGTGATAAACAAAGCAAAGAGTCGCGGGACAGGTACGAAGAACCTTTAAAAGAAGGGACAAGACAGTAATGATTCCCCTGTTGAAAACACTGATCATACCAAAACTTGTACTCACTCTTGACGTCCCCATACAAGAAGGACGAAATTAATAAACTAGAAGATATTCAGAGACATTTCACAGCCAAGATCGATGGCTGCAAAGAACTCAACTACTGGGAAAGACTACGCAAACTAAATCTGTACTCCCTGGAAAGAACAGAGAGATACACCATAATCTTCATATGGAAAATGAACAAAAAACTGGTACCAAACCTTAAACTAAACCTAATTACCATCCAGACAACTCTGGAAAATAGGAAAGTCAGAATATGTAGTGCTCCCAAATTAAAGGCCCGACAAGGGACCTCCTCAACACTGAGGGAAAATAGCTTAGTTGTCAGGGGGCCAAAACTTTTTAACAGCTTCCAAAGAACCTCAGTAACGTCACAGGGGTCAAAGTTGAAGTTCTCAAAAGAAGACTAGATGCCTGTCTCAGGACGGCACCAGATGAGCCGGGTGTACCTGACTATGTGCGATGGAGAGCTCAAAAGAGCAACTCGCTCCTCCACCAAGCCAGGCCTAGAGGCGGGGTCACCAGTTGACCTTCGTGTGAAGAGAAACCAACGCATGAAATGGGCATCTGTATGAAGGAAAATTAAAATTTCGACTGAATCATTTATTAAAAAAAGTAAAACATTAAAAAGAGATAAGGCAAGTGATAATGATTAGTCTACATTCTCACAGGATTTGTGACTGTGACAGACGCTGTTGCAACGAAGATTTTTCAAACATAAACATCGTTTAGTCAGACAATTACTTCTACAATGGCACCTCCTGAACCCTTGTCCTCCACAAACACTTTGTAGTTTAACGATTTCGCGAATGCTTAGTTTGTATGAGGGAATATCACTAGATTTAAGACAAGTATAGTGAACAGATTCAAACTGATTCCTTGAAAGTTTACCATTTATTACTCCGACTTTTGTTCCTATTGTGTAGCCACTGTCGTCCTTAGCAAGAATTATACCTATTATATTAGAAGGATCACCTTTACTACGATCAAATTGAGATACTGTAACTGCTACATTATGACCAACGTCGACCACTGGCAACGCTTTTTTACTTCGCGTCAACATTTTTTCTGCTTGTAGCACTATGCCCTCAAGAGCTTTTTGCCGTGCGAGTACAGCAGGGTGTACAGCGGTGGTGGTGGTGCAGGTGTTTCAGCAGCATTTTCTTGTGCTGGCAATGTTTAGGCGTTGCAAATGGGCAACTTACTGCCTATTACATGAAATGGGCATTTATATTGCCCAGTTCGTAAAATGGGCGGAATTTTGCTTGCCCATTTTGTAGAATTGTATAAGATTTTAAAGATCATACACGTGATTGCCTAATTCATGAACTGGGCAATATAAATGCCCATTTCATGTAATGGGCAGTAAGTTACCCATTTCATGAAATAGGCAATTACACAAACGGGGCGTAACATTCAACCTTTCAGATGTTCCGTGCGATGATTCCTCATTTCACGAAGGTCAAGCTTGTCGCCCCTCCTCTATATATATATATATATATATATATATATATATATATATATATATATATATATATATGTGTGTGTGTGTGAAAATTATTTCACGAAAGTAACACGTGAATAATATATATGAGCAAAATAACCACGAAGGAAAAGAAAACACGGAATAGTGCTCAAGCGCTTTTGTCTTATGACATCCTCAGGAACACTGTGTGTGTGTGTGTGTGTGTGTGTGTCGTGTGTGTGTGTGTGTGTGTGTGTGTACAGTTCCCGAAAGTTTTAGAAATTTAATAACGTTTTACTTGTTTCAGATAGAACAAAATAGTAAATGATATTATAAAGCTACGCTATCGAAAGTTGTATGCACATTTTCCATTCCAATGTGTCCTCCATCTTAGGCGATACAACGTTCCACCCTTTTTTGTTTGGATTTCAACTTATTTTCAGTTTGTTGGTGTGTGAGTGATTTGCCAGACTGTACTTTTCGATTTGCTCCTTCAGTTTTGCCAAAGGTTGAGAGGCTTTGTGGCGTAAACGATACTCATTACATGACCCAGGGTATAAAATAAGCGTGCAGTGTTCCCCAAATGTAGTGTTCATTGTAATTTGTCTGGTGTTCATGCTGATTTTGTGCAGTTAAAAAATATCTACAATTTTTAGATATTTTTTAACTGCACAAAATTAGCATGAACACTACAGAAATTACAATGAACACTACATTTTGGGAACACTGCACGCTTATTTTATACCCTGACATGACCCCCATAAGAAAAGGCTAAATGGGTTAGAGCGGGTAAGTGCTGGTGGCTACAAAGGTTCTCTCCCCTTTCCGGTCCTCTTTCCAGGGAAAGTTTGTTTAAAAAATCTTCAACATTCATCGCCCAATGGCAGGGGTGATTTCTTGTTGGAAAATTGTTTGGTTCACAAAAGCTGTAAGCTGAGGGAGAAAGAAGTTACGTATTTATAGTCTCCTCTTTTCCCTCCCCCTGATAAAAAATCCAAAGACACGTGAGTTTCGTTCGGCACACCACGCAGTAACCTTGTGGGGAGTCTCTGACGATGCTAAAGTTCACTTAATTTTCACTTTCCCAAATGCGACAGTTGTAACGGTGAATATTGCCATCGGGATTAAATGTCACTTTATTTAAAAATATGATGCCGCTCCAAAAAAGTTAAGACGTTTGAAATTGCTCGCGGAAGTTGATCTGCAGAAACGTTTGTTGTCACTCATTGACCCTGTCTTTTTAAACGCTTCATCCAGTTTCTAATTGAATTTTCACAAGGTAGATCTTTCTTGTAACAGATTCTGAACTATCATTTGGCTTTTTTAGCCGATTTAGATTCGGCTAACCACAGAACACAATTTACATTTTCTTCAACTGTCACCATTTGGTCTGTAGAGTAGTATGGACGCAAAATGGACGAGTGCAAGAATGGTGCAATGCAATTGCAAATGTTGATCAATATTGCAAAGGGTTATGCAACAAAGATGGGAGGGGAATGTT